>CAVNZK010000292.1:0-69035 GCA_963693345.1 Pieris melete | reverse complement strand
TGTGATGATCATTTGGTGTTGTGCTTAGGTCTTAGGTGTTTCAATATGTATTTAAATGTCTATCTATCTATAATATGTATGTATATCCGTTGCCTAGTACCCATAACACAAGCTTCACCAGCTTAGCATGGGACTAGGTCATTTGGTGTGAATTGTCTTAAAAAAAAAAAAAAAAAAAAAACATAACTTTAATCCGGTAAAAGCTTTTTTTCTTTAAATGTGTAAAGGTTATGTTAATCAAAGACAATACTATAAAAAAATATGAGTCAAAGTAATTAGCAATTATAAATCAAATAGACTTAAACTAACTCATTTTACAATAAGTAAATAGTGATTTAAATTACATGCATAATACTCTTGTTACTTTTTTTTATAGGACTCCTACTCAAGCAGATAATATGTGGTTCTAATATTAATATTGAATAAAACAAGCGTAATCAAGGACGCACAGATGGCAAAACCATGAATATTTAGGTGTCAACTGATTCGTCAAAATCCAACAATTATGTCCCTTTAGAAATAAACAAATGAATACTCACAATGTTTTATTATCTCTAAATATCTAATTATTTGCGGAATTCTAATTATTTTATAAAATTTAAGTGAATTTTATCTGAAAAGGTTTCTGTTAAAATATAACATTTAAGTGGGATAATACGTACGTACGTTCCAATTCAACAAAGTATTTTTTGCGAATCGCTCTAAGAAATAAGTTTCAATGGTCTTTAACGAAAGAAAGGAACGCTTACCTCCTTCGACTTTCATTTATAAAGCGGTAATTAGTCCAATTGAACTAGAATTTCATGAGAACACAAAAACGAAAGAGAAAAGCATTGTAGATTTTCTTTGGCATTTATTCTCCATCTTCAAATTGTCTTTAGGTCAAAACAAATTTAAAAAAAGCTTATTTTGAATTACTTTTTTGGTAATATTATTTTCAGAATTGCTATGTCAACGTTAATGATTCATATATAACATGTATAATGAGATAAAAAAGATAATAAACGATTTACTCACAAAACACATTTGGTTAAAGCTTAATATACCAACATATAGTTTTCCAACTAAGTACTTCTAATAACAACAATATAATAAATTTTATTTACCTATACAATTCTCCAAATAATATCACAACACATCCACACACTATATAATTTCGCACTCTTTAAAGTGCAAAGCACATAAACGCGATCCTGAAGCGGCAATAAAAACTTTAATATTATAAATATACATATCACACGACCATCCCTCACGGAAGCTTTAAGCTGACTGAGGGTGAACTTTGAATCTCGAAGCTTTGAGATAATGAATACCCCATCGAACTCAATACAGTTGCATACTTCACCAAGTATATATTATTGGTATCATATGTAATACAAGTATATTGATTAAGAGGATTCGAATATCAAATAAAATTCCTGTATATAGTTGTTTACATTTCTACATTTTTTCATTTTTTTTATTTTAAAAGGCACACTAACGAAACACATACAAACTCTTACAGAGAACACATAACATAGAAAACAAGATACATGCATGTGCATCAATAACAAGTGTGCACAACATTTAAAGGGAAACATTACAATGATGAAGGGAAAATAACTTTTACTAGATTTTATCGAACTCTATATGTTTTTAAAAAGCAAAGTATTAAGAATTTAAAAAAAACTACAGAAGTACTATACACAAACATGGTTATACGTATAGTTCCGAAACCTCAAAATACGCGTTTCTTTGGATTTAAGGTTATTTTTACTGACAAATCCTGTAAAACTGTTAACCGCTATGGATGCGGTGACATAACAGGAGATCACTTAAGCGAACATTTGATGTTTTAAGTGTTAATGATCTCCCAAATCGCCTTTTTATCTCCACCACGTAATTAATAATATCATTATTTTAAATATCACAGGGTTTAGTTAACATTAATTACATTAAATAGATACAATTTGTTTGTAGCAAGAATCACTGTAAGTAAAAACTGTCAATGAAAATGAAAATTGTCAGTTTCAACCCACGTCTGATTATCATAAAATACTTTGAAGAAACGATTAGAAAGATATTGTTAGTAAGTTGTTATTGTCAAAGTCTAAGCAGTGACATAATTTTATGAAGGGGATACCTAAAGCTTCCCGACAGACCCACAAAAATTCTGACTTTTGTATAAATTAGTTAATATTTCATAAACGCTATTTCTTTTAGCGATTTCGAAAGCTTTCAGAGCACAACGCAAAAGGTTGAACTCGTAAATCATACCAGTGTCAATTGCATACAGCTCACATTCCACAGATCCACGCAATTTATTTACTAGCTGATATCCAAAAATTTGTCTTGAAATATTAAAGATTCGAATTTAGAATTATTCTCTTGATATCGCATGGCAAAGTAATAAACACTTCGCTTTGATTGGTTTGTTCATATAAAGCCTAAGCTCATAAAACAATATGTCTCTTTTCTACACAAGCAGTGGTTCCATCCTCAGCTGTGCACCAATGGACTTACTTTGTATGTGCGCATTTAACATTCGCTCGAACGGTGAAGGAAAACATAGTGAGGAAACCGGCTTGCCTTAGACCCAAAGAGGTCGAGGGCGTGCGTCAGGCACAGAAGGCTGATCACCTGCATGCCTATTAGATTAACAAATGATCAAGAAACTGTTACATAATTCTTATGCCTAGGCCTAAAAAGGTTGTGGCGTATTGATTTATTTTTCTTTTTTGAGACAAACTAGTAATATACAGAATATGTCTTTCAATAACGGGATAACATTTTTTATAAAAGATTTCTCTATGGACAAGAAATCGTGAGTATCCAAGATCAGCCAATAGGAATTCGACAAATTAGAAGGTGAAAATGTATTACTATCTGAATTTGCTTTCAGAACGAATAAGTTAGATCTTGCAATTAATTGTGAACGTTGCATTGTATAATTCTAATAGGTAAACTTAATAAAATATAACAGTTATATACTCCGCTATAAACTGACTGGCAAGCTCCGAGCTTAAACAAGACGAGGACTCTTTGATGTTCAAGAAACTAATGCATTCATTGAGGTATATCTTTACATAATTTATTTCTTTAACGTTGTAGTGTTATAGCCTTTAATGCTGGTAACTTAATAAAAGAAATATTATTAGGTTTCGTATAATCTTTTAGAACTTATTCTGTATAATATACGTTAAATTACTTACGTTATTGATTATTTAGATAGAGCCATTTACACAAAACATGCATTAGAAACAGAATGTCATATATATATATATTATTATTTTGGGTTATTTATTTAGTTATTAAGCTTACGACATCACACACAGTCCGAAATCTACAAATTATTTTACAAAATCTTACATCTAAAATGTGAGACAATTAATGTAAGCATAAGTTTCTCAAAAAAAAAAAATTAAATAGAAATTAAAAAAATACAATTAAAACATATACGATAATACAATCACACATTAAAATAAAATAAATTTACAGAAATTTGTTGGCACTTAGAGCAGAAAAAAAGGAAAAATCATCAGCATAACAGCGAAATTAGGTTCGAGAAAGGCACCCCACAATGCTTTATCTAAAACCGATCAGCCCACTACCGAATATATTTAGCTCCGGATAAGGTGTGTTCAATTTGTTAAAATCGCGAAGAATTCGAACGAGAGGTGCCTAAACTCCTAGGTTGGGTTTAATTTAAAAAATTTAAATTAATATATCACCCATATAAAACAATTTTCATATAAAATATATTTATGAATAATACGTATAGATTCTAAAGATCTTCCGGGAGAAATAAGTCCGTAATGGTTTTAATTCATTTTAGAAAATTTTCTTGATTAAACGGAAGAGATTAATTTGTTCTTAGGATTAGACAATCGGTTTAACCTTTGAACTTTATTCCCGATCAAAGTGATTCTTATTCTTTCTACTAAGACAAATTGATACCTTTGACATTGAAATATGTATAGCCAAACGGACACTAACAATAAAAAAAACTAAAACGTTGAAAATAGCTAACTTCATGGTGTCGGTTTTTTGTGACGGTGTGCGCGTACATCGTAAAAATGTACTCTCATTATTTTTCCCTAACGTGCCAAAAGAAGTATAACTTCAAGAGTTTGTAGCAAACCCGGATATTATTTATATATTTCAAAACATCACAAATAAGCCTGTAAAAGCTGCATTAAGAGTTATTGAAAATTTGCTGGAAAAAATATAAAATCGTCTTTATAAAACTCGTTGAATTATAAACAGTCGAGTGTCGGATTATTGGGTGAGGTAAGTGATTTATTGTGAGGATTCAAGAGGATTTGGCCAAGTTATATTTAACTTTGAATTTGACTGCGTATTTTGTTTTTATCTGTGATATAAAATCTTCATAAGCTGAGAGCACCTTTATTCAAAACTCGTCAAAAGCATACAGGGTAGGTGCAATATATAATAATATGTAATCTCTTTATAACGCATTTCAAGAGACGAGATTGTTTTCATTATAGAGAGGGTGCGTTATAGGGAAGGCAGAATTAATGTATATATGGCTTTTGTGTTAAACCAAACAAATTTATCTCATTTTAAAGTTATGGAGAATTTTTCGTTTTAACGAATGAGGTTATAAAGAGTACACTGTACTTATATTCATTATGAATTACATAACTTTAATATATTAGGACAAACATAATAGTCAGAAGCCCTTTGAAAGATATACCTACAACGATTTTAATTATTACAATACGTGCGGTAACAGAACCGTTGTGGTGTATTATTCGAGGTCCAACAGTGCTAAGTTTTAATTTTTTTATATTAATAACACTGTTAAATCACTAATACTTATACCAATAATAATTATCTAAATACTTAAAAAATTGTATATGTATGTATGTATTTTTGTGAATAAATAACGCTTGCGACAAGAATATTGGTTTGCGTAACTGCCACTCAGCTTTCCACACAGCTTCTAAAAGGCCATAATGAAGATAATAATATAAAGCTTAAAAATAATTAACATGTCCGATGCATTTGGAATTTATCGACATTAAAAATAAAGGAATAAGAAATTTACTACATTGTACAAATTTTAGAGATTTATGATTTCGGATTGTAATTTCCGATCCTTCTATTAAGACATGTTACAAGTTAACAACGTTAAGGACGTAACAAGTACGCCGTTATATATTTACCCTCTACAAGAACCTCTTTCAGTAAAAAAGTCTTAAAAAAGTAATCTCTCGTTTCGTGAATTATTCAATGATACGTGTTGAAATTTTGGTGACATTCTTACTCAGAGTAGTAATAGATTGAATGTAATTTCCTAATGAAATGTCAATTACAGGTAATATGGGTTTTGAGGCTGCACGCGAGAGATTGGTTGAACCACAGATAATTGATAGAGTTATATTAACATTGCGAAGGTTTATACTAAGATGTTTTCGACATACATACAACATACAGTGGCACATTACAAATGTTAAACCATGATTGTCTAAAATGGACGGATTGGGAAACACTATTAAAACCTTATCAATTAAGTATTTTGTTTTTAAGATAATATATCTGATGACAATAATTTATTTTTTGCTCAAGACTCCTTGGTGAGTACCTACTTTATTTAAAACAGTGTAACTGATTTAAAACAATATGGGTATTTCTACTATGTACTTTATTTTCGAGAATATAAAATTCACTTTCAGCGTAACACAACTAATACTCTTATTAGGAAATAAACTAACCAACTCTTGTATGCATTCATTAATAACGCTCTATTATTATTGAAGGGAAACTTGTTTATCGGGGTTGGAAAAAAATGTAGAGTAACATTTTTTCGTTACGCGTCACATTTTTCCGTTACGCGCCATGTTGCTTTCTGAAGTCAAACTTCTTTATCGGCGTTGGAATGGAAGTTCTTTATCGACGTATGAGAGAAATTTTGTAGCAAATCGTCACGATTTTCGGTTACGCGCCATCTTTTTCTTGTCCCTACCACGGTTGATCCGAAGAGATTCGAAGCCATTAATAACAAAAATATATAATAACGATAACAATGATAGTAATAATTCTATTACAATTAATGACATTCTGTAATAATCTTAGTAGTAATAAGGTAAAATGAAAAAATTGTATTTGTATTCATGTCTATGATAATAAAAGCCTTTTGTTAAACTTTATTTAACCAATTTCGTTAAGTTGCATATAGTAGATAATTTTTCGAAAAATAAGGTCATAAAGAACTTTCACTTCTTACGTGTGTACACATATAACACGCACACATTTTTATCTACGAACACTGTGTGCTACCCATGTACTATTGAAAAAAATATTCTATTATACAATTCTTAAACGTATTAAATAAGAATATTTCTTATTTCTATTAATTAGTCACTGTTAATTTTTTTGAAGTTGGTTTAACGGACTATTTATTTCTTTAAGTAGTTATAATGTTATTAACGTAAATGGGACACCCCACTTAAAGAAATTGTAAATAGAACTATGTTGGCACATACATACAGTACAGTACATATAGTATATGTGCAAACATACGAGGACGGATTCCTATAACACGGACTATTGGTTCCGCGTTCTAGGAAACGCGTTGTAGCAATATTTTCGCATACCGCACATGTATGACCCCATTTAACGCGTGTACAAATGATTCACGTTTAATTTTTCTTGTTAAAAGTTATTTTACATTGAATATAAAACTATGTTATGAACGAAATAAGTGGGTGGGTACACATCTTTTTTTTAATGGGATCTCGCCGTTGGCCTTAAGGGCCTTTACAGCTCTTTGGCGAGCGTAACTCGGCCACAATAGGCGTTTTCCCGCGACTAGCGCAAGGGCCGTCGCAGGGTGGTCAATCGTCTGACGGAAGCTCACTGGAGCGAGCGAAGTACAAAGTTAATCATTTTAAATTTCAAAGTACAGAAATAACGTGTGAAATTCCCGCCTTATATAAGAGAACACCCGTGCTATACGAGGGACCGAAATCGCGTAATATGAAAATGCGTTATAGGAGTACCGTGTTATAAGGGGCTTTTTAAAGCTAGATGCCTAATCGAAATCTATTGATCGATAGGCTGAATTTTATTTAATTATTTTTTTTTAAATTTGTATGCGTCTCTATAGAGTTATACGCATTAAATAGACTCCGTGAACTACAAAAGCGAATGAAGCATTGCATTTGACAAATTAGCACGTCCCCTAATGCAATTTAAGCAAGAACTTCACAAAAGAATCTGGTTAAGGCATAGTTGTAATCTCCTCTTAGGCGACAGATCCGATTTACGAAGGGGAATTTTATATATTTGTTATATGGATGTTAAGACGGATAGCCAGTGGACTGTGAAGTTTGTATTTAAATTTATATGAAAGTGTGAGTATTATTTGTGTAGTATATGTAGTGTATATTATAGTATATGCAGTATGTAAATACACTAGAATATAAATAAGAACTAAGAACCTAGCAATATGTTAATGATAGAATAAAAATCTTTGTTTTTTTATCATTATTTAACTATTAATTACTCAAAGACGTCATGTGGAACATGGTGTAATGGTTGCAGCTCTTAACACACATTTTGTAAAACAAAAAACTTGGCGATTAAATGAAAAAAATATTTTGAATTTCAATTTGCATCTATACGGTTACCATAGCCCTACAGCTACGACCTAACACATTGAATAACACAGTCAATATATTATCAGTACGGGATGTCTGCACTAAGAGACCTAATGTCACAGAAGGAGCCCTACGGGTAGAATCAAAGGTTTAAGGTGGTAGGATTTTCTCGAAGCTATCAGGCAGGCTCACCACGATAATTATGTGCTTAAAGGTTTCTTCTCCAGTATGAAATATTTGGTGAACTCTGTATAAATGTTTTAAATACTACTTATACTTATTCACAGAAACAAAAGGTAAGCTATATCGCGCACCTTCCGCTTTAAAAATTTGGGACAACCACGTCCGCTGTGGCAGCAAACAGCTGTACAGTGTATAAGACGAAGGTAACTGGATCATGGCCTGATCACGACATCGTCAATTAGGTATAGAACTCTAATCACTATTTTTTTTTCACTTTTAGATATATTTTTTTTATTTCAAGATAAATATTTATTCTCTGATTTTTCATTCCGTAGAATTCTGACATTTCATAAATGTTGCTACAAAAGAAGTTCTACTAAGTACTAAAATAAAATGAAATTCTACGTATTTCTTATGTTTTACCTACAAAAAGGTATTTCAATATCACGAACAATATATCGAATTAACTTTAATAACTTTATTTTATTCTTCAGCTGGCATAACTACCTTCTAATTCCAGGTTTAGTAAACCTTTTCAAGAAAGTAAAATGTTATCTTTACTTGTGAGATTTTTACTGTTTGTGATGAGAAGGGACGTAATTATCAGTCGCCGTAAAACCACTTTTAATAAAAAATAAACCAAATACCAATATCAAATAAAAGGTATGTATAGACAGATGCTTAGATTCGTATTGAAATTGAAACATGTGCCCGGCCAAAAAGGTTTGTAATCTCTGACAAGTCAAAAAATGATAGCTGTCAGAATTCTACAGAAATAAAAATCAGTATAGTGGGACTAGGCCATAGAAGTCATCAACAAATAAAAACAACACATTTATCTAAATGTGATATGCAATAACGACTTGTTTGGACTGAAAAATATTCGTTTAACAAAAGGAAATTGCCTATTTTTTTCATGAAAATTGTTCATGATTCTGATTGTGATTTGTATATTTTCTCTCGGATTATGCGGGAAATGGAAAACATCCTCGTTTTATTGCCCTAATCTTGATGTTTACCGTTTCTTGTAAAATACATCTTTCATTCCGGTCGTGTCGGCAAAATTAAATTATAACGGAAAGTGTAGCTTATATCTAAATTAGGGAGAGTTGTTTTTATTTGATCGCCTCTCTGAATTAGTAATTTTAATACGATAAATTTGAAGGCAAACTTCGACATACAAATATAAGAACATTAATTAAATGGAAAATAGAGACTTTCTCAAATTGTTGAATCTTTTCAATTTTCTCTTTACTCTCCCGAAGATCTGGTTAACACACCGGCACATTTTACTTAAAAGGCCAAAATAAAACAATTTTGTACTTATAACGAACAATTTGGATTGTAATTAATTGTTTAGTAAAACCTAAACATAACAATCAAATACACAGTATTAAAAATTTTCGATCAGTAAAAAAAGAAGTAATTATAAAAATAAATAAACAAATTTAAAAAGTTTCGTCCCTGTGGCAGTGTACCCTTAACGCCGGAAGCATTTCCTTGCTGTATTGCGATACATTTTCTATCTTGCGATACATATTCTACTATCTTCCAGGCGTCAACTTAAATCTTTAATTAGCGCATGTGCACTTGAACCCCACGGCCCAAGAGTCTCTACTCCAAAGGGAATAAAATCGAAGTTGGCGGAAAGACTTATATTTGAGCCGTTTATTATTTAGAATAATAAAAATATGAGCCTTTATTCAAACAGAAAATTTTACATAACTTTAATCTTAAACTATTGTTTCTAGTGAGTCGGTGACAACCAATCATCCATCTGTTTGCCCAATTTTGGCAAAGGCCTCCTCCATTTCTTTCCACTCTGCTCTGTTCTGAGCTTTCCTTGTCTACTTCGATTTGTTCTCTTATTTCTTGGGTTTATGATCTTTTTGTTCCACTTTTCCTATTTTATATGACCAGCCCATTTCCATTTCAATCTTCGTATCGTCGTGACGTCTTCAGTTTTCGTGTGGTTTCTTATGATTTTATTATTCATTCTATCGGACTTTTTATTTAGATTATTTATTTCTAATAAGGTGACAAAACCAAGCTACCATATTCTAGAATAATTTGGTGTAAAACAACGATTTGCACTCAGTCGACGTACTTTTAAAACAAATATTTTCCAACACGTAAAACACTATTCAATAGACGTCTGGGGTTTTAGGCCACTTGACAACACATCCTTGGCAGCTTACATATCAGTCAGCTTGTACAGGGGGAGCTGAAAAGAGTCTCATTTGCTTGAGAGCCTCTCACAAAGCGGTATTTGAGGTTGCATTTCGCACAATTGTATGCTTAAATTTTTTAGCTTTTCTTTAAATGCAAATAAATATTACCGCGAAATATTCGAAACATCAAAATGTATATAGTGTTACTAGCTGATCCGGCAAACGTCGTTTTGCCATGTATATCATTTATAATAAAAAATAGGGGTTGTTCAGAGGGGTGAAAATTAGGGGTTGTATGTATTTTTTAATGCTGTATCATATAAAAATTATTTTATCTAAAAATTAAAAAAGAATAATAATTAAATACCCTTAACATTCCGGGGGATGAAAAATGGATGTTTTCCGATTCTCAGACATACTCAATATGCACACAAAATTTCATGAGAATCGGTCAAGCCGTTTCGGAGGAGTTTAACTACAAACACCGCGACACGAGAATTTTATATATTAGATAACTTAGAGTTTATAATATCAATAACTGGAATTCGAAACTAAAAAAAATTAAACACGATTTACTGACAGTACCTTTAAATAAGTCGATTATTAATTCAATCTTCTTTATATCCAATATAACTCACTGAACTCCTCCTAAACGGCTGGACTGGTTTGAATTACATTTTTTGGATGCGTTTGGGTGGCGCCCTGAAGATTCACAATTCAAGATTCACAGTTATTTATCTGTACGGCAAATAAACAGCTGGTATATATATATATATATATATATATACACACGGAATATTTATATATATATATATAATATTCCGTGCACGTGTTCATAAGTAAACTCCTAAACGGCTGCACCGACTTGGATGAAATGTTTGGTGTGTCGAGTCAAGAATTATTTACATTATTAGATATTTTTTTTGTATGTACGTGTGTACAGGACAACGTCTGTCAGTGGATTGTTGGATCCGCTAGTTAATATATAATAATATGAAGAAATTAAATAAGAACATAAAATTTCAAGACGTTCCGTGTTCCAATTTTCTCCGCACTCAATCATAGAGAAATAAAAACTCGCTGCTGAAACTCAAGGTGCAAATTCTCGGGAAAAAGGAAATTTTTAACCCGGTGCCGATAAACTAATTCAAACTTAATATATAAAGTTTTCCATTTAAGTGTAGTTTGAAAATATATTTAAGAAATTGTTAAGGTATAGAAAAAGGAATATTAAAAATTAGCTAAGATTTTCATTACTGCTATCCCAAAGATACCGTCATATGGTCACGCTTTTATGCATTTGTTTAAGCATGTGAGCAGTGTTGGCCTAGTGGCGTAAGCGTACGACTCTCATCCCTGAGCTCATAGATTCGATCCTCGGCTGTGTACCCATGGACTTTCATTCTACGTGCGCATTCTCAAACGGTGCAGGAAAACATCATGAGGACACCGGCTTGCCTTAGACCTAAAAAGCCGACGGCGTGTTTCAGGCACAGGAGGCTACTTGATAGCATAGCCTACTTGCCTATTTGATTGACAAATTATCATACAACTAATACAAAAATCTGAGGCCCAGGCCTAAAAAGGTTGTAGTGCCACTGGTTTTTATAGTATGTTGCAGGTGTATATAGTGTAATTTACCACTGCCGATACCATGCACTTTATCAACCTTTATCTCAATCGACATTTTAGCGGCAACTTAGCCTCAAAAAACATATCACACTAGATAAACATTATCTAAAAACAATAAGCGTATTTTGTTTAGAACAGAATTGAATAAATTGAGGTTACTCTCAATAAAGCAACGCATTCTTGGGAATAATAGTCTTTATTACAATCATTTGTATTTTAATTAAAATATAATTGTTGTGTATCGTAAAGTATTCTTGGGTTGTGGCAGACTTTATCAGCTAGTTTTATTATTTTGTAGAATAAGTAATTCTAACATTTAACGTGTTTAAATAAAGAATATCTCCTTCTACATGAGAACATTGTCCGTTTAACAATATTTCATAAGTATGTTTAATAGAGGAAATAGGAAAAGCGAAAAGAATCACGTAAAACAAACTAAATCTAAAGCAATGTCGGCCGACTGTTACGCTGCTCTCGGAGCAAAACTGAGATATAATACGAGAAAAATACGAGCTCGAGTGAGGGACAAGTGGGGCGTGGGAAGAAAAAATATACGCCAACTATGTTTGTTTCTAGTAAGAAAGTATATGAAAAAAGATAAGACATTTTAGAATAGATTTTTACTCAAGATGTTGTTTCTAGGTTGCGTCCCTCCTATTTAAATTTAATTTATAAAGTTTTGATGTGTTTTGAAAATTAATTATAACACAGTTATAATGAATTTTGTAATAATTTTATAATGAAATTTGTTTTTCATATAAATGTTTATTCATGTCATATAAATATAATAAAAAAGGGCGTGCGTACAAAGTACACATATTAGAAGTGTAACTTTTTTGTCAAACGAATATTTAACTCGTGTTCATATTTATACAAATCTAAAACTTTATATTTCCGAGACTAAGAGGGAGGAAAAAGGAAGATATGTTAGGAATTTAATTGGTTTAATTGTCATATTAGGGTTCGAAAATTAATACAATTATTTTATTTTACAACTCGTCATTTGAGATTTCAATAAATTATTGAAGTGAAACTTCTTTATCGGGGTTGGAAAAAAATTTAGTGTAACATTTTTTCGTTACGCGTCACATTTTCCGTTACGCGCCATATTGCTTTTTGAAGTCAAACTTCTTTATCGGCGTTGGAATGAATTTTTTATCGACGTATGGGAGAAATTTTGTAGCAAATCGTCACGTTTTTCGGTTACGCGACATCTTTTTCTTGTCCCTACCACGGTTGATCCGAAGAGATTCGAAGCCATTAATAACAAAAATATATAATAACGATAACAATGATAGTAATAATTCTATAACAATTAATGAAATTCTGTAAAAATCTTAGATAGTAGTAATAAGGTAAAATGAAATAATTGTATTTGTATTCATGTCTATGATAATAAAAGCCTTTTGTTAAACTTTATTTAACCAATTTCGTTAAGTTGCATATAGTAGATAATTTTTCGAAAAATAAGGTCATAAAGAAGTTTCACTTCTTACGTGTGTACACCTAGTACACGCACACATTTTTTTTGCATAAAATATAAAATACTAATATTTCATGAATTCACTTTACGAAATTATAATTTTAAAAATAGAATTTCTATAAGGTAATTTTCACAATGGTACAATGAAATAGAATTAATATCAAAGAAAAAAAACCATTATAGTTGCAGAAGTTGATAAAAAATAGCTTTACCGCGACAGACCCCGAGTGCCACACCTTTTTTTTATTATTATTATTTTGTGTCTTTTTGTGTGTGTGTTTCGTTAGTAATAAAAGTTATGTCTATGTCAAAGTCTTAAATTGTGTATTTAAAAAATTGAAGCTTATATTTTGGACATATATACGAAATGGAGAGGGTATAGTTTCATTTATATTTATTTTATATGAAGAATTAGCATATCCTAACGCGGCACGGAAGAACTAGCGGTTGCATTTGTTTCTTTTGGTATAATTCATATAATATATATTTCTTAGTCCAGGACCGCAATATAAGTGGCATCGTATAATAACCACTTGGCTAGATTGTAATTCTAAATTCAAAACCAGTTACTATATTAAATCATCAACATAAATCAGCGCAGGACAGATCGTAACAAAGCTAATATTCCCAGGTCGGGGGAGACAAATAGCCAATATAAACAAGTGTAGACAATATTTCATACGTGTTAGCTGTGTTTGGACTTTGTGTCGGCGACAATTGCCGCCATGATCAATATTATCACCCATGTGTTACTGTGTGTACTCCACGTTTTATTTAGTGGCGTTTGATTTTATTTCACGAGGTTTTTGGATATGCTTATTGAATTGCTTAATTGATATACGTTTTAATGAAGCGCATTATTAATTAGTTGTTTTTCTAATTAATTGTACGTCATGGCACATTTAATTCAAGCCCTTAATTGACATTAAATCTGTTTCTATCTCTGTTTTTCTTTGGCATGTCCAAGCTACAGTTGTATTCTATATACAATATTTCTCTTTTCACAGGCTGTTTAAAAATAACATACAGTTTTAGTAAAGAGTTGAGGGAACGGAATTTGTGAATAGGCAGATCTACGTAAACTATATATATGTCACCGTAAAATTGTAAACACCGTTAGATTGTAATCTATCTCGCGAGATTATAAACTGTCGAAAGATTGTGAACCTCAACGAACTGCTTACAGTTTAACGTATTATTATTCGGTAGCTATATGAAATTGTTGGGAAGTAAAATTAATCTGTAATTGACCAAAGAAGTTTGAATGATAACTAAGTTAGTGTAGTACAATCTACCGAATAATAATACGTTAAATTGTAAGCAGTAAGCTGAGGTTCACAATCTTTCGACAGTTTATGATCTCGCGAGATAGATTACAATCTAACGGTGTTTACAGTTTTACGTTAACATAATATATACTAGTAGTATGATTTAATGATACAATTTTATAAAATTTTTAGTTAAACTAGCTGCCCCTGCGAACTTCATCTAACTTTTTAGTACATACCCACTTTTCCGGTTTTCCGGAATGAAAACTTTTAGGTTTTTCTGTGATTTTTATCTATATAAACCTCAGAGTTCAAGGTTTAAGTTCTTAACTAACAGATAAAAATAGGGGTTGATCGGAGAGGGTAGATGAAAATTGAGGGTTCTTTATATTTTTGTGTGCTGTATAACAAAATTAATACAGATATTTTTTCGAAAAAATATTTTTTTCTTTTTTTGGGGTGGACACTCCTTATCAGTTAGGGGTTTGAAAGATAGATAGTAGCTGATTCTCAAACTTACTAAATATGCATTCAAATCGGCCGAGCCGTTTCGGATGAGTATGGGAACAACATAAAAACATTGTGACACGAGAATTTTATATATTAAATTAATTGTAAAGCATCGTTTATTATGTAAGTACAAGCGCCTTGATTAGTCTATGTGTTCGGAAAATCTAAATAGCAACAAAACTGGCTACGCAAAAAGTTTTTGCTTGTAACGGCGCTGACATTCAAACGAATGAGTATAAAAGCCTACTAAATATCTCGACAAAAGTCACAAATAAATCGTTTAATTTTCGTTTTTACTGCTGGTTTTACGTCGTTTCAAGGGACAGTGGAGTGCCCAGAGGTCAGAACGGTCGGATGTACCCCGGAAATTTAACCCTCACGTCGCGTTAAATACTTTATGATCCCGGCAAAATGTCACATTACTTAAATTCATCTTTGTATGATGTTTTAACGATTGGGGACGATTTGGGTATAATTTAATAACGTGTCATACAAATGTTTTCTACTATAAAGGCGTTTTAAAGGCGACAATAGAGATTAAGGTAGCTTAGATATATCGCGTGGAAATGGACGAGTTCTTAAGAGTTTAAAAGTTACAAAAAAAATTATTTTGATTTTGAACATAAAAAACCGTCAGTCGAAACGATCTTAGAGTTTTTTTTTATTTAATAAATGTAACAATTTAGTTTTTAATTACTTTTTGACATGTTTACACACATGAAAATGTAGTGATTTTTATTTAATATTACAATCAGTGGCGCTACCATGTTTAGGTCTGGGCCTCAGATTTCTGTACATGTTTCATGATCATTTGTCAATCTAATATGCAAGTAGGTGATCAGCCTGAGATACGCCGTCGACTTTTTCTGTCTAAGGCAAGCCGGTGTCCTCACGATATTTTCCTTCACCGTTCGAGCGAATGTTAAATGCGCACATAGACAGAAAGTCCATTGGTGCATAGCCGGGGATCGAATCTACGACCTCAGAGATGAGAGTCGCACGCTACAGCCACTAAGCCAACATTGCTTTATTTCTTAATGGTCTGTTAAATTTTTTTTCATAAATGTAAAGTCAGCACTGATGCCTCATTACGTCATTTCAATTACAGATAGCTTTTAAGAATAAAAGTGTTTTAAAACATTCCCATTTTGCTTTTAAAAACCGTGCGTTTTTCACTTGATTGTAAATCGTTCTTGTTTCATGAATCGAGCCTTCCAACGTCAGATGATTTCCATTTTTATATCATTTAAGGGATGGAATATGGGTAATTGTTAAATAAGAGAATTAAATGAACAGCCAATTATATTATAACTTCGTCTTTCAGGCAGATACAAAAATGGGAGGACGATATAAGAACGGTAGCGGGTCCAATGTGGATTCGCACCGGTAGAGAAAGCTAAGATAGAAAAATAATTATATGAAGCCTTTATCGTAAGACAAGCTATAAATAAATAACCGTTTTCTCATAGATCTAATATCTATATATCTAATATGTATAGGTTAAGATTAAACATTATATTACTTTATAAAGATAAAAAGCGGCGCGTAAGTTTAAGAATTTAATTTAATTAAACTGTTGATATTGACCTGTTCACCTCAAGTGTGGTGTCAGCAGTGCTCTGATATCCGAGTTCATCAGTGGAATAAATAGTGTATTTTAAGTTGTTATAAGTGTATAAGTTATACTACCCTAAGTGTTCCTCAACTAACTATTGTTAGTTCATAGCTTTCTATGATAGATATATAGTTGGATTAAAATGATTTTATTAATACCAATCCATTTAATTACTCAGTACTTAATTATATGTAAAGATATCTTTAATGGGGTAAACAGTACTTGATAATTTCAACTACATTTTCTTCTACTCTGTATAATTTTTTCGTAACGATATCGCATCCGAGGTCTATTTAGTTCTCTACTGACTGAAACTACAAGTTTAGATCATGACTAGTACAAATGTATGTTTTTTGTGATCAGACCTTTAGATTCTAAGACATGCCGGTTTACTTATGATTCCCTACAAAGGAACACCCTCAGTGCCCAACTGCAATTCGATTAGGATGAGATAAACAGGATTGAGATAGTGTAAAAAAATTACTGCAACATAAATTGTATTTTCCAAAACAACAATCAAATTTCTGTCAATAAAAATGAATGCTTCATACAGTCCAGCGATTGGCAAAACGCGTCATGTTCGCGGTCAAAGAAACACCTCGAAATATATTTTAACAAAACAATTCGCGAGCTTTTTTCCGTACAGCAATACCCGTAAAATGGTTTTACAGGCTTCATCAATGTTTTGTACTATTTTTCAAAGGCCTATATGAAAAGCCAATATATAAAGCTACTAGCAGACCGGCCAAGCGTTTCTGTGGCTAAGGTTTTTGTTACATAGTAGTAAACTATTCAAGGGAAACGGTAGGAGAACACTAGTCACGGGGACCACCATGCTTTTTTAGTGGTAATGTCATTAAATTGTAGCTTCTGTGAAACGTTGGTACTTTCAACACATCAGCCATCTGTTAGAATTGTGACTATCAAATAATAAATAAATAATTTGCAATAAAATAATAATCTTTTAAGTTAGATCAAACTGCACACGGTGTGCAAATTTGATTGAAATCGGTTCAGTAGTTTAGGAGTCCATAGCGGACGAACAACGTGACACGTAATTTATATATATTAAGATATTAGTCAATATCTACTAGAACAATGGACTCTTCTATATCCGCCATTGATACTTGCTTTTACGATGAAGCATAACACTGTAAGAAATCGGCATTAAAATCCATGGAATATGTCAGTCACAAATGGTTCCGAAAAAAAAAATGAAGGTAGACAAATGTAGATTCTTTACGGTCTCACCTATCTACCATATTACGAATTATAACATATTTCGGGCATACAATACAGGTGATCGCATGGCCGTTCATCAACCATATGGACCGATCAAGACCATCGTTCTTAAAACTATGCCTGAAACATGAAAGGTGCTGCAAATCTTGTTCGCTTCAGATGTTTCCTTGCTGACCACGACAGAGATCAACTACCGACTGAAGAGAGAGAGAGAGTAGATTCTATATCCTTTTCTAAAGTAATTTTTGTAGAAAATTAACTATAAAAGATTAAGTAGAAAACTGACATGCAGCAATGTAAACAAGTCTGCAGATATTTTAATTGAGCATCACTGATTGAACGACTGAACTAAATTAATGAGTGAATGAGGCAAATGAACGAGATTAGAACTGAACGATCACTATCGACGACTTAACAAGTTCACTCAAATGCTAGTTTTCAACTGCACTGAATGGGTTTCGAAATTCTTTAGATTATTGTTAGACCAGATAATTGCTGTATCTATGAAGAACTAACAAAATTTAAGTTTAGTACTATGTTAAGCTAACAGTATAATAATAAAGCCTTGTTTTTTTTCCATATCCTTAATTAACATTTCAAATGTTGTTAGTAGTAGTGTTAGTATTTACTGATAGCTAAATGAAAATGGACCCCTCTTGGGTCCTAAGGGGTAAGGGGTCCATAAGTCCCCCACCAACCCTTTCCAGATGGCTCCATCTTTGCCAGTCTTTTTCGACTATTTCTTGTAATCATCAGCCCACCGTCTTTTGACCCTGCCCTATCTTCTTTTCCTGGGAGGTCCATTGTGTTGCCTTTAATATCCATCTCTTGTTCAGGTATCGTGATACGTAACCAGCTCATTTTCATTTTAATAACAGAGCTGGTGATAGGGAATCGGTTTCTTTTGTTTTTTGTATAACTTGGTGTATCTTCTTTTACTTTCTCTTCTTTCTATATCTCTTTGTGGTGATCTAATCTTTAACTCAAGCTAACATAAAGAACACTATTTATTCAAGATTCGACGAAGACATATAGTTCCATCGCTAACTACAGTAGCTGTTATATGAGAAAAATACTAAACCCATGTTTATTTTTTACGTAAAAACGAATGTTATAAATGCTTGTCTATATTTAAATTAGATAAATTCCTTATATAAAAAATTTACAAAATTTTTTAATATTACCTCAGATATTTCAAAAGACGTTACTATGCTACTGACTTTTTGAATTACGATTCATAATAATTCCCCAGTAAACAGATAAGTTGTGTCAACGCCAACATGAAGCAATTCTAATTATGAAAATAATATAAATTCCAAAACAACATAAATTAATATTAGAGACAACAGTTGAATAAAAGCAGATTAAATTCTATTCATAAATAACAATTTCTAAATCACAAATTGCTCAAGGGAATGGAAACATTGTTGCAAGTTTTAACAGATGAAAAGGGTTAATTTGTACCTGGAAAACTTATATAAACGATAGAGTGCAATATGAGGTTGCTTTTGACATATACAGTGTAAATTCAATATGAACTGAACGAACAGCACGTTAAAGACCTGTTTTCATATGAAAAGAAACGGTATCATAAACAAATTAATATCGAGTAGTTTCGTCATTTTAGTAGTGCGGCTGAAAAAGCTTAAGCCTGCAAATGGGGTCTAGGCTCCGTATGATTTTGTCCCATTCGGTGTTGAGACCGAGTTCCGTGGGGTCCTAGCGCTATAAGGCTTTTTAAGGAAATAGCAAAAAGGTTAGTCGACATCACAGAGACAAAGAATTAGTCTAGCCATTCAAAGGGGGATCGCTGCCAGTATTTTCGGAACCTTGCCTAAAGGGACTCCTTTTTAAGGTTAGTTATTGTGTTTATTGTTATTTTTTTATGTTGTTCCTTCTGTTACTGATTAAAGTATTCTAAAGAATCTAGACATTTGTCACCAATATGGATTGTGGTCGCAGATATGTGGATTTGTTCCATGCCTCATTTTTCATTTTTAAGGAGTTATACGTAAAATCTGTAGTGATTTTTCGTGTTGTATGAAGCTAATGGACATCAGTGGATTAGACATCACACGAAATGTCACCTGTATCAACTGTACGTTTGTACTTTCAAAACTGAGTATTTTAAATTTTTATTGACTATGCGATAGCTGTCGAAGGAGGATTCTGGATATTTAGGTTTTTAACTTTCGAAAACGGACAATAGTGGAATTTTATATCAATGTTGGGAATTCACACTTGTTTATTTGAAGTTATACTTCTTTAGGTGCGTTATGAAAAATTGATGAGAGTGAAATTTTACGATGCACGCGCACCTGAGACACAAAGTTGTCAGTGTGATTATAGTGTGCGCGAGCGAGATGGGAATAAGACAATCTACAAGTAAATAGAAATAGAATATGCGTGAAGTTAGCAGCTATGCCAAGAATTTTGAATGACCATAATGATATTTACCTTTTAAACAAATAAAGGAGTTTTACACGCACCCTTTTTTTATGTAATAGAAGGGAAACGGCGGAGGCTCATCTGAAGGACATTCACATTGCCAGAAGGCTCGCAAGGGCGTTGCCAGCCTTTTAAGAATTGGTACGCTCTTTCCTTGAAGGACCCTAAGTTGAATTGGTTCGGAGATACTTTAGTGGGCAGGTGGTTCTACGTAGTGGAGGTGCGCGGCAAAAATTTATTTGAGAAACGCTCATTTGTGACAATGGACGTCGAGACGATACAGATGGTATTTTGTTTTTGTTCCTACGGTAAAGGAAAACCGCCTTTTAATCGGGAAAATTTTCTTTTTGCGACCGCGTGTATTAGACATACTTGTTAAGAACAAATTTTATTAACTTTCTAAATAGGCCAATATAAATATAGTTGTTGTGACACTGTATTATTATTTATCATTAACAAAACTTAAGATATTAAAAGGGTTCTATTATACTTTTTAAATTTTATCATTTATCTAATGTACTACGAGCACAACATGAAATTCAATAATCACCGTTTTGGACTCTTTCCAATATTCCTTCTGACAGAACCTACAGTTTATTTCCTTCGTTTATTTTCAGAAACTTAATGGTTAGAGTTAATTATATAACATAGTTCAAATATAGGCACAAATCAAAATTGGAATGCAAGAATAGTGGAATGTTAAACAAATTTCTTTATGGCTTATTTTGGTCATAGAATTAACGTTTTTTTTTTGAAGTTATATTTATAATATGTAATAGAACATATAATTACTTCACTATTAACTTTTATGATAATATGGTTTGAAAACAACATCACTTCTTCATTCTAAAAACTAAATCACGTTAATAATTTCACAAAAGGATAAATAAAAATTGTGACATATTATGTGATCTAAATGGCTAATTTGCGTATGAATTCTATATAATATCGATATAATACGGATGAGAAATAAAACAATTATTTTTTAGTTTAGTCAGTAATAAGAGGAGTTAAGTTAATAATTAAATTAATGATATTTTATAGTCGAAAGTAAAAATCTTCTCCAATTTATCCAGTTGTATAGTAGGATTACATGCATAATTTTACAGGTATTCAATAATAAAGGATACAAGATCGTAGATATCTTATGAATATCTGTCATCTAAGTATTTAATTACGAGTCATACCAAGACGCACATTAAAACAAATAAGAAAATAAATTACTGTTCGGAGTTAATAATTAGCTCGCAATTAATCATCATAATCCAAGTTATGCTTAAGTCTACAAACATTTCAACAAATAATTTCCACGTCCTTTTAGCTAATAGACATTAAAGTCGTCATAAAAGTAGATCAAACAGACATTCAAACTCAATATAATTTCGTCTTTCAAAGTTTAAGTGTTTTCGTCAAGGAAATCGCTGTGCTATAATGCTACGGTGGTATAATTATTTTACCATTTATTATAATAATTGTTTAAATGTTATCGGAAATGATAATTAACAAAAATACATATATAGAGGCAAAACAGTTACTTGGGAACTAAAACATTATATAGAATTCAAGAAACCTCCTTGAACTCTATATTGATATCAAAAGTAACTTAAAAAATTACGGTAGTGTAAATTTACGAACAATGAGAAGTTCACGTTAAAAGTTTCATCAGATTTTACAACATTATACAGTCTACACAATCTGTTTAAATTATGGTCAGAACGAGAATATTGCACTGGACACTTGAATAAAAAGTATTAACTTTACTTATATATCTTACTAGCTGGCTTGGCGAACATCGTACCGCCTAACAGTCGATTTTTATTTTTTTTAAATACTTATTCTGCTATTCCGGACACCGGCTAGCTAGTAAGTTAAAAAAAAGAAAGTTGATGAGGCAATAAACACATTACATATGTCAAAAAATTAAAATTTACCTTCCCGGAAAGCCTACAATAACACTTGAACTTTATGAAATGGTATTAAAGTTCAAATTGACTTTTAAGTATTATTACGAATATTTTGTATGGGAATATAGAAGTGTTGTTTTTAGACTTTTGCACTATTTTTTTTCAATTTTTCTCCACCTCCATCGACCCATACTCGTACTTCAAGGAATATCATAAAAAAAAGAATTGGCCAACTTGGTCCAGGCGTTGTTGAGTTATGCGCTTACCAACACATTTTGCGATTCATTTTTATATTATAGATTAAAAATTAATTAAGAGATGAAAGCGTTGCAGTTCCACCTATTAGTTTTTATGATTCAGGTTTAATTACTAGTGACTAAATTATTTACTAACATTAAACAACGGAAAGTTGCATATCTGGGCCACGTGTTGCGTCATAAACGCTACCACCTCCTTCAATTAATTATAATGGGTAAAATCCAGGGTAAAATTTTTGAAATTGGTAGAAGGAAGAAATCATGGCATCGCAACGTTAGGGAGTGGACGGGTATTGCGACTACGGAAGAGTTGCTGCATTTGGCACAGGACAAGACACGCTTCAAGTGACTGTTGACCAAAGTAATGGAGAAGAACTAAAAGAAGAGAAGAAATTGGTAACTACAGTAAGTACATCAAATCTCTTAAAATATTGGAATCAACGATTTGATCTCTTTTTGTTTAAAGACTGACAATACCAACATTAACATAAAACATGTCTTTCTGTCAAATTGTGATGTGACAGTTGACATTTGTCAGTTATCAGTTGCACGAGTTATAATTAAAAAGACTGCCTATTACAATTATTAAAAATAAACCAGTGGCGCTACAACCTCTTTAGGCCTGAGCCTCAGATTTCTGAATCTATTATATGATCATTTTTAAATCTAATAGGCAAGTAAGTGATCAGCCTTCTGTGCCTGACACACGCCGTCGACTTTTTGGTTCTAAGACAAGTCGGTTTCCTCACGATGTTTTCCTTCACAGTTCGAGTCCGTTAAATGCGCACATAGAAAAAAAGTCCATTGGTGCATAGCCAGGGATCGAACCTACGACCTCCTATTACAATTATTACTCATTAAGTAATCAATTTTAACAACAGTAAAACAAATGCAAATATTACGTCTTATTCTTAATGGTTTATTATTGGCCAGTTAGATTTGTTATAAACTGATTCTTATGGACAGGCGTGTAATATTTTGGAGCAGTTTCAAAGTTTCGAACGGCGACGTGCTTCATAAACTTCTATACACGTTTGGTGAGACACAGCAGTCGATGTTCCACTTTTCAGAAGTTTCGAATACAACATATGACGTGATGTATTTTTGAATTTCATAGGAAAACATTGTATTTTAATCACTACATATTTTATTTATTTATTGAAGTTATACTTCTTTAGGCGCATTATGAAAAAATGATGAGAGTGAAATTTTACGATGCGCGCGCACCGTGACACAAAATTAACAGAATGAAGTTGCCCACGGAAGATGCTACGGCATTGGACATAATTTAAAAACAACATTTGAATAATAATAGAATTAATGTTACACTTAATGTAAGAGAATAATAATAAATATTTATTTATTTAATTTTTCAAGTGTAAACTGAACTTTATTGACTATAATGACTCCTTTTCCAGCCTTTGATTATTTAATTGTAATAAATTATTTACATGCAATCAAAAACTATTTTTAATAATGACAAAGAAGTATAAATTCTTACGCGCGTACATACGTACACGCACCCTTTTTTATTTAATTATAAGTAATAGTAGCAGCTAACATACATATTTTAAAACAAAACACTTAGACAATACAGAAAACCAAAACAGATGACATAGATAAACAATATATACGAAACAGAAAACAAATAAGTACATTAATAGACAAAACTATATAAAGAAAACTGAAATTTAACATTTAAAACAACAAATAACACTCAATATTTCAAATTACTACTTAAACAAAATCAGAGTCTTCCCGCCTCTTCAAATACTTTCTCACATCTTCTTGAGGTGGTTAGATAAAACCCGAAACATTGGCGAATTAAGGTAATTCGAGTTCGTACGAGGCACATGGAACAATTTTGTGTTTCTTATCGCAAAAGGAGGAATTTTAAGAGAAATTAACGACGTTTATTGTAAAGAAAGTCTTTCACCGTATCTCATGCGAGATGAACTCAAAAAGGTTAAGGTATTTTATTAGTGTTTTGGGCTATACAATATAGTATATATATAGTAGGTGGACACTTTGTTATTGTATAACTTGGAATAGAATTGGAAACCCCGGGCAAGTAATATTTACATAAAAGGGTTTGAGAATCTTAGTGTAACGCATTATGCTAAAATCAACATACCTACTATACATTTCCATTAGAGCAGGGTTAGTTGTTAATAATTCTGAACTCAAGTCCCGGCTCGCACCCAGTTGATCATATGGTGAAGGAAAACGTTACAAAACTGCCCTGTACTGCACATGGCGGATCTTTTGATAATAAAAAAATTAATTAAACCAATAAAAATAGGATATTTCTCTGTTGTGACCAGATGTTACCGAGTTACAAGAAAAATAAATTATATAAAAAAAACAAAATGGAAAAATATAAGCTTCAGAGTATGTAATAATATTAAAATTTAGAATTAGCATAAAATAAGAACACAGTTCTCGGAAAGAATTCTCAAGTTTCGCGGACTTATAAACTATCAATGAAATTTCTGCATGACTGATCGTTAAACTTTACAGGAATCTTGGCTGTTTTAAAATCTGCTGTTTAAGTTTTCGATGGAATTTTTTAGATTAGTTTATGAACATTGATGGTGAAACTAGTGATCGTCTGCGGCTTATGTATAGGTAAAATATAAGATATATCAAGAATTGCAAGTTTTAATAAATAGGGAGAAAATGGATTAGGAGATTGGCCATGTTTGAATTCATCTGTATGTTGTTATACAGAGTGCACTTTTGTCTCTGTAGAAACGCTTGTTCTTGATGTGTTGTATATCTGTACAAGGCCAGTCTGAATAAAAATTTGACTGACTCGGCCTTGATATTTTAACTACTACCTAGTACATATTATTAAATTTAGTCTTAAACACAGGCTGGTATAAACTATATTTAGTTTCTAGAGGTGGTACTGTCCTCGCTCAGCGTAAATACGTTGCAAAAGTGCGAGAAAATTTATAGTGATGGATCAAACTATTTACGATTGTTTTAGTGTTTGATTTATTTTATTAGTTTTATATTAATTTTAGCCTCGGTACTTTGTATAATAAATGTAATATTGCGACTTATTTTGAGCGCTATAACAATGGATCATGGTTGATTACAACATACAAATGAAAACAAATGTATCGGCTTATTGGTAATCCAATTGTGATCGATCTAATCCAAGCCTGGGATAAGGAAACAAAATACTATAATTGGCTTTAGAAAAGTGATAGATAGGTATTATGTTACATTAATTCTATTACGAAAGGATAATGATCTAGAGGAATTATTTATATATAAATTGAATGCGATTTGTAAAACATGGTTTTGGTTCACCCTTAACCTATACGAAGCAATTGATAAATAAAATAATTAAAGAGTTAATAAACCGTGTACTGATGCTGCAATATAAATTTGTTGTACAATTTGTATTTTTCGAATGTTGTTTTGATTGTGTTTTAAAGATAAAGAGAAAGTTAAGGGCAAAACCTTTCGGTTATGGCAATATTTACATAAATGTAAAAAGTATGTTCACCGAAATATTATATCATCCGTTAACGGAAAACATCCATCATTTTCAAATGAAAGATGAAAAATTTGAACATTTGTCGTTAGGATTTTATTGACACAGAATCACCAAAACTCGCTAATATCCAGTCAAAACAAGTTAGTTATTTATTTTTAAATGCCGTTAATATTAACTGAAAATGTGCCTGCTTTTTTAGTCATGCATGCTCCAAAGTTTCGTGTTTATTTGAAGTGCGAATTCAACGCACCGTGCACTTTATAAAAATATAGTTACCACGAACTGAACTCGCTCAACTGCTAACTACAACGATGAAATTTATAAATAAAATACGTTTTTTTTGTAGATTTTACATTCGATAACCGGTCGAAAGGGCGAATGATTTTTTTTCCCACGTGTGTGGCTAGTTCGACCCATACCCAAACAGATACCATCTAGAATCTAGACTCAAGATACCGCTTTGGCAATTTGGAGGAAACACAGTATTCGAAGAGAAATCTACGTTGTCGTTCTTTCAAAAAAGTCTTGAAGAACTTAATGATGTGGCGGCCGATTTTTTAGGTCACTAGTTTATAAAACCCTAGTAAATAAATTTGGAGAATTCTTAAAAAGTATATAGTTTAGGTGACATATTAAACAAGTGTTAAGATATATACATTTTACACACTACACAACATACCTTAGAACTGTAGTAGCTTGTGTGACAAAGACAGGCTCATTTTACACAAGTTATCTGAAAAAAAAAACCATATTGTAGTAACATTCTTTAATTCTGTGAGACATTGAAAGCGTTTAAATAATTAACCAATAGACTTTCTGTCTATTGGCGCGTGCATCTATGGTGAAGGAAAATATCACCCAGAAACTGGCATGCTTAACACCGCCGGCGCCGGGTATGAGGCACAGGAGGCTGACAGGCTAGTAAGCGAATTGCCTAGAAAAAAACAATTTCGAAACAGATTCAGAAATCCGTGAACACATAATTACAGCATAAAAATATCATATTTTTTCCATGCGATTACGTAAACAATATTTTTACGAAGGCAATTATGAGATGTGATTTTAAAAAATATATAGGGACCTCTATATATTAGATGGGCTGAAAAGTTTGTAGTACATAGTAACATAGAAAAAATATTTCTGCTGATAGAATTGGATTTGATTATTCAATGCCTTCGAGAGCGATACAACTATTACGACTTGTCTTTAGCCTTACACTAGGCTTCAGTTTCGGCAATTACCTCTTCATAAGCGCAAAATTTATCATCCCATTTCAGATTATAAAATTTATTTATGGGAAATCTTGTTTACAAATTATTATTCGACTCTACAAATTAAGATTTATTTAGCATGAATCACTTAAGATCTCTTGGAACATCTTATGTTCCCATTGTGTGTGATCTAATATTAAGGAAATAAATGTAGTAATACATCTTCATTTTACGACAATTGCTCTTGTGCACTATAAACATTAATTATATTATACTACAAAGACAAAAGCTTTCTTATTACGTGTGCATGGAAATGCTTTTAAAAAGTTAACAAATGAGATAAGAAACGTATAAAATATATTTAGGAATGTAATATAGCACGACAAAGGGCTAAACTCTTGAAGGATTATTTTTATGAATATTATTTCTATTCTTACAAAGGTAATGAATATTTTATTAAATATATGTGATTACAAAAATCCGTGAACTAAACAAAAATCTATTTCGTTACATGTATGATATGTTAATGAACATTACCTTACTTTAAGTTATAGTATTGTAGAAGATTAGGTCAAAATAATATTACTTATTAGCCATAATTATTGTATAGGCTAGATTGTAATTCACGTAAAGTCGCACTCTTTCTTTGTGAACTTTATTGTAAGAAAAAATAACTGAAAACTAACTGATCTGAAATTATCATACTGAACTAGAAAATACTTATACAACTATAGAGAAACCGGAGTGTACAATAAAATTAACGATTTCTAGACCCTTGTCCGCTCTTTTGTAATTTCTTATCCTTTGAAACTATGCTGAACTTCATCCAGACAAATCTCAAGCAATTTATAATCGACTTCAGAAACTCGTTTGAGAATTTATTTTACATTTATTAATGAGAACTCGAATACTAAGACAAGTCTTCAATTATTTATCATTTCGTAGAAGGTAGTAAAAGCTATTTTAGAATATTCATTAAATAGTATTTAGTTTTACTTAGACCTGGTAATTCATGCTATGTGTAGATGATATTTTGCATTATATACAGGGCGTCTCAAGACTATGCGACATCGAGGGAAAGTATTTTCATATATGTCATATACTTTATTTTGTTTTGAATAGTCATACTGCATTCAATGATTTTCTAACTTGTCTCGTCTGGGAATCGAACCGACTCAATAAAATTAAAAATATGAAACTCTTTAAAAATTCCGTACTTCTTTGGAAATTAATGAATTAAATGCTCTAATTGTGATCCGTCTTGTCTTACGCAAATCACCAATGTTTTAATAAGTCCGCTGCCTGTTGATTTTTTTATCATATTATGGTGCTCTACGCACAACGGACCTATTGAGCGTCAAAGTGCGGAAATTGAGTCCACAAACCAAATATGGTGAATACTCGATCGCTTTTTGTTTATTTTCGTATAGTAAAATAAAGGTATTGTAATGTGCATTAACACAGCTTCTGCTATTAATGGAGAATGAAAAATAGAAACGCTATTTATAGTAAAACATTTTCATTCTTTAACTTGTTTTTCCTATTTAATTTCTGATGTTTTTTTAGAGTATAGTTCGTATTATAAGGTGGGTGGACCATGGAAGGCCATGCTCCCTTGAAGGCCAAGTACTAAAAAATCATAGTTATAGTCATGTGATGACAAATTCCTTCCATTTACACAAAGCTCCATCAAACCCAAGGACACAGACGCGGTGACGAGTCGCTCGCGTTGCTATTTTGTCAGTGCGGTCCCTCACTACGTAGACTTCGGTCATCGATGTTAAAATTGTAATTTGCGCGCTCAGCAAAAGATAAGTTTTTATATGAATATCCCATTATTATCATATTCTTTTTACTGTAAATTGTCATATATGGATTTTTTTATAATACTAAAGAAAAAAATATTAATTTTACTTTGGTTTCAGTTAAAATATCGATAGTGTTCCTATAAAAGCCGGTGGTTCCTTATAAAGCCAATCAAAAATTTGACGGTTGGCCTTGCTAGGGTACATGGGTCTCACTAGGAACATTTACGAACTATGAAAATATGAACACTTCGTTTTTAGTTAGAAATACGTACCGGGAGGAAGAAAAAAATGAAATGTACAAGTAAGCGACGACAAAAAAAGAAAAACATCAATAAAAATGATTCCAAAGAACTGCTGAAAAGAAAAGCAGAAGGTGAAGAAAAAATGGTACTGTCACGCATGTGGCGAGTGTAAAATCGAAGACATGTGGCAATGTAGCGAATGCCCAAAGTGGTATCACGAGGAGTGTATTAGTCTCACTAATATAAAAAGGATCTCTCATATTTATGTTCAGATTGTGATTAAAGTAATAAAAATTACTTTTTAGTTTATAAGTTTATTTCCAAGGCGCGCGATATCGTGAAGTCCACGAGGGCGGAGCTGCGGTTGCAAAACTAGTTTTATCATAATTTCATTTTTTAATCTTAGGAATGTTTGATTTTAAATATTCCTGACTTCAAGATTGACTATGTACCTTTTTAAGTTCGTAATAATTAGAGTACTTAGTCTGTAAAAAAGGCTGTCATAAATGATAATTGTTAGTTTGGCCTTCTTAGGAACATTTTGGCCTTACAAAGAACGGACCCATTAGAAGGCCATTATAGGTAAAAAAAAAATTATATAATTTCATTGCAAAACGAATTGGCAACTCATTTGTTATCGAAATAATAGTCATTACTATAATTTTTGAATAATATCCATTAATAAGTTCTTAGTTATACGATATTGTTGAAGGAATGTTCGTGGAGTTTATTAAACAAGAATATAATATGTTAAGCATTTAATTTTTCGTTTAAGTGAAAGAGCTTTTTATGTAGTTTTAGTAAAAGCGGATATTTTGATTATTGGAATTCTAGTTTTAAGTTGAACGGCTGATTTAAAATATTGGCCTTGTATGGAGCACTGTTCCTTGCAAGGCCGTTTAGAAGAGCTTTATAAAAGTTAAGTTTAAGAAATAGTGATAACGTCTACAATAAAAAAAAACAATTTATATGTTGCACAATAAAACAAAGTGTTAGTTAATAATTTGTTTCTTTAATTTATCTAGTAAATTAATGAATAAAAACTGTTTATTCGTTACAGTGGCCTTCTATGGTCCACCCACCTTATATACAAACGAGCCTACGGGACGTCCAAACGGGCAATTATCGCAGCCAACGGGTTTTAATAGATGCGTTTCCGATCTTTGAGTATACTCTATCTTTAAACAATAGGTAGTCGAATCTCCAAGGAAGACCCTCACCGGGAGTCGATTCCACAGTTCGCTAGTTCGCAAAAGAAAATGCCTTGTGAAATGGATCGTGGAAGACTTTCAGCCATCAAGAAAATGTTGATGAAATCTTGATTGAACAGCTCGTACAGTTAATTAGGTGTGTGTTTTTTTTTTTTTTTTTCTTTTGGCGCGATGGAGAAAAATGATGAGAGTGAATTATTACGATGCGCGCGCACACCAACACCTAAATTCTACATCGTAAAGTTAGTTCAAGGTGACATGAAAATCGCTTCAAATTTAGAACACGTGTTTCGTAACAGTACAATTAAACAGTGTGAATTAATAAATTATATTTTGGTGTTATTTTTTATTTCAATAAAATCTTTTTTAATATCTTAATTTTAATATTTATCGTTGACTGCATTTTAGTTTAGTAACGCGTGTACATATTAAGTACACACACTCTATTTTTTCTCTTAGATTTGCATTTTTGTTGATTTAGGGTATCAAGACAAGATTGTGTCTTTAGTGAATCAATAAACTAATAACATGTTCTATTTTTTTTTTCTTAAGTTGATGAATACAAGTAGATCAAATAAGATGGTGCCTTATGAACGCCATTTATTGCCGCGAAAGTGGTAATTTCGATTTTCCACAGGATTTTACAATATTGACATATGGTGTGTCTGGGATTTAGTCTGTCTGTGTATCTGTTAATAAATACTGTAAAAATCGAGTTTATTTAAATGTCTAGTACTACCAAACAAAAATTGAACACACGTTTCTGAATTAACTATAAAAAAACGAAATATCTATATTTCGATCCTCGAAGGAAATTCTAAATCTGATCAAGAACTATAATTCTTTGTGTTCTTCCACAAATAACAATTTATAAACAAGTATCACAGTTCAAAGATTATGTTATCCATTTTAATATCCTTAGGCCACGTTCACACGGCGATTATTTTCCCATATACCGTATACGAGATTTTATCGAATAGAGTAGTGACAACATAATATACATGAAAACTTAAAAATTGTTTACACGGCGTTCATACGGGAAAATCCCGTGTTCGAGAAATATATTTTACCGTATACCGTGCGAAGTTGTCACTGGAAACGCCGCGTCTCGAAATGATTTTATCCAATACGACACGCAGTGGCGCTTATGTTCATGTTGTCTCGTTCACACGACTCTCCCATTCGAGAATCGTACACACTCGCACGCGTGGACCGCAGTTGCCCTTGTGCGTACGGTAAAACCGTATACGTGAAAAAATCGAATCGAATGGTCGCCGTGTGAACGTGGCCTTATAGCACTGTAAGAGTACGAGAAAAATACATCTTAATAAATAAGCAAAGATCAGCACAAAGTGTCGAGAAACTGTTATAACGTTTTAATGAGGCAGACTACAGACATTCCTTGCATAAAACAATACAAGTTGTGACCTAGATGAACTGGTCGTATTATAAAAGGGGCCTGGGACTAGTGCTAAAAAGGCTACTTCTAATTAATTTGCGATATTTGTTTTAAAATAAGTGTTGTTTGATGATTTGCTATTTTAACTGAATACCGAGAGTTTTTAACGCCGGTTTTTTCTCTCCGCCCTCTGTCTTCTTTGCTGATGAGTAGGGATACCTACAAATTCAAATTTAATGACGTGGAATAACTGATACATGTATCTTATGTTCCATAATAAACATATATTATTTTATTTATTATTAAACGTCTCTCAGGTTTAGTACTGAGCAGTACCTTAACGGTGATTACTTGTTTTATGGGTGAGTGGAAAATCACTTGATCTGTCAGGCTTTAAGTGATACGCTCGTTTCTTGAAGGCTCCAGAGTATTCGATTGGGAAATCTCTGCGAGTGCCAGTAGTCAATAAAGTCATGGTATCTGAATGAAATTCAAAGTGCTATGCTTTAGAACGTCAATGTGATACGGCTGGAAGTTCTACGTATGAATTTTGTAGCAGGAAAGTTGACGTCCAAAACCAATTAATACCATAACTATCTTAGTACTTAAATGACAAAATTTTTAAGATAGGCAGTATTGTATTAAGTATTTATTAGTTTTTTTTAATGTAAAAGGAGGCAAACGGGCGGGAGGCTCACCTGATGTTAAGTGATACCGCCACCCATGAACACTCACATTGAGAAGGTTCGCAAGTGCGTTGCTGGCCTTTAGTAGGTAGTAGTAGTAGGTATGTTGGTAGGTAGTCAATACTTAATTTTCCCAACTATCTACTATCTGATCAGACAAATTAAAGAGAAGAGGACCGACAATAACAAACCTACTTCCATATATTTATTAATCGTCAAATGTCAGTAATGTGAAAGCTATTTTATTTTTGATTCTACTAAGTAAACTAGTGCAATCGCTTAATAGAATATTAACAGTTAAATGTTGCGTAGCAGTGTTGGCCGAATAGCTTAAGCGATGTCCAACCTTAAGGTTAAGGAAAAACAAAATTACATAATGATAAAAAAAAGATATTACCTAACCGCTACAGGCACTAACAAATAATAAAAGTTTTGCCAGTTCACTCAACGGAGAATAAAAAAGGTCCGTTAACCTATGTAGTTCATTAACTAAACCAATACACCGAATCATATGTGCCCTTTTCAGAAGTTTAGTCCTAGCCAGTGAAGTTATGCTTTTTTTTTTTAATAGAACAGGGGGCAAACGGGCAGTAGGCTCATCTGATGTTAAGTGATACCGCCGCCCATGGACATTCTCAATGCCAGAGGTCTCGCGAGTGCGTTGCCGGCATTTAAATCCTAGTTTAAAATAAATAATAAAAAAATAATACTTTAGTTCAATTAAGTACATTATGTGCAAGTGTCTATTTTTATATATTAACAGACTTGTTCTACGATACGAATCTTAACATCCGTTAGTGGAATATATGAACCGTCAATCTATAGGGGTTCAGAATATTCGTAACAGCCACTGTATTTCCTTCATTAATCTAGCGTCTGGCCCGAAGCATCGGTTAATCTGAAACGTCAAACCGCAGCTCAGCGCCCGATTGACATCTGAATCTGCCTGAATTTCAACTAAAATTCTAACACATTACTATTCTTTTTGAAATAGAAAAAAACATTTGTATTAACAGCTTTATTTTTGTTTCGGTGTTAATTGGATGCCAGACAAGCTATACAAATTGTAAATTTATTCGAAATAAAAAATATTACATTTTTGAAATATATCTTTAGGGATTTTTTTACTATGAGTTTATTTCAATGCGTGATTAATATACAGGGTGGCCAAAAAGTCGTGGATCAAACGCAAATAGGGGATAGATGAGGTCATCAGCGGCAAAAAATTGTTCTACGGGAGGTCTCTAAGGTCAACCCCTGCAGAGTTATGATTTATTTTGCGTTTTATAAGAAAATTGACTTTTTTTTACTAATTCTTATTAAAATTCAATAAAATCTACATCCTGTATCTTTTTCATAATATCCACTAGATTGGTATTGATGAGTTCTTGCTTAACACATACTATTTATAGTTGTTTATTGAGTGTATTGAAGATAATATTAAGTTACACGATATAATTTTTTTTCAAATCAAAACTTTTTGTTTACTTCGGCCCCCACTGTGAAAAAAAATTACTTTACCGAAAAGTGACCCTGTATTACAAGTTTTGGCGCATTTAATATGGATTCTGAAAAGGTATTACACATGGCCATGAGTTGCTCTAAAATCTTTCTAGGACGAAAAAACAACAACGATTCGGACTTATGATAGATTATTTACCTACCTGTGACCAGTACTTACTGTGTGAATCGGACTAAATTCAAAAAATTGGACAGAGGCTGGAGGGTTACGTAGGAATTTTATTAGACGGTGCAGATTAAGTATTATGGTCAGAGTCAGGAATTTTGAAGATATTTTATTGTAAAATATTTTGTTTCCTACAAACAACCATTGAGAAATAATTGTTTTAATACAATTATTATTTCACAATCGTTGTTTGTAATTCTTCCTAGAAAGATATTAGAGTGACTCATGGCCACTTGTAATACCTTTTCAGAATCCCTATTAAATGCGCCAAAACTTGTCATACGGGGACACTTTTCGGTGGAGTAATTTTTTTTCACAGAGGGGTCCAAAGTAAAGAAAAATTTATGATTTGAAAAAATGTTATATCGTATCACTTAATATTATCTTGAGTACACTCAATAAACAACTATAAATAGTATGTCTAACGCAAGAACTCATCAGTACCAATCTAGTGGATATTATGAGAAAAAGTCAATTTTCATATAAAACCAAAATAAATCATAACTCTGCAGGGGTTGACCTTAGAGACCTCCCGTAGAACAATTTTCTGCCGCTGATGACCTCATCTATCCCCTATTTGCGTTTGATCCACGACTTTTTGGCCACCCTGTATATGGATATGTTAAGTTGGACAACATATTTAATTATTTCAATAATAATTATTGCATGCGAATTCAACTCAAACTCAAACTGAGAACAATTGTTTTTATATAGGTAACCAAGTACACTTATGAACGTCAATAGAAAAGATGTTATATTAATTCTATATTTACATTTGCTACCAGTTGGTCCAGTCAAGGGTGTAGAGCGGGCGAGAAGAACTGGCAAGAAACTCTCCGCCACTCTTTTTAATCGCCAATTTTTGAGTCATACAAATTGTTTGTAAGGCAGAGCAGTTGGATTAGGATCATTTAAATAATAGTCAAATTTATAAAAATATTAATTTACGTTTAACGAGAGTATTTTCCATACAAAGCACTCCTATCCGACCAACCGGACTCTACTGTTTGTCTTTTGGAGTACGGTTGGTCGGACGCTTAGATTAGTTCCTTTTTGAGTATTTTACTGGTGACAGTCACCATTTGTTTTAAAATCGTTTTTTTTAACATACAACATGTCTTTTGTATTGACCAGATAGTGTCATTAAATCTTAGTATCAAAAACATTGTATCAAACGCACATTTTTCGTTTGAAATCTCATGAACAAAAATCTCGCACTAAACACACCATCCCGATCGATTTATATGTACATTATATAAAATCTTAGGAAAACAAATAGTGAGTTTATTATCATCCTTTCTTGATAAACTATGTTTAAAAGGTCTTGGGGTCAGCGGAAACGGACGAAGCGCGGAGCCAACAAAAGCCAACGTCTCATATTTCCGCGACATGGAAACATTTCTACTTTCACCCTATTATGAATCTTATTACCGAGTTATAAAGTCTAAGGTTTCGTATTAAGCGGATTTTCTTGAATCGACCCTAATTTGACTAAATCTTCAGCTGCTGAATGTAGCTAATAACAAAGTTGAACTGAAATTGAAACGTCTTCGCATTTTCTGCATTTTTAAGACGGATTATAAATTTCATCTGTGTCGTGTAAAATGTAGTTTGAATTTTCTTCTTAAATAAATCCTTATGAATCCTTGAACTGTGATTACTTCATTTTGGCTTCCAAGAAGAGGAGGAAGTTTCGTGTATGTAAGCTACAAGATTCTAAGAATTTGGATTTTAATATTGTATCCTCGGTATATAAAAATCAGTGGCACTACAACCTTTTTTAGTTCTGGGCCTGGATCTAATAGGAAAGTAGGTTATCAGCCTCCTGTGCCTGACACGCCGTCGCAGTTTTCGGTCTAAGGCAAGCCGGTTTCCTCACGATGTTTTCCGTCACCGTTCGAGCAAATGTTAATTGCGCACATAGAAAGAAAGTTCATTGGTGCACAGTCAGGGATTGAAGCTACGACCTCAGGGATGAGGTCACTGCTCACTGACCATACTATACCCGCCATAGTTTATAGCAGATTCATCATTCAGATTACTGTATACTGTTGACTAAATGACCTTGACTTTTCCGATACGGCAATTGGATCACGACGATATTAAAACATCTCCTCTTACTGTACAAACAGTAACCAATTTTCGATATATATTACCGAATTCATGAACACGCAGAGTCAGTCAGGAATGTAATGAAATTTTATAACAACATCGATTGATACTTAAATTTCTTGTAGTCGAAATCAAAGTCATTATACGGAAAATTTCGATCCGTCTCCATTGGGAAAGTAATTCATTGGTAAAGGAATTACTTTATTAATGTGTTGAAATTGATTAGTTTATTTCCATGGAAGCCTATACACAGAGAACCTTCAAAGAAGTTGGAAAAGCTTTCTTGTAGACTTTGTGTCAAATGTATAAGGCCATACTAACTCGCTAATAGTTAATACAACTCTACAAACTAACTTATCAGAACTTGAGAATTTATATGAAAACACAATATTATCTTAAGTTCTAAACATTTTAATCTTATCTAAATGATAATGTCCAATGGTGTCCATTTTAATCCAATATATCTGAAAACTATTTATATATTTTAACGCGTAAACTATGTATTTGTTATAAGTTGATGGGTTGTTCCTTTGTGTTTTCAACGAATTTCGTAAACAAAAATTAAGTAAATCTCAATATATATAAAATTCTCGTGTCATAATGTTCGTTCCCATACTCCTCCGAAACGGCTCGACCGATTCTTATGAACTTTTTTATGCATATTCAGTAAGTTTCAAACCCTTTAGTGATAACAGGTGTCCACACCCCCCCCTCAAATTTTGTTTTTATGATACAGCATACAAAAATACATACATGCCTTTATTTTCACCCCTCAACGATAAATAAACCCCTATTTTTATTAAAGTAGATAGATAATATACATGGCAAAACAACATTTGCCGGGTCAGCTACTATCTTATTAAAAGTATGATGAAAAATAGATAGCAAATTAGGCCTGTGCCTAAAGTAGTAAAATAAGCTAAAACTGTCTGAATTCATTCACTCCTAGCATCTATACGAATATTCAAACCAAGTGGGTTAATTATGTATACATAGATTGTATATTAAATTTAATTAACACAACCAAGCTTTCAATAAACAGGAAAGTTTGAGCTTAAGTCTTTGTTAAAGTCGAGTGCAAGGACTAACACAAACGTCTAGTTTCCTGCTTCTAGTTCAGCTCTTTGCATAAACATACATTCAATGTAATTATTCTCATTTAAAAATAAACAAATATAATTTGGTGTATTTTCTTTAATAAATTGGTGAATAATATTTTTCAATAAAACCAGTAAAGGGTTGTTTTTCAACCCTTGGTTTTAGGCTCAGATTGCTATATCTCTTCGGTGATCATGTTTTTTTTTAATAAGCTACTAGGTAATCAGTCGTAAGTGCCTCACACCAAGGTGTTTTCCATCACCGCATCATCATCACAGTGCTACTTGTGGTTACTAGTCGTACTTGAATTCGTGTATGCGGTGATGTTAGTTATTTCGACTATGTATTTGCGTGTTGTTCCCACGAGAATAAATGTGTGCTCCTATTTCATCATGCCTTCTGCTGATAGAGGACAAATCTTTGTTTTTAATTTATTTTATTATTATTTATTACTGAAGATGTCATGTGGAACATGGTGTAATGGTTGCAGCTCCTTACAAACGTTGTGTAAAACAACTAGGTGATTAAAAAGAGTGACGGAGAGTTTATTGCCAGTTGTTCTCTTCCGTACTACGAGAGAACTGGCAGTAAATGTAAAATTAGAAGCATTTCATATATATTTTTATATTTTTTTGGCGTACATAAGTGTACATTGTGTTACCCATATGAATAAATGATTTTCACTTATGCAGAACTGGACTGTCGTTTGGCCACAACTCCGTCTGATGAAGAAGAGAAGAGAGATGCAGACTATTGGAAGGCATGCCTATTTAACCACCGCTTCAATGAACCCATACTAAAAACAGATGGTAGGGGCCAAGGAGTTTCACTCCTTTCCTGTTTTTACAATAAACTACTATCTAAATCTAGCAGTGCGACACCTTGGAATGTCTACAACGAACGGGTGAAACACCAGCGAGCTTCTAAATGACCACCGAACACATTCAGGTCTGAAAGGTGCACTCTCAAGCCACTAGGCCAACACTACTCACTATCAATACAAATGCTAGTAATCAAAACTGCTTCCAGGAATACTTCACAATAGTTTATGCCCAGCATAATTAAACAGAATATTGAACAACGCTGAAATAACCTCGAATTCCGTACAAAGCCTTGTAAGCGAAAACGGTGCGTTTGATATCGTAATGAACTCAATTATATTGGTTCTAACCATTTGATACGATGGCCGCACTGATTGCATAGTTAATTATAAAAATGTATTTATAAAATGCTATAAAGTAAATAACCTTTAAATGTATCTTGATGAACTACTATTTGTATATATAACTTTATGCCAACACAAAACATTGTGTTACCTAACCTAAACCAAAAACCTGAATGCAGCGAGTTGGTGTGTACGTATGTACATACGTTATTATTTATCTGTTTAAAATAAGTCAATTTGCGCCTTAGAGTAAAAGGTAATATAATGATGATGGTAAAAAAGTATAATAACAATGTTATTATAAATTTATAACTAAAATTTCTCGTCATAAGTTCACACATAGAAAGCTTTTTTTTTATCTAATAGGAGGCAAACGGGCAGGAGGCTCACCTGATGTTAAGTGATACCGCCGCCCATGGACACTCACATTGCCAGAATGCTCGCAAGTGCGTTGCCATCCTTTCAAGAATTGGTATGCTCTTTTCTTGAATAACCCACCCAGCTGGTTCCACATAGTGGTGGTGCGCGGCAAAAACTGCCTTAAAAAATGCTCTGATGTGGAGAATCTCTTCATAATCTTAATAAACTCTTTTTGATGTTCATTAGTGTATATTGTGTTACCTACATGAATAAATAATTTTAGACTTTTTAATGTTAAAAATATCTTTGTTTTATGCAAGTAATACTCTTAAATGAAACTCTTGACCAATCTTGCCGAATTAATACATAACTTAATATAAATAATTCGTGTATTTATTTATTAAAAAAGTGTTTATTCTCCAAACTGCCTAGGAATTAACACGTAGTTTATGCAAATACAACTAAGTCTATCATTAATTCGTATTATGCAAATGCTGGTATCAATCCCTAATGCCGGGGTTATCGTTAGTTTATTACTTGCTCACCTTGTATTAACAAGGTGATACATACAAGTATTATAGACCCCTTACACGAGATGCTCCTTAAAACTAAGTAAAGTACTCATCATATTTCTTTTTAGTTTTTCCCTTACTAGGGTTGCCTGGAAGAGATCGCTTGTTAGGGATAAGGCCGCCTATAATTTTTATGTATGTTCTGTGTTATCTGTGTTTTTTCAATGCAACAAATTGTGAATAAATAAATGTATATATAATGTATTATGGCATGGTTTTTTTCTCGGTTTAAGTACCCACTTCTAACTTAAACATAACATATAATTAAGACATATATTTTGTAAGTTTTAGTAGCTAATAAAATAAATGTATTATTATTGTTACCGCTAAGTCCACAAACTTGTCTAAAACTTCTTTTTTGTTTTTTGCGACGTTTAGCGCCACACTGAACTATTACGCCTGAAAATCATGAACCGTACTCAGACTCAATAATTACGTGTTAACGGTTACTTAAGGCATTTACTAAAGATTCAAAAACCAATTCCATTTTTTTGACAAATTCTTAAATCGTTAGTTACGCGTTTTTCGTAGTAATAATTACAAATAATCATTACCTATCTAACTTGTTCTTGATTATTATAAGCTAGTAATGTCTATGCCTTTCATAATGTACACAACGTTTTCATAATGACTACATATTATATTACATTCCCAAACCCCTTATCAAAGCTGTTTATAATCTGTAATTAATTCAAATAATTGAATAAAACATTGCGTCTATTGTAAATGTATTTCCAACAAAATACAATAATAATAGCTTTACTGATTTGATTTAAAATTTAGATGATTAAACATTACGAAGCAATATAACCTGTGACATATCCTAAATTAAATATATATTTTTAGGAAATGTCGGGAATTATAGCTCATGCTTTGGGGATCATCGGTTAAAGCGAATCTTAAGCAAAGCTTTAAAAAAATACAGTTGGCCTCTTAACTAAAACAAATACGCAGACTTTAATATCAAACAAACATGTAAATTGTACTTCTATTAACACGTAAAAGCCAAATACAAAATTGAGTTCTTAGAAATCACAATAATCTAAATCTTAGAAAGCCTCGTATTGACTAAAAATAAATATTCTTAATAAAATCCCTAACGGATTCATATATGAACATTTTTTGTACGATACGTTTTTCCATTTTTAATTAAAAGTGCATTATTAAACGGTGATAAACACAAGTTAAGACTTCCTAAAATTAGCCCGATATGAACTTCATACCCCGAAGAGTTTGATGCTTACTTTACCCGCCCACATATTATGTAACTAGATTAAGTTTAAAACTTTGAGTATTTGAATAATAACTTTGAACGTCACCGACGATAAATAAACTAGGCCGCTTATTCATTTCAGTGCATTATATCATATTAACTATTATATACAGTTTTAACAATATTCTTTACCTACATAGTAATAATTTGCTCAGGCGCTTCTTAAAGATTTAAGTGAGCGCCTGGTAGATAGTAATGGTAACCCCAGAGCTGGTGCTTTTCTCGGTCAACGACGCTCGCAATAGCAAGGAAATGCTGCTAGAATTAAAAAGTACACAGGTCACAGGGACGAAACTTTTTAAATTTGTTTTAATTTTATATTTATCAATTTTTAATTAATTATTTAATTTGTATATTTGTGTGTTGAAAATAAATATTTATTATTATAGCTAAGTTAAGCGTGATAGACGCGGATATTTTAGTTTCAGTAACGTGCTACCGAAATATATAAAACAGCAAAATGTTGTTTACTCTTTAGGTTGCGAAGACTCTTTATATAGCATATAAATATTGTATTGGATCATTAGAGCATTTTTAAGATTTATTAGAGCGTACTTTTCCTTTGCAACAAGTTCTCTAGAACCTGGCCAAAGTTGGAATTGAAAATCGAATTGGAAATTCATTTTTTATGCCCCGAGAAAAGAAAATGTATAGTAAATTTTCATACCTAACTTTAGCCAAATTCTGGAGTCTGGATTGCAAATTGACTAGTCGTTTTATCAACCCAGCAGTAGACATTGGTGCTTTCATTCATACGTCATGATTTAATTGACCTAAGGTTATATGTGGGGGACATAGGAGGTATTGTATTTTTTTTATTTATGAAAACTTTCCATAGAGTCAATATTTTTATAAAACAACCTAAAACTATCATTTGTCAACTGTCATTCATTTTGTCAGTTAAATTTACAATGACAGTAGGCACCCCTAGATAGATAATAAAATAAAAACATTTATAAGATACAATTTTACATATAATACAATCTACACTAATATTATAAAGAGGAAAACTTTGTTTGTTTGTTTGATTGTAATGAATAGGTTCATAAACTACTGGACCGATTTTAAAAATTCTTTCACCATTCGAAAGCTACATTATCCACGAGTAATATAGGCTATATTTAATTTTGAACAAAAATAGGGTTTCGTAAGATATTAGGGTTTTTGGACACAAGGTGTAAAAAAATCAACCAAAAAAAGTTACTTATTTTGCGTACCCTGCCTAAACTATTAAAGATAGAACCATAAAATGTTGTAAGTAATTGTAGATCTTAAAAATATCTACAATATATATATATATATATATATCTACGACACACTATACCTATCTATGTCGAGTGAGGCACAATAACCATAAATGATAAACATGGCAAAACGACGTTTGCCGGATCAGCTAGTTTTACATAAGTACTGAGCTTTCAGAGTGTACCTGGAGGGGATAAGAGTACTTTAAATCTTAATTGTATTTTATTGTTTTTATTGTATTGTTTATTGTTTTTAGTCTAAGTTTGGCCATTGAGCTGTTAATAAATAAATAATAAGATATTATTTCTTGATTGGGCGACCCGAAGCCCGTTATCCGTTGTGATTTAATTTCGCATATAGCGTAATATAGCTCCCTAAAGAACCTGTACCATCCGTCGTATTACAAGACCCCTTTCTATGAGATCATTTCGCAGCTGAGCCAAATTATTTGGATCAATTGTTTATCAGTTGTGGATCATTAATCTATAGACGGAGAAGTTAAGAACATGTTTAAATATACACGTCGAATTCCAAATTCATGAACAGTTTTCTCAGTGCCATAAAACAAATACATGTGCCGCTACAACGCCTAAGGCTGCTGCCTCGAATTTCGCGGGCAGCGGGTCGGCAGCGGCTGCGGCGCGGGAGCGAGGCGGCCAACGCATACCTGTTCTCCAAACCAGCGGGCAGATCGCGCGGCACTATAGCGGTGTAGTGTTGTGTTCGTGGTTGTGTAGTCGAGATATTTGTTTTTATTCGCGAACGAAATGTCTAAAAAACGGCGACAACATCTTTTTGATTCAAATTTATTCCTAACGCTCGATTTATTGTGGGCAAAAATATGTTATATGCAAAAATATAGTTCCATATGGGTCTCCTTTCAAAGATTTCTGAAATAATTTGCTCTTGCACGTCCGAGGTCATTTTGATACGTCACAAAAATATGTACAGCACTATACTACAATGCATACGCGCAACGCGGGCGGTCACCGCTTGACTGGATTGCGCCGCTCGTTACCCGCCCCGCGCCGCTGCCACGCCGCTGTTTTCGAGAACCGGTCCATTTGATTGTACGCATAATATCCTGCCGCTCCCGCGCCGCGGCCGCCGCCGCCCCGCTGCCCGCAAAATTCGAGGCAGCAGCCTAAGAACTATTCTTCGCGTGAAATTATCTTTTAGATTTTAGGGTGAAAGTTATTCACATATATTACATGTTGCAACTTAACAACAATCATTGCTATGCGGATGATTGCACGAGTGATACTCTTTCCACAACCAGGTCCTTCTACTAAGTAAGTAGTTCGTATTCAATGTAGACTGGTTGGAATCGTCAACGACCAATCAATTTCCGAGCGGCTTGATCCCTTGGCGTTGCGTAGAAATGTACTCTGCATCTTCTGCCGCATTTACCATGGAGAATGTTCAGAGTTGTTCGGATTAATACCTGCAGTTAAGTTTCATCATCGGACGTCGAGGCTGGATACAAAATTCCACCCGTTTCACCTCGATGTCCGGCGTTCCACAACTAAGAGTAATTTAAAGATTTTTTTTCTATACAGCATTACTATGTGGAATCAGATACGAAATTAACCATTTCGACTTAGGCATTGAGAGTGTCCATGTATCACTTAACACAGCTTAACTATACAACAGGCGAATGGGCAGGACCTATTGTATTAAAAAAGCATTCCTCAAGATGTCTATTTCGTCAACGAAAGAGTGCGTAGAAGTAAAATAAGTTTCTTCATTCCGCAATAACAACAGTGATTAAGAGTGTCAAACTTCAATGGGACACCTCTTTTTACTGTTTCGCTATTAGTAATAAGATAATATTATTAGTATGGCTTTATATTTGTGCGCTTTTGAATTAACAAATTTTATGACTACAAATTCTTCGAATAACGATTTTGTAATTCCCCGGTGGTGGTTGACTTATCAAAGCTCGCAACATGTTTGAAACTAGTTGAAAAATAAGTTTCATTGCAGTTATCCGAAATGTTGAAAGTTATTTCGTAAACAATTTTTGCGAAGTTTATAATGACATCAGTTTCACTGACTTTTAGTGCGAAATTTTAGTTGATACATTTGTCATTTGCTTATTTGAATTCCATATATTTCGCACAAAAAAGAGAACAACAATTTAGAAGGAGTGTAGACCAGATTAAGGAAACAACGGGTGGTACACAGAGCAGAGAGAATTGGCGAGATTTGGAGGAGTCTTTTGCCAAAAAAGTACACACAGATACCAAAGAATGAATAGTGTAACATAGATGATAGAAAAATAAAAGTAATTCAATGTACCTAGTATATGAAATAAATAAAAGGCTCTTATTATTATTATATATCTCGTAGTAGCAATGATAATAATTATAATACCCCGCTTTTAATTTTTTATATAACTGGGGGCAAACGAGTAGAAGGCTCACCGGATGTTAAGTGATACCGCCGCCCATGGACACTCAATTCCAGAGGCCTTTTGAGAATTGGTACGCTCTTTTCTTGAAGGACCCTAAGTCGAATTGGTTCGGAAATACTTCAGTGGGCAGCTGGTTCCACATAGTGGTGGTGCGCGGTAAAAACTGCCTTGAAAAACGCTCAGTTGTGGAATGGCGGACGTCGAGGTGATACGGATGGAATTTCGTATTCCGCCTCGATGATGAAACTCAGCAATTTCATGTATTATCGATGTGTTTAAATAACTGTTTGTCATGAGTTTGATTACCCATAGTATTGGTTAAGATTTATGCTTCGGTACTGTGGGGCGGTAAGTTTTCTTGTCTGTACTTTTTGTTATTCTCTTGTTATCGAAACCTGTAATAATTATTAATAAAGAATCCTTTATATGTGTATTGAAGAGTAATGCCTTCAAATAAATAACAAAAAAATATGTTTACACAACAACTAATCAAAAAACATTTATCAGCATTGCTGTTCTCATGCATTTTAAAATAGGTTCTTGTTGTACATAACTTGACTTTGCTTTTACATAGGAGGTCCATTACATATTAGTGTTATCAAAGGCTCTATAGATGTTTGATCAAGCCACTGTTTGCAAGCGTCTACCTTTGAAGAGCCCTCAGTCTTAAGTAATATGCTTGGTATACAGCGCTGGCTTACAAGATTATGCTATGTGTGATAATATTATGAATTAATTAGTAGTTCAATTTTCATTTCACGTAACTAAAAACTAAATAAATTTGTACGTAACTAATAAACAGGCGTAATGTAAACAACATGCTGCTTAATTTGTTATGCTTTAAAGCTAGGTGCGTGGAGAAAGGATGGTCAATAGTTCCTACAATCTAAAGAACAATTCAGTGCAACGACTTGCAAGGGAGTCTCCTGTGAGACACGGACTCCCGCTTGGACCGTCGCGGGGTGGTCGATCGCCTCAAGGGCAGGACGGAAGCTCACTATTATACTGAAGTAGGAAGTAAGGGACCACGTCTTTCGCGGTGAAGGTGGTATTATACCCTAGTATAGTATGTATATATATACTAGAATTTGCTTTGCCGCACGGGAGGCTTTTATTCTGTCGTTGGCTACGGTGGCACATCCCGATCCGTTAAGACGTGTCGGGGCCTCCTACAGGCCTTTTGTGTATATCCTACGGTTGCAATAACTTTGATAGCACGCTTTAGGATATTACGTCGTCGCAGTGATTCCAGCCGTATGTTGTGGAGCCCCAGCTGTGGAACAATGGACTTTTTTCTATTCTAGCATTTAAGACTCGTTCGTACAGTAAAGAAAAAAATCGTGAGGAAACTGGCATGCCTTAGATTCAAAAAATTGACGGCATGTACGTCAGGCTGAAATCAAAAAAATCACAGAACATTTTCAGATATATGAGGCAAACTTTGGGACCTGAGTTGTGCAAATTAAATTAATCTTGATATCGTCATAAATAACAAATTGTTATATACTAGTCAGCCTTATGCTGTCTCAACTTCTGTACTGAAGAAAAGTCAAGTTTTATAATTAATTTAAAAAGGACGCATTGAATAAGTTTAAAAAAATACAGGTAATTCTTGTACTTACTTGTACACAATTCCATGTGTTTTAAATTTCAAATTAAAACCATACAGTCGGTAAAGTGACGGATTTTATGGAAAGTAATTTTATGTTATGTAAGTAATTTAATGTTATTATTTTTATTTTGTTTACTTGTATGACAATTTTCATAATAACAGAATATGAAATAAAAAAACTAACATGATTATATTATTTTGATTATATTATTACTATATGTCAGATCCGTAACTGTTCTGCGACTATGACGATTGACTACCAGTTCGTCAAGTCAAGGGGCTAGAAGAACTGGCAAGAAACTCTCCGCCACTCTTTTAATCTCCAATTTTTTAGTCATACAAATTGTTTGAACTGGAGCAAACCAATCCCACGGATTGGGATGATTTGAATAATCGTCAAAATTATAAAAAGCTTGATTAATTTACATCTATGGATCAATGGACAGTAGACTATATAACATTATGCATAATCAATTTACGAACTTGGATTATACACTGCGGTTGGATTCGACTCGACTTCCATGATTTACATGGAAATTGAGTCTGAATATATGCATAACGCCTTTATTTCAGTGCAATAAAGTTGAATATCGAGTGGTTATGCAGTGTCAATTATGGAGATGATATAGGTCTTATGCTAGTGGCATAAAGTTTAGAGTTGGATTTGGATTGTTCTAATGCTGACCCGGCAATAAACGCGTGACTCTGTGGTTTTATGACATTGACATCTTGTGTGATATATCAACAAAACATGTTAGTTGAGTTAATTAAAGTATAACAATTTGGTGTGAGGTCCGGTTATGAAGAAGTGAATAAGATACATGTATCACTTATTCCACGTCATTAAATTTGAATTTGTAGGCATCCCTACTCATCGGCAAAGACAGAGGGTGTAGACCGATAGAAAAAGCCGGCGTAAAAAACTCTCGGTACTCTTTTAAAAATAGCAAATCATCCAACAACACTTATTTTAAAACAAATATTGCAAATTAATTAGAAGTAGCCTGTCTAGCACTAGTCCCAGACCCTTTTATCAACTAGATAATCGTTAACTTTATAGTAAGCCTTTTTACACAGCTTTTCTTTAATACATTTCTTAAATTTAGTAAAAGGCATACATAAAAGAGCCTCTGGGATTTTATTAAAGAAGAGTATCCCTTTTCTCAAAAAAGATACTTTAGAAAGTCTAGTACGGGGAAATTGCAGCCTGGGTTTGTTCCGAGTATTAACATAATACACTACTATAATGATAAAATTAAAACAATTTTTGGGAAAAATTACTTATTTATTTGGATTGACCAATCCTAATAGGGTATGTAAATGTAGCCACGAGGCATCTTTCGGTAAAGATATTTTTTACGTACTTTGATGTTTTATTTTAACGTGTGTATCCTGTGTCCTGAAAAAATCTAAAAGGTCTAACAGGTTCTCCTCGGGGCAATCATCAAAAATATATCAGGGTATGAAGCTTTTAACACTGATATGGTATTTAAAGGAACAAAATCAAAATAGGTTTCGGGTTACCAAGAATTTCACACACAAAACAAAATAAAAAGCCTTTAACTTCTGAATTTACTAGTTTTAAATATAGCTCAGACTATAAAACTTATCAAAATTTAATTATAATCATTAACATTATCATAGGTATTTCAACTTTATTATTTCGTAGTTCTATTTTGCTCTTGTTAGACAGGATATATAGGGCACAGGAATTAACTAAAAACGTTTATTTTTTGGATTATGCCAGTATCAACTTTATTTTTAGATTTTGAATACGGTTGAAATTTTCCTTTTCTCTATTCTGAAATATGAATGTATTGTATAGAGACAGAAATGAAAAGCTTACTTTTTGCCATTTTCTGAATAATTAAATTCTAAAACGTTGTATGTGGTTATTACCTCATTTCACGCGCTCTCTGATAATCATATATTTAATTACAAGAGATATTTACAGGATATAATTACTTAATAATTGTTCCTTTTTTGCAGAAAAAAATTGAATGCATTCCAAAAAGCGCAATCAGACAAGTCAAATATTAAAATATAATTAAAAACAGTTAAATTATTGAGGAAGATATCGATAACAACGCTCCATATTTAGGTTATTTTGTGTGTATATTAAACATAATAATAATAATAATAATAATAATAATCTTTATTGACATATTTGTAATTACAGAAATCCTATGAAGACTCTGACACCTAAACTAGGCTTTAGTGCCTGTATCTCAGGAGTCAGTGGCTTCTCCCAATATAATTCGTAACAAGTGTCAAGAGAGCTTATTCAAAATTTTACAAGACAATACTTTTTATAGACATTTGTAAATTCCAGATATTACATCTAATTATCTTCTTACACATAATATACTTAAACAAAAATAACATATATTAATGAAAGAAATGTTTCAGTATAAATTACAATGAATATAATAGGTAATAAAATAGGTACATACACATAAAATACTAAAATACATAAAATATACATAATACATAAATATACATAATTATACATTTTACATATGGGTATATGTAACACTAGTATAAATATATAAATTATACACATAATTAATGAATCAAAATAACTAAAATATTATTGTAGCATGTTAGTTAAATAGATCTTCTGTTTCCTCATAATTTAAGGACAAAAGCCAAGTCTTAACAATTGATTTGCAGTCATGTAGTGAAAGAGGGTAGAAATTTAATTTTTTGTTTATTTTATTATATAGAAAGACTGAGAGATATGCTCGTTGTCGCCTTGCGAAGGTAGTACGGAATTTTGCTGTGGGGAGTACATTTGGTATACAGCGTTTGTTACTGCAAACCTCTGGGTTATAAGGGGTATGGACATGTTGTTTGGCTATTATATTAAAGACGAATAACTGTCTAACACTGAGGAGCTCACACTGTTTATATAAAAGTGTGGTTGAAAATCTGTAGGGTTTGAAAGTCATTACTTTTAGTAAAGATCTGTGGGCTCTTTCAAGCTGAATTAGATGTGACTTGCACGCTCCACCCCACACGCTCACGCAGTATCCAATAACCGATTTTACTAAGGCAAAGTAAACAGTGCGGAGTAGTTCAAATTCCGCGGCATAACGTAATTTTTTGAATGTCCAGATTAGTTTTCGCGTGCGTGCCGTTATAATCTCAATGTGAGGAAGCCAACTCAATTTATTATCTAATTCGATACCGAGGTATTTAATGGTATTGGATTTTGTTATATTAATGCAAGTACAATTGCGCTCAGAGACACATATGTGTATTTTAAGATTAATATCAGTCATATGGGAATTAATAGTTTGGAACTGAATATACGAAGTTTTAGAAATATTTAAAGTAAGTAAATTTTCCCTGAGCCATCTAGCCACCTTCTGCAGTCCGCTTTCGGCAATATTTTGTATCTCGGTCCAGGTGTCCCCATAAAAAACTATAGCCGTATCATCGGCATAGGTAAACAACCTGCAACTAGTTAGGGACATATTACATAGGTCGTTTATGTAGATAAGAAAAAGACTTGGACCAAGAATACTGCCTTGCGGAACTCCAAAAGTTACATTTGCGTCGGAACTAATATAATTATTAATCTTAACCCTTTGCACCCGACCACTAAGGAAATCTTTAAAAATAAGCAGGGCTGAGTCTCTTATTCCAATTCGCTCCAATTTGTCCACAAGTATAGGTATTGAGACGGTATCAAATGCCTTGGCAAGATCGAGGAAGACACCAAGGCACTTTTGTTTCCTGTCAAGTTTTTCTGTGACAAACTCAATCAAGCTACCCACAGCGTCTTCTGTTGACATACCCATTCTGAAACCAAATTGTGAGCTGGACAGAATATTGTACCGATTTAAAAACTGTATTAACCTCAAGTTAAGCATCTTTTCTAGGATTTTTGATAGTGCTGTAAGCACAGAAATCGGTCTGTAGTTTGCAACACAATCCCGTGCCCCACCCTTGTGAACAGGAGTAATGAGAGACCTTTTAAAGACTTTTGGAAAGCAGCCTTCCCTAAAACATGTCTGAAACAAGATAGTAAGCGGCGATACAATGACATGTCTTACCATTTTTAGAAATCGAGCTGGTATAGAGTCCCAACCAGTGGCACAATCATTTTTTAAGCTTAAGATGAGAGATTCCACCTCAACCTCATCTGGTGGCATTAGTACGAAGGAGTTAGTCAAGCAATTAGATCTTGTACATATGTAGTTATACTTACACCCTGTAAGTTTTTCAGCTAGCTCTCTACCAACATTAGAAAAATAACTATTTATGTCCTCAACCGCATCCAATGCGTTACAATTCCTAATTAACTCATCGGCAGAAGATTTTTTACTTGAACTATCGGTGACATATTTTATTGCAGCCCAGGTTTCTTTATTTGATTTTGCACTTTTTAATAAGAATTTATCGTGTTCGCGCTTCAATTTTCTAAGTAATGAGCAACAAAAATTCCTGTACCTTTTATAGGTTATTTTAAGAATTTCATTTTGGGGGTCCCTTTTTAAATTAAGATGCAGTTTATCCCGGTGACGGATACAGCGAAGTAGGCCCGGAGTCATCCAGGGCTTAAGAGATTTTTTGCGCCTGGGTACACGGACTTTTTCAGTGTTAGCTTTAATAGCAGATGACAGAATTTCAACAAATCGAGTCGCAGCAGACTCGGCGTCTTGCTTGTTAGTCATAAAAGTAAAATCAGCCAATTCAACATATTTTATAGCTTCACTAAAATTTACTCTTTCAACAATGGAAGGGCACTGAGTATTAGTCCGTTTACTGTTAAGGGATAGATTTATTAGAATAGAGTCGTGATCAGTTACGGTGGAATTTATAACTATAACACTAGTTTGTAAAACAGTTTTAACCATTACATGATCGAGACAATTGCTTAATCGTGTTGGATATGTGTGGCCTGGCAGAAAACCCAATTCGCTGGTTAAATTTAAGTAAGAGTTACTGTTTCTGTCACCGTTTCCAGGTTTTATATCGATATTTATATCACCTATTAAAAATATATTCTTAGATTTTATAGATTTAACAATATCATTCAAAGCATTCAAAAAGCGCTCAGTGTAGTAAAAGGATGGTGATCTATAAATAGCTAAAAGTACAATATCTGGTACTATTTTAGCTAGCAGAAAGTTAGCATCTTTAGGATTAGGTTCTTCAATTTCGCAATTTATATTTTGTTTAGCATAAATTATAATACCGTCATTTTGATTTAAGCATTTTTTTGTGAAATAAGAATTATAATCCTTGAGACTGGGTATGGGTTTATTATCGTTTAACCAGCATTCAGTTAAAATTATTATATCTGGATCAAAGTACAGACGAGCTATATGGGCCAAGAATGCATCAATATTTTTGTAAACGCTACGGATATTTTGTGTTATAATTTTTAGGTAGTTTCCTGATTTTTTTACTAAATCATTACAATTATTTATATCACAACTGTAGGCAGTTGCCACTGTTATATTATCAATATCATTATTTATATTATCAATAAATCTAGCCATTTGTAAAATATTAAGCTTTTTGTCGCAGCTACTCGTGTCTGAGAAATGCTGACATTTTTACAAAGATAAGATCTCGATTTCAACATGATCACTAGACTAAGAATGTATAATTTTTTAGTTATGTAAAATACAATACAATGAACAGAGTATAAGTATGTATGTAAAGTAAAACAATAATATAATATATAAAAAAATAAAATAATATCTATAAAAACAATAATTAAGTGCCGGATTTTCACAAACAGGAAAGTTATCGTAGGCCGGCGGAGTTTCCTGGGGGCCTCAAAAAGTCATTGTTTTAGACGAAGTTTATTTAAATCACCCTCACTATCAATTCTAATATGCCGTTTACCTTCATCTTGTCTCAGGTAGGTTCTTCCAAATGAGGTCCAGCAGAATTTATATCCATTTTCCTGAGCAAATGCACGAGCCAGATAATTTAATCGTTTTCCGCAGGGTGATAGACATTCTGAAATAAAAAATGGCTTTGCTGGTCCTTCCAAACTTAAGTGTGCCGTGTTCAATTTGTTAGCAGAATTCATTTTGTTAAATTTGCGTGCCTTTTCAATAATACCATCTTTCAATATAACGCTGCCCAATTCCACAATAATTGCTCCATGTCCAGTTTTACTTTTTGTACGATAAATATCCTTAATATCCTGTTTCTGTATGGGAAAATCAATAACATCTGCAGCTTTTGAAGCAATTTTACATAAACTATCCTTATTTTCACCGGTAATCTTAGGAATATTTCTTAGTTCAAGTTTAGTTGAGGCAGACGTTCGTTCCAGCGACTCGATTTTCTTTTCAAGCTGATCAATATACAGACGATCTTCATTCCTCTGTTTTTCCAACTTCTCGTATTTAGCTTTCATATCTTCGTACTGCTTAGAGACAAAAGCAATGGAGTCTTTTATTTCTGTATTTTGTGTCAAGATTTCTCTCATGGAGGATTGCAAGGAGGTGAATTTACTTTCATTTTGAGAGTTTGCTTTAGCAAGCATATCCTTAATTTCGGTTATGAATTTTTTAATATAGGACTCATCCTGCTTGCGCCTCATAGTTACATTGCTTCGCTCCTCATTAGATAAATCTGGCGCGGAGCCCGAAAAAGAAGCTTTCGGCGCGTTCAACCTAGCTTCCTTTAAGTCTTCGGGAGTGGGGGTGCTGGGAGGTGTGCGCTTAAGAGGCATATTTCTGACAAAAGATGACACCAGAGTACACGAAAAAATAAACTTGGACCAGCCCCCTATAAATTTCCGCTACCCGCTATCGCTTATGAATTACGGCAACTTACAAAGCTTGCGTATCGATGATGCGCGCAGACGGAGCGTACAACTTAAGCTGTCTCACAAGTGTTGTCCCGTTCGCACAGATGCACTTACTGCAACGCAACTCATGCGCTCCTGGTACACACCTTAATTTATTCGCACGGAATTTATTTTTAATTTGATTTTTAAGTTATAAAACAAATAGAATGCACACGTCTAAACGCTTCCGCGGTCCAGGGGGGAGTGACATACAACAAATAGTTCAAGAATCTGTCACGGGCTAAAAATGTTGAAACTCTCGAATAAAGTATCTCTTAAAATCATCCAAAGACTACTCAAATGGAATATCTGCAAATCACATAAAAAGTAAAGCAGGTCAGTAGATACAGACAGACAAATTACCCCAATCCGTCGTCTGAGATAGCCTGTGACGTCACTGGATATTATTATTTCGCCTCGTTTCGACGACTGATTGACGCAATCTATCAGATCTATCCCGTTGATTTCAAGTTCATTAGACGGAATATTTTACTTAGAAAAAAGGGTATAACTATCTCGTATATATTAGTTATTTCGAGTATGTATTTGCGTGTTGTTCCCACGAGTATGTAAGTGCCTGCTCCTTTTTCACCATGCCTACTGCTGATAATGGACAAATCTTTGTTTTTATTCTATTATTATTAATTACTTAAGATGTCAAGTGGAACATGGTCTAGATGCAGCTCCTTACAAACATTGTGTAAAACAAAAAACTTACTTAAAAAGAGTGGCGGAGAGTTTATCGCCAGTTCTTCTCTTCCCTTCAACGCCCTTGATTTGAGAACTCGCAGTAAATGTAAAATTAAAAGCATAAAAATTCTTTTTGACATTCATAAGTGTACGTTGTATTACCTAAATGAATAAAGTGTTTTTGATTTTGATTTTATATATACAGAAATGTATTGGCCTAGTGGCTTAAGTGTGCGAACCTCATCCTTGAGATCATGCGTTCGAATCCCAGCTGTGCGCTAGTAGAATTATCTTTCTACGTCCAACTACCACTTGCTCTTACAGTGAAGTCAAAAATCCTGAGAAAACCGTTTCAAATAAAACATCGGTGACATGTATCAGACAAAGAAGGCTGATCACCTACTTGTCTATAAAATAAAAACAATCTAGAAAACGAACTCAATTTAGGCCAAGTTCCAATTAGGGTTGTAGCGTCACTGGATTATTAATATGAATTAGTATAAGACGTCAGAACTACTGGTGGTTCGTATATTAAATTATATCTAACTAGCAGACCTCACAGACGTTGTCCTGCATTATATTTCAAGCCATTAGGATATTAAACAAAGTATGACGCGTAATATATATTAAGATGAAAAATGGATATATTAATATGGGTAAATAATATGCAATTACTATTATAAGGATTTGTTTTTAAAGGGGCAAACTGTCAGGAGGCTCATCTGATAATAAGTGATACTGCCGCCCATAGTCACACCAGGGCTCGCACCAAGCCGACCTTTTTAGAATTTGTACGCTCTTTTCTTGAAGGACCATAATTCAAATTCGTTCGGAAATGCTTCAGTAGGCAGCTGTCTTAAAAACGCTGTTATGGAACGACGGACGTCGAGGTGATACGGGTGGAATTTCGTATTCTGCCTCGACGTCCGAAGATGAAACTCAGCTGCAGGTATTAAATAATTAAATAATAAATAATAGTATAAAAAAACTAGAACACACGCTTTATATAGAAAACTAAACTAAAAAACAGAAAATAAATTTTAATAAATATTAATTAAGAATAATGTAAATAATTCCTAATTTAGGCTGAAAATGGTAATGAACAAAAAATAATGGTATTATTGTGAAAAAGCGTGGCGCGCTCTGTGCCATATTTTTCGTCTATCGAGCAACACATATTATTATTATTTTTTTCGGATTATTGCATTGTCATCGATCTTTGACGCGATCTGTTTCGGTGCGCAAAGTTTGAATTAAATCTGTCCGTTAAAAGTGGGTCAAAATCGAGTCCGAAGGAGTCGGTTACATACATACATACATACAGGTGAAGCTAATATAAAGAGTATAAAAACCGAAAGAAGGGTGTTGGAAATCAATGGGATTTTGTTTGGTTTATATGTCATATTTTTGCTATGAAGGTTAACTTCTACCTTAAACTCCCAAAATTTCATTTAGTTTATGTTCATTACGTTTCATTACATATAAACTATAAACTAATTATTCAAGTAAACCATGGTTTAACTTGACGTTTCATTAAATGTTTCATAAACACATTTACATATGACATCTATGTTAAACCAAGTTATATTTTGCAAAAGGTTTTATTTGTGTGTTTCAGAAGTCTTTGTGCACTTAAAATTACAAATCTTTGAAGAAAATATAACGAGAACATCTTTAGCTCTATCAATTGCTTGTTGATTCATTTCCTTTCAATAAATAGCACTCGACAAATCCGTGAAAGCACCGCATCTGTTTGTATCTCAAGATCTCTGTGGAGTATCTACAGTATAACGAGATCTCTGAAGAGAACGTATTTATATCTATTACCCCAATAAGAATAAATTTATGTTACGTAAGTAACAGCTTTGTTTAATAAATGTAGAATCCTTACAAAGGTTTTCCATGAACCGCCACCTTTCTATAACTTCGTAGCATATCGTATGAACTTTGAGAACCCATGGTACTAAAGCCCAAATTTTTAATAATTTTAAGTCATGATTGAAATAATTTTTGGAAATTATAGAGTCCTAATGTATCAGAAATAAAACAATCAGTGGCGCTACAGCCTTTTTGGTCTCTGTATCTGGGCCTCAGATTTCTGTATGATTCATGATCATATGTCAACCTAATAGGCAAGTAGGTGATCAGCCTCCTGTGCCTAAAACACGGCGTTGACTTTTGATGTTTTCTTTCACCGTACGAGCGAGTGTCATATGCGCACATAGAAAGAAAGTCCATTGGTGAACAGCCGGGAATCGAACCTACGACCTTAGGAATGAGAGCCAACACTGCTCTAGTGTAAAACAAATTTTACAATATATTTTTAGGCTAACAGGAATTCAAATGTATAACTATAGATGTATTGTTTTTTACCCACAATATGTGTGAAAAGGTTAATGCACGATCTTTTTGTAAAACATTGCTTTCGTAGCGAGATCTAGCAGCAGGCACGACATTAACATGTCTTTGTAGAGATATATACGTATATATACTATATTCGAGGCGTTCTTTATATGTAATATGAATCCACACCATTTATATCTTGTGATCTACCTACGCGCATATCATTAGTAGTAAATTTAAAATATATATTTATTTTATATAGCAATACTGTAGGCATAAGTATTAAAATAAATATGTGGGGCCAAAGTTAGGTTAGATCATATCAGATAACACTTAAAAAAGTGGACTTGTTTTGTAGATATTAATGCATACGCGATATAAGGAATTTTATTGGTATTTTTATTTACACCTTGGGGTACATATTTAGCAGTAATTTGTTTGCATATGTTTGGCTATTATAAAAGGCAAGAAGGTTATGATTATATTCGATGCGTGAATCGAAAAATCTAGCTAAATTTGAATAATAAACCAAACGCCCGTTGTCCTATTAAAGTATATTGATAAGTCAGGTTTACAAATTTGCCCCGCATTTATAAACGAAATAGCCTTGACATAACTAAGTTAAGTTAAAAATGTTTTCTGGAAATAATATTTAGTTGAATAAGTAACAAAAAACGTATATGAAAACCTAAAATATTCTTATTCTATGCCAATCTATGAAAAGAGAAACTTTGTCTGAAAATAATAAGAGGGAATTTATTTCAAAATTTAAAACATTAAATTTCGACCTTACGCTGTTGTATTAAGTATAAAATTACTCCTACTCTCTTTGTATTAAAATTTCAATATTTTCGGTGTCGATTAATACTTGGTTAAGTGATTAAGGATAAAGATTTAGCAGGATTTTAGCTTAGCGAAAAAAGTGTAATAATGAAGTAGGGAAAATTAAAATTTAATTACAATTATATTTTTTTATATTCAATTTATTTACCTCTTAATTACTTCTAATAATACTGTTATTAGAAATAAAAGTTGCGTAGTTCACGTGCTATATATAAGTATATACAAGCTGCCCCCGCGAACTTCGTCTCTCCTTAATGTGATTTTACTTAGCCTATCTTTTTAGTACATACCAACATGGAACATTTTGCTATGCTACCCTAGAGACTGGTCCGTTTTCCGGAATGAAAACTTTTTAGGTTTTTCTGTGAATTTTTATCTATATAAACCTCAGAGTACAAGTCATAAGATTTAAATTAACAAATAAAAAATAGGGGTTAATTATAGAGGGGAGAAAATTAAGGGTGTATGTATTTTTGTATGCTGTATCATAACAAAATAAAACAAAAATTTTATCTAAAAAATAGAAATCAAAATTTAGGGGTGTACCACCCTTAACATTTAGGAGTTTGAAAGATAGATTTTAGCCGATTCTCAGACTTACTGAATATGCATAATTCATAAGAATCGGTTAGCCGTTTCGGAGGAGTATGGGAACGAACTTTGTGACTAGAGAATTTTATATATAAGTTTATATAATGCATAGGCAAACGAGCCTATGGGACGCCCATAAAGGGTAGTGATCGCCCATGGACACAAGTGCTGGTGTATAAACTAGTTTGTATTTTAATGACTGATAAATTTGACAAAATATAATTTCTTATTATGAAGCTTTTTAACTTATGCAAATGACATGAAAATATGACTCATATATGTAACTCCTATCGTCCTTTTAAGACAAATTGGCACGCTAAAATTGCTAATGCCATTTAGACAGTGAAGAGTTCTTCGTGATTCAGGTCCTCTGTAGGAAACAACCAGGCCAAAAGTATATTCGATAAGCGTGCATGAATGTCACTGGAGGAAGTAAAGCGGTGTAACATAGCAAGTTCCATTGGGAAGCCACGAGATACAACTCAATTTACACAAAATATATAAATTAGATTCAAATGTCACGACGAAATGTACTCGTGTATGTTCTAAATGCAATATTGACAGCGATTCGAGGAATGCGTTTGGAATTGTAGCAAACAGGTCGTACAAATATGTGCTGTGTATGCAGTTTTGCAATATAATGTGTATAATAACCCTAAAATACAGTGTAATTTAACTCTATCAACCAAAGCTGAAGATTTCGACGTTATACTCAAACTCAAAATATCTTTATTCATATAGATAAACATGTACACTTATAAACGTCAAAAAAGAAGTTAAATTAATTGTAAATTTACATTTACTACCAGTACCAAGTCAAGGGCGTAGAGCGGGCAAGAAGAGAAGGCAAGAAACTTTGCGCCACTCTTTTTAATCGCCAAGTATTGTCATACAAATTGTTTGAACTGGAGCAAATCAATCCCAAGGATTAGGATCATAAGTAGCGTCGAATTTTTAAAAAGTTTTATTGATTAATTTACGTTTAACAAGGGCTTTCAATTTATTTAGTGATAATTCTCTAACTTCACTTGGGAGTTGGTTGTAAAAACGAATACAATTTGTATATAAGAGTGGTTGATCTTTTCCGCGCGCTGGAGATAAAAATTGTTATGCAGATTGATGATTTCTTCTCTAGGAGAAGAAATGTTCATGATTATGCCATATTTGCGGTCGTAAACAATATATTGTCCATTTTATCTGCTAGTCGCGACAATCACAATAGTTTAAATATTTATTATATTATATTATAGTCTTCTGACGAATACATCTAGTTTTTAATCATAATTTAACGCGTCCCATTTTCCTAAAAGGTGTTTAAGTCTATTGTGACGTGTTTAAAACGATGCCTGCAATTACTGCAACATTCACCGATAGCAAACAAAGCCTTTAAGCTTTTGTAGGCTCTAAGTTTTTTGTTTGTCGTACTTGTATGGTAAGTACTGGTAAACTATTTCCTGACCATTATGTTCTTTAACAACACAACTGCAACATTTCCTTTCATTTTCTACTGTACAAACATTAAAATTAAAATTTAAAATTATCGTGATTGATGTGCACTTTTTCTTTTTCAAGTGCCTTTTTTTTTTAATAATGTCCTGATCAATATTTACATAAGTTTTAATTGATTTGTTTTATTAACTATGTGTAATGTATTTTGGTACTTCTTGCTTACCTTATCTAATTTAAAATGAAATTTTGCACTTTGGTTGCCTGGAAGAGATCGCTCGATAGTGACATGGGGGCCAGTTGTCGCTTTTCATTTAATTATGTGAATAAATAAAATAAATATTTGTTCAAGAATGTATACTGGGTTATTAGTTTACTGTTCCTAAAATAAGCTTTAGGTATTAATAACCTAATTATAGAAATATTAAAATTATTATTTTCATGTTATATTTGAGTTACAAATGTGGACCAAGATATTTCAAATCCGTTCCGTAATCAAAACCGAAGTGATTTGAACCAGTAATTATTTTAAATAACTGTATTTTTTTATGAAAGAAGACGAATTTAACTATTTAGTATGTATATAGATACAATGAGACATTTAATGTCACTAAATCAGCCCGATTTTACACACAAATACCCACCCACACCATACATGCCTTCACTCTCTCATATTATTGATGTCTGTAAACCTTCTAATTGGCGTTTCGATTTAAAATTATTTTGTATTATTATGAAGTAAGGTTTTTCTACATAAATATACATATTATGTTCACTGGTAAATGTGTAATCTTATGTTTTAAAGATATACTTATGAGAAATTGTGATGCATACGCGTTCAAATCCTCAGTTTGTATCACAATACAATCTGAGATAGAGATACTATAGAGAGATACATAAAGGAACTAACCCGACCGAGAAAGGGCTATTAGATAATTATTTTGTATCCAATAATAGCAGTGTTGGCCTTGTGGCTTCAGCGTGTGACTCGCATCCCTGAGGTCGTAGGTTCGATTCCCAGCTGTGCACCACTTTCTATCTGTGTGTGCATTTAACATTCGCTTCAACGGTGAAGGAAAACGTCGTGAGGAGACCAGCTTGCCTTAGACCCATAGATCACATACTTGCCTATTAGATATTAGGTATATGAGAGCTCGGAACTAAAAAGGTTGTAGCGCCACTGATTTATTTATTTATTATTTTATATAATAAAAGCAAAAGTTTGACATTAAGGACACATGATCATGATAATTCTGTTTTACTACAATAAAGAAAAATATAGTTGCCAAAAACAAAGAAACCAGTTGTAGGAGACCTTTGCCAAATATATATAGCTATATAGGAACAAGTATAAAAAATAGTAAGTAAATATAAAATCTTACTATAAATAAAAATAAAAATTTAAAGGGACATTTTCAATCTCGGTCATTATACGTTCCTAATTTACTGCAAGCTCCAGTCTCTAAGAGATTACCGTGTACTAACAATATAACTAGCATATTAAAAGTTGCTACAAGCTGAGATAAAATTTCAAAGCATTGAGCTGCGGTAACTCCTAACTGTACGAGCTTAAAGTTTAAACTTTATTTTCATTAAATAGAGGATGTATCGTGTGAAAACGGGCTTAGGAAACTTTAGCGTCACCAAATGCATGTTCTATTTAGAATTTAATTTTAATACCTTACAGCGATTTTAACTAAACATTTACAAATATTATGAAGTGCCTTTATGTGTAAAGTGTTAACCCGAAGTTAAAGGCTTACAATTACAATTACATTTCATTAATTTGAATTTGGCGCGCATCGCGTTTTATAAGTTGTTTGTGGAAGTTGGTTGGCGAAGCTTCGGAGTGACCCGCGATGAAATGGCGGATGACATTCAGATTATTTAGTGCATTTTATTGTTATAAAATCGATTTTTTTTTATTTTAATTTTTTTGATTAGAATTTTTTTAAGTGCTTGTCACATTAAACATTGTATTTTGTGTTTGTTTTTACCAATGTATCAGTGTGCCGAGCATTGGCAAGCTTTATCAATAAAAAAAAATTAAAAAATCTTAACTGAACGATATAATTGAGGAGGCGATAATATCGCCTCCTCAATTATATCGTGAACTTATCGTGAACACTAATAAGTGAACTTTAAATGTCGTTTCTTTGTATTTTCAAAGAAACAATTTGTGGTTTATTTTAAAAGTCCTCAATAATAAATCTTATATATATATATATATATATAAGATTATCTTGATCTTGATATAATCTAAATCTATTACATTTAATTTCCTTAACAATTGAACAAAAAAAACTTTTCCTTTGGAGTAGACTCTTGGGCCGAGGGGTTCAAGTGCACAGGCGCTATTTAAAGATTTAAGTTGGTGCCTGGTAAATAGTACCGGTGACCTCAGAGGTGGTACTTTCCTCGCTCAACGAATAAATATCGCAATACAGCGAGGAAATGCTGCCAGCGTTAAATACTGCCACAGGAACCAAACTTTTTAAATTTGTTTAATTTTTTTTCGTTTCGAGCTATGTTCCCCAAATATTAAGTACTGTATATAATAAAAATATACCATTAATTACTCATTAGTTAATAATCTATTCTGAAAGGAGGTCAATTCGTCAAATTGTAGACATAGTAGTTTTATTTGTTGAGAGCAATTTGAAATAGTTATGATGAATATTACTTTCCTTCAATGAAAATGTGTCATATAGGTAACCTATATATTCAAAGAAGGCCTATTATACTATTATAGTAAAACTACAAACTTTTTTCAACGATAAATCATTGTTTGTATTCACAATTTGACAGAAACGAAATAGTTAAAACAAAGCAAATACTTTGTTTAAAGCAATAGCTCATAATGGCATTAATACACTTATATTTCTAAAATTCAGAACACTACAAAATCCGTCACTGAAACTTATAGAAGCGCAAATACAATTGTCGCAGTACCGATGGACAAAGGACTGGGGTCAATGAACCGTGTCGTTATTGGCCGAGCTCGTTTTGTGACGTCATCTGTGCCGGATGCATTCAATTGGCAAGGGACATGAACGCTGTTGATATAACTGTTAGTAATTGATGCAAATTTTTGTAAGAACCATGATTGTGCAAACAGATATCTCTTAGTATTTAATAGGCAAGAGCAGCGTTGGCTCAATTGGTGCGATCTCTTCCCTGGGGTTGTAGGTTGTGTACCAATGGATTTAGTATGTCCGCATTTAACACACCCTAATACTGTGAAGGGAAACATCGTGAGGAAACTGGAAAAGTCGACGGTGTGTGTCACGCACAGGTGTGTGCGATCACCTACTTGCCTATTAGGAATGTTCACGGAACAGATACAGAAGAAGATAGAAGGGGGCAAGGAGTACCACTCTCTTTTTTTTCAAAGGAACGACGACCCAAATCATGGAGTGCGACACCTGGGGTTGTCGACAAGGAGTGGGTGCTCCAGCGTGCTTTTAGATGAGCGTTGTTTGAAAGGGGATGAAGGAACAATATCACAAATATACAGGTCAAACTTACTGATTATATATATAAGGTTATAACAAATACGTACGAATAAAATTGATCTAAATCACCAATTATTCGGCCATTATACACATTACCGTCCATTAGATGTGAACTTGCCGAAATGGCAATAAAAGCGACATTTATTATTTCATAGAGATCGTTTGTCTTCGAAAAGGATTTGTGCCATCAATACGTCGCCATTCTATGTTTATAACAATGCATATAACGTTGTAAAGAGGTGAAATTTTTGTTATGTAGCATATAAACTTATAAACTAGACCTCATAAAAATTCTAAAATATATAATTTCTTACACCAATATGCTATATAAAATTTTCAATAATCTAAATGTCACTGGGCACAGTTGTATAGAACCTTATTCAATTAAAAATATCGAATCCACGTTTTTCACCTGCTACACTGGTAGGTAGATCAAAATGTCGTGAAATTTCGCAAATTACAATATTTAAAAAAGTTCCTACTTATCAATATAATACTGTATTATTCTTTCGTTTAAACACAAAGTGGACAAAAATAGACACATACGTAATCACTTTTTTAAGCAGAATAACGCAACAAAAAACCATGTAAAGTTTTCTAATTATTATTAATATTAAACTTAACATAATTTATTGCGTTCCTATGCCATAGGTTAAGTGTATTTTAAATAAAATTATTATTTTATTTTCATTGAATGTTAATGCGTCTTGCTATAACAGATCTTAAGTCAGAATCATTCTAAAGTAAGTCGTATTGTTTCTGTTTAAAACATTTGTTACGCTATATGGGCAAACCAAAACGGAGAATGTTAAACTCATATTCATAATATATTCACTGTTTTCTTGAGTATACATTTTATCTAGGAAGTATGACATAACAATGAACTACTTCCTCATGTAAACATCATCACACACTTTTACTGCCCAACTTGAGCAAGACAAGAGTGCGATAATTCTTATAGCTAGGGCTACCAGAAAATAATTGTACCTATAGATTGGACTTGTAATGTTTTGCCTTCAAAATTAGACTAATAGGATCGTCTAATACATTCAATATATTATAGTTTACTACATTTGGAGTTGGTTAATTATGTTTAATTTTTTGTAAACTAAATATACAATAATCTGAGGAAAATATACTTTAAACTTTTTCTGTAACGTTCACAAAAACATTAATGATATTAAAGAAATGAATTAATATTATCATTTTGATTATATTAACGAGTATGTACTATTGAATTAAATTAATCATACGAGTAGTAGTGCTGTGAAACAGCATAGTGCTGAGCCAAGGCCAATTACAGTCACAACACAGACCCCTTACACACTTGATACGTTTCAATCACTTGATACGATACAGTTTCCTTGTACTTTAAAAGAAAAAAAATCTTATATTTCATTCTTTTTTTGTATTTTTTTTATTATTTTTATATTGTGTGTGTTTTGTTGGAAATAAATGTTATGTCTATATCTAAGTACTCCGGCCTTTTGTATATTATGAATATTTTCAAAATTGACAACCCTACTATATTCGGGACATTGTCTTAACGCGTTAAGAGAGACATAAAACCGTGTTACGTTATAATTTATTGCCACAATAAAGCGGCTGAATCGCGATCTTTGTGAGCGAATAATAAAATGTTAAGCGCATTTTGGGCTGAACGAGTTAATTTTATTTGAGTTCGGTTTATTGCTTGTGGGTGCTGCATGGAAAAACAAACTCCAAAGAGGGTTAAGAAATACTTAAGCGCTTAGATAAATAGAAGCCAAGACATCGTACTTATTGAATCGACAGTAAAACACAAATATTGTTAACATTTTTGACTATATATTTATATTTACATAAACTTCGTCAAATAAGCAATCCTTAATAATCAGCAAGACTCGACGAGTCCATTAATAAAAATATATCACAGTATTACAACCTTTTTAAGTCTGGGACTCAGATTTATGTATCTGTTTCATGTTCATTTGCCAATCTGATTAGCAAGTAGGTGATCACGCCGTTAACTTTAGGGGTCTGGCAAGCCGGTCTCCTCTCCATGTTTTTCTTCACCATTCGAGCTAATGTTAAAAGCGCACAGCCGGGGATCGAATCTACCACCTCAGGGATGAGAGTCGCATGCTGAAGCCACTAAGACAACACTCCTCTGAGTCGATTAATAAATTTTTAATAAAAACGAAATTATAATTCGACAAGTATAAAATAATGAAGCAGTTTATTTAGTTTTTGTAAAGATGTATGGCATGTAGGCATTCCTTATTCTTACTAAAATGTTGATTATAATTAATATTTTTTTCTGTAATTTTATATTTTTTGCTTTTTGAGGATGACAAAACTCAAGGGATTAAACACAATTAAACTCTAGAGATTAAAGAACATATAATTTCACGTGAATGGAGTTGCCAAGGTTAGGTTGGATGTAGTTTTAAAGGATATCCAAATAAAATTTATTCGGAATTGGACGCAAGAAGCAGAACCTTGCGGAGGCTAAAGCTTATATGACGCTGTATAGCCCTATACGATATCGATTATCGCGCGTCAATTAGATATGCTATTAAATCACTATCACAAAATGTGTTATCGTGGATTCACATTCTTCCGGATAATTTTTTATTAATCTAAACGATTGCTTTGCATAAAAGTCTGTTAAGTCGTCAACCACAAAGCCTTTGAACCTTGAATATTCACTATATTCTGAACTCGATGTGGTGAATTACAATTATTGGTATAGGGCCGCTATTACCGTTTTAATAATAAATATATAAAGTTGTGAGGACCCGATTTGATTGACTTAAATTAATATCACAACATAAAACACAAAACACTCACATCAATAACATCAAAGCCACAGTTCTTTATTTTGCCACAAAGAAAATTTCGTGTTTCTCGGTTACATATTTCGTAAGAGTATTTCTGTGTTACTCTAAATAGGGTTAGTGAATTATTTTGATCCAATTTATATATATTTTACGTCTCATCACTGCTTTATGTCGCTGTTGTAATACTAACTTAGATAAATACACTCAGTATGGGTACAACTTAACTTTAATGATTACGAATTTCGAGGTATTTATATCGATATAAGTAGTGTTGCAATCTTGGAATAAGGTAATATAAAAAGTCAGGCAGTCGCTTACTATTACAATTACTATGCCCGTTCTGCAAATTTCTGAGCTCACATTATATTAAGTGATATCGCCTCCCATGGACACTCACATGGCCAGGAGATATTAATTCGCAAGTACGTTCACCTTCTAAGATAGAGCATAGAACGTACGAGAAGAACTGGCAATAAACTCTCCGCCACACAATTTAATCGCCAATTTTTTTTGTTTTATACAATGTTTGTAAGTAGCTGCAACCATTACACTGTATTTCACGTAACATAACTAAGTAATTAATTGTAAATTAATAATAATAAAATAAATTAAAAAAACAAATATGTGTCCTCTGCAGGAGGAGGCATGGTGAAATGGAAGTACGTACTTACATTATCGTGGGATCAACACGCAACTACATGGTTGAAACAACTAACATCACCGCATACACGAATTCAAGTCCGACCAGTCACCACAAGTAGCAGCCGGTCACGAGTATGATGCATGGTCAGCCATCGGCCCCTCGCCATATTTTAGGGAGAGAGACAACCCGACGCATCGACGCCGCCACAAGCTATGAAGTAATTAGTAAATGTAAATCTAATAAAAAAATGCTGATGTTCCATAAATATAAACTTGATTTAATATGTGTGTTGTAACAAATGAAGGTTTTACTGTCTTTGAACTATCATAAAAGATGAAGAAACAACGAAATTCATGGCTGACTGAAAACAAATACAAGAGGCGGCAAAATCCCTTACGACGAATTCCTCAGTAATTTCTAAAACCTAAATAGTTCAAGCGTGATACGTCAAAGCCAATTCACAATTGTGTAACGTCGAGAACAGCTGTCGAAGGTATTTCCCGAAGCGATACAGGAAGTGCCGGCTACAATAGCCATTGATGGAAATAGGTTTTAAGCTTTGCATATACGAGAGTCTAAGCGATATTCAAATATTGCGTTCTAGTCCAGTACCTATAGGGTATTTATAGGCAATCAACCTACTACTGTGATGTGTTAAAACGTTATTTAAAGAAAAAACTTTTTACCGGATTAAAGTTATGTATTATTATAAATTTACAATAATATCCAAATTAAAATCTTAAAAGAAAAACAATCCGCGAAAATAGAGGACACCCTGAGCCATTTTTGCCAAAACTTTTAGTCGATACCAACTCCGGAGAAATAAATACAGATAATGCAACTTGACAATTGTTGATAAATGTCAATCAAAGACAATACTATGTTAAAACGTTATTGTTAAACCAAAAAGCCGTTAAAAATAAACGTTTACACGTATTCTATTGCATACTTCTCTAATAACATTCTTCATTTCTGCAGGTCGTGTCAGTGGCGCTGCACAACTTCCTCCACTCTCCTATCTTCGGCAAGCCTCTGCTCCTGGGTGATGGTATGGACCTGTAAGGGCCTTTACTTGAACTGTCCAGCAAGTAGCGGATCGAAGCTTGAGGTCTAGTGCTATCCACCCTGGCAGTCACGATGAGTCTTTCTAAACTTTCTGGATCTCTGCGTGTTACATGGCCATTTAAACTCAGGATGGGTTTGTAAAGTGTCGAAAGACGATTTTTTACCTGTAACGGTCTTAGTATGGTTAGTGGGTATTGTTTCCTTAGCAGTCCAGAGAATCCCAAGCATCCGCCTCCAACGTCACTTTTCCAGAGCATCTATTTTTCTCCTTTCAGATGTGATTCGTGCAGGATTCAGCGCTATGAAGGAAAATCGGCAAAACCTTGAGAGAGTCCTTCTTTGTATTGTAAACTTATCCTTATTATATAAAATGCATTTATGTATAATAATAATACACATGATCATTATTTATTTATTCACAACTTATGTATGGCCAAATTTTGAACTAAAACAGTGCTTTCATTATTACGCATAAATAAGCACAAATGTTTTCCTCAGACAATTTATAGAGCATTGAATATTCTCATTCCTATTCGCTCTGTTTCTACCTTCAAACATCACACTTATCTCTATGCGTGTAGGGTTACCACGTATTTTAATTTATTTTTTCTGTTTACTCCTATGCCATAGTGTCCGGGGGTTTGTGTCGTTATGTAGTACGAGTATATACGAGACAATTTCACATTGATGTTTTAGTAATGATGTCATTTTTGTGTAGAACACGCCCAGTGTTTTTATTTTGATATGCAGTAATTTAATATGGAGAAATAATAAAAACAATTACTTGTTTTTATTATTTCTCCATATGTAAGTATGTATGTAAGTACAAAGAGTTCCGCACTACTCCCTTAGCTAAGTTCAGGCAGGTCCAAATAAAAAAATATTCTATCGAATCGGCCTAAAAGTATGATCAGACTATCTAAATTATTAAGAAGATTCACATATATTCCAAATTATATTAAGATTAGTAAATGTAATAATGATAAATACAAAGAAATAAATTTAATAATAAAATATATTTATATCTGAGGGTGAAAGAAAATCCCGCGATCTTACATGCATTAAGCATTAATCGTGCGATTGGTTATATAGTGAAAAAAAAATAGTAACTAAGATAGCTTAATATTGACATTTAATAGTAACAGAATATGGTCACCCTACATACGTGTTACTTAATTCCGTTTCAAACTACTCTTTGGCGTTTTGTTTCGTTTCAATTGTTCGGTTAACTCGTGAAATAGAATTAACAGTTTCAGTGGTGACCTGGGTTTATAACGTTGTTTCAGATAAAATTTCCGGATATCCGGTCAAAGGTTTTATAATAATATTAAAATCGGTTTTTGTTCATTTTTCTGAGCTGGAACTTGTTACAGGTCAATTGGTTTACGACCGGTTTCCCGAGCTCTACATATAATGCCTTACGCTAGTGGGCTTGTGGTTTGAGCATGCAATTCTCATCGCTGGTTCAAATCTTGGCTGTGTACCAAAGGTTACCTACGCATTTTACACTTTTTTTTATGTTACAAGAGGCAGACGGGCAGGAGGATCACCTGATGTTAAGTGATACCGCCGCCCATGGACACTCGCACTACCAGAAGGCTCACAAGCGCCGGCCTTTTAAGAATTGGTGCGCTCTTTTCGTGAAGTCCTCAAGAAAAGAAGGACCCACAGAGATCATCTACTCGCCTCTTAGGAAAATAACGATCATGAAACGGATACAGAAATGAGGCCTACCTATGTACCGCTACTGGTTCTTTTTACTTAATGTTTAAATAAAACACGTGTAACAATTAATTCTACTGGAGAAATCTATTGAAGTTTCCCTAACTGTATTTGTTGAATTTGATAATCAAATCATGTTAAATCCAAAATTATCTTCAAAGGACATTGAATTTTCCCGGACGAAACGCAAATATTGAGACAAATTTCAATAATACTTTTGTTAAAATTTTGGATCCCATACAATATCTATAATAACGATGAGATTTATTAGTCGGAATTTTCCCTTTCAAATTATTTGTTAACAGGATAGCTTATCGCGTAATTCAATTTAATTAATTCAAATAACGTTTAAATCTTAGTTTGAGACTATTTAGAGGTTTTCTATTACTAAAAAGTATGAATGTTATCCTGTTTATATTTAAATAGGCTCCATAGAGTTAAGGACAAGCTTTTGGGCAAAACCAATAAATAAAATCAACAACGATTAAGTCAAATCTAAAGATGAGAAATATATTAAATTTAAATGAGGCCTTAAACGAAGTAAGATTGGGTCTTGATTGAGCTCTGACAGATATAAAAATAAAACAAAAAACTTAACGATTAAAAA
>CAVNZK010000290.1:600000-883098 GCA_963693345.1 Pieris melete | reverse complement strand
TAGTTCCACTATAGTAAACATAACGCACAGTCGTAACCAGGGTAACAAAGACCGTAGATAATCTACGTTTTATAATCATACCGCGTGTGGCCATTAGTTAAATTGATCTAAAACCTAGATAACAAATTGCTGTTATTATCTAGTCAATATTTATTTTATCCTGAATGAGAAACGAGAACTAACATTCATCCCTACAATTGTTTATTTACATAGCATAGACGGTAAATATTATATTTTAATTTATTTATTTACACTTCGTTGTATTACAATATAAAAATTTAACATAAAGGCGGGCAACTGGCGGCCTTATCGCTTTCGAACGATCTCTTCCAGGCAACCACTGTGAGAAAAGAAAAAAATGTATTCAATTAGATAGGCAAGAAGTGCACAAATACATATTACATATAGTTATTAAGAAAAATAGAAACTAAACAGGAACAAAAAACAAACTACACTAATAAAGGATACATGAAAAATAAAAAGTGCAAATGAATCATTATAATTTAATTAAAGATCAGTCTTACGTCAGTTAGTAGTTAGTACGAAAGTTAGGGATACGATGTGGACAGGTAATGTTTGTAGAGATGAAATTTGAAGGAAGATAGAGAACGAGCTAAGCTTATAAGGACGGGAAGTGAATTCCATAGCCTAATTGCAGAGACCTTACAGCCCTGCGATTCTGTAACTCACTTCACGAACTCACACAGCGGTTTTCGCATCGGCGGTCGCTCTCAAATCAGTCGTGACGCAGTCATTTTATGATTTGGCATTCTGTTAAAGGAGCTTGTAGTTTATTGTTTATCAGAATGCCAAATCATAAAATGACTGTTTCACGACTGATTTGAGAGCGACCACCGATGCGAAAACCGCTGTGTGAGTTCGTGAAGTGAGTTACAGAATCGCAGGGCAGGACTCGCCAAGGACTAGATGGCCTTTCAAGGATATAGTTTTCTTTACATATCATAGACGGTGAATATTAGATTTGTTTTTAATATTCAGATAGAAAATGGATATCTAGTGATATATTATGTAGCGTTCTACCATATGTGCCTAATCTTTCCCCTATGAGAAAAAAATATCAATAATTTCGATATATATATATATATATATACGTATAATACATTCACCTTCGCTAAACGGTGTGTACATGGCATGCTTCATCGGAGTTCATAGGATGCGGCGTTGCGTATAAAATCATAAGGACACAAAATGCTTTGCGTTTAACGAATGGGTTTCCTTTAGAGTAACAGTGACCAGCGGTTCTAGTATACGTGGTTTAATCTAGTGACAATATGTTTTTTGTGCTTATTTTGTTTTTGTTATTTGGCCGGAGTGCGTGCGTGATATATAGCTTAAATGGTGAGTTTAACTAGGATTGAAATGTAACGAATAGTACAGATAACATTGCAAAGATGTTGAATGTTCAAAATTGTAGTTTAATTGTTTCAATCTTAAGGCTTTATGAGGCATTCGAAGCGGCTATGGCTACAAAAATAAAATAGAATAATATTATAAACATATACGTCAGAAAATCACAACCATTTTTAGGAAATAATATTTCGTAAGAATTTGGTACTAAGTATTGCATTTTATGTTGATATGATAACCAAAAAGAGGGATTTGGACATTCTACCTCTAAAATAAGGCAATGCTGTACGGAAACTGTCAGGTATGCGAGAAAAAATCAAGTTAGCTAAGAGTTAAAATGTTCAATAATTTGGTAGTTATCTGGAAATGTTCATTTTCTTCATGTGGGACACACTCCCACACACTGCAGTTTATTTAATTAAAGGCAGCTAAAAATAAGGTGCAACTAAAAGAATACTGTCGATAGTCGCATTTGAGAAGACTTGAAGTAGAATTCGTTGTCTCAAAATCAGTATAATGATGTTTAGGAAATGGTTAAAGGAAAATTTGTCGTTTAGAGCTTATGTTTGTTTATGAAACTTAGAGCAAAACCTATATAGCCTAAAAAGTGACCATACTGCCCGAAATCTATTAAATAATAACAAATAAAAACTTTATTCATGACAAATAGGTTGTGACAAAATTCACCTCTCGCTAGTCCCACAAGGCAGTCCCTGTGTTGTGGGTAACTAGATAACGATTCTTACATGATACATGGTATATTTTTTTTAGAAAAAGTTGTTTGATTAGTGTTACAACTAATCAAACACAAGTCTTTTAAATATGCGTGTATGTGTGAGTGTGTTAATTGGTATAAGCGTGGGATGTGTCTGTATTAGTTTTTGGAACCTCAGAAACATGCCAAGATTTCTTTGCTAATTAAAATGCATTAGCATGCTATCATAGCATATTATAATTTTATGCTTTATAAATCGTAGTATCACATCATCAGTGACAATAATATACAATTTTTACAAATTACATAATTATATAATCGGGAATGTTCTTGAATAACTTATCTTGACGTAATATGAAGATTAAGTTTTTTTCTAATTTCAAGTTTAAAAAAGTGAAAAATTAATCTTGAGACAAAAAATATTACCGAAGTAATTTACATAAATTACTTTTAAAATTCATCATACTTATATTGCATAAGACTATATGTATTTTTCCAAACCCTTTTATGCGTGTATTTTTTTATAAATATTGGAAACAATTTTTATGTTTAGGTTGTAGTTGGCACAGCGCATCTTTATCTTGCGAATACTCAACTAAAGGTGATCACGATAAACATTATTCCATATGGAAATTTGATCCCATGGGGAAAATTGCGTTTGTAATCTGGAGGATTATTTGTAAAGAACCTTCGCCGTTGGGTATAATAGGGACTCATTTTTGGCAAAGCACTTTTGGCCTAGTGGCTTCAGCGTCCGAGTCTCATACCTGAGGTCGTAGGTTCGATCCCCGGCTGTGCACCAATGGACTTTCTTTATATGTGCGCATTTAACATTAGCTCTAACGGTGAAGGAAAACATCGTGAGAGACCGACATGTCTTAGACCCAAAAAGTCAACGGCGTGTGTCAGGCTCTGGAGGCTGATCACCTACTTGCCTATTAGATTTAAAAATGATCATGAAACAGATTCATAAATCTGAGGCCAAGACCTAAAGAGGTTGTAGCGCCACTGACTTTTTTTTCGTTTTTGGCAAAATGCGACATCATGACCTTGCAATAAAAAAGTTTGGTGCTTAACTCCTAAAATACAAATTTTTGAAGTTATAAGGAAATTATACTATTCGATTCAACTTTCATAATTTAACAGATATCGTCAATTTATTAAATACATAATTGCGATTAATATACGAGTTTTTAGGCAACTTATTACAACTAATTAATCTTACATTGCAGAACCATAATTTCTAGAACGACAATATTTAATATTAATTATTATTATTATTTTAAAACCCTAGTTTATCTTAATATATATAAATCTCGTGTCACAATGTTTGTCCTCAATGGACTCCTAAACTACCGAACCGATATCAATCAAATTTGCACACCATGTGCAGTTCGATCCAACTTGAGAGATAGTATAGTTTAAATTTCAAATTATAGTCGCAATTTAAATTTATTGCTAATTATTAGTCTGCTATTATTTGACAGTCACAAATCACAATTCTAACAGATGGCGCCGCGCTGTGTTGAAAGTACCAACGTTTCACATAAGATACTATTTAACATCTGTAACAAGAACCTTAGCCACAGCAACGCTTGGCCCAGTCTACTAGTAAATTATATAATTTTACTATTTTAAAAGCAGAAGTATAACAACGAATACATCTGTGATGACCGTTGTTTACTACAAGACCAGTCACGTAGTTTTAAAAAAAGGTTTGATGTCATAAAAAATAGATGGTCATATTCGCACATAGACAACTCGTGCCAAGGTTACACATTTGTGACCTTATTGTTAGAGGAAAATAAAACAAATTAAATTTATAACGCTTTCTGCAAATCATACAAATTATCTACTTTAAATCTATGCTAAGTGGATGGTCTGGAAGATATCGCCCTCTAAATCAATTGTACAAGCTTATTCAACAAAGTATGAACATCAACACTTATAGTAGACACTACAGCAGATTCCCAACGTTTTTTGTGCCATGCCCCATTTTAGCCTTTCCAAATTCTTATGCCAGCTATCTAACAAACATAATTTTTAATATTAAAAATTGAATTGTTCACTTAAGAAACATAAATGATAGGTTTTAGGAAGAAATAAATAGGAAGTTGTTAACGAAAGTACGCAGTAAGTAAATTTCAAAACATAATGAAAAACTGAAATTCATATTCTAAATAATTTTCATTAATTTTTGAACAGCCATCATAACAATCAAGCTCCCCTGTTGGGCGTGGGCCCCACGTTGGGAAACACTGACCAACAGTAATATCGTTTTGTTATCAGATATTTGTAAGACTAGTTTTAATATTATATCCGACATGCTTCACTAAAATAAAGCATAGCAACTCTTGGTATTGGCCTCAGATTTATCTATCTATTTCATGATCAATTTCTAATTAATAGGCAAGCAGGTGAACAGCTTTCTGTGCCTCGTCGCATCGCTGCGTCGCTACACTGTCGCTTCCTGACTATGACGCATGATATGTTTTCCTTCTTCGCACGAGTGTTAGATTGCATAATAAGAAAAATCCATTGGCGTAGCCGAAATTCGAAATTACGACCTCAGGGTTGAGTTCGATGTAACCACAGAGCCAACGCTGCTCTCACACAGTTTTTTTGCTTTTTTTATATCTAACTATAAAATTAACCACGCCATGTACCCGTTTATTTATCGATAATAGGTATTTACCTATGTAATTAGACATTATATAACAAGCATTTACAGGTTTAATTGTACATTATATGTATCTGAGTTTGGGCTGATGCTTTGTTTAGCTGAAATAAAAATAATACCAAAATTACATTTTTAATACGAAGTCTCCAATTGCATATGTAAAGACCTAATAAAAAAAATATAAATATAATAATATTTTAAGATGCTTCTTTGTTTCTTTATATAAACCTTGGCTTCAACTGAAGTCCTCAAATGTGGGCTACTCTATTGTGAGGAAGTTGTATGGATAGAGCGCCTTCTTAAGTTCTCATGTTATTTTCACGTGTACCTATATCTTGTCTACAACATATTTTCATAAGTATGTAATTGTCCTCTTGTAAAATATGTGATGGTTGTGAGCAAAAATAAAATGAAATTCCTGGAAATTACAGCGATCTCTAAGAAGGTTTGAATAAACATAATTGTATATAGGTTTTTGTAATGATTATTCTTAAAATTCCAGCAGGCTGGCGTTTCGTGATTACACAGTTTTGTAAAGATACCTATAGATAGATCTTAAGAAACTATTGTTACTAACTTACAAATCAATCAATGGACTGTATTTGTCTGATGAATAAAATTATTGTTATTTGATATACACAAACTTAGCAAGCGAGTTTCTATTCAGCAAAAACTATTTTCAGAAACCGATTACTTCAAAATGCCACCGCTGTATGAGATGGACGATTATGACGTCTGCATGACAGAAGCAGAGGGCACCTACTGTATCGCGGACTTCGATCTATTCTCCAGATCTCGGTCTCCTCTGATGCATTTAATTCAGGTAAACATTTCATAAATTATATAACAGATATGAAATAGAAATCGTCGCAAATCGCGATTGTACTAACTGTGAAGACTCGAAACTTCATAAAAAATTAGATATTTAAATATATAAATGTTAGAAAATTATATAATGGGGTACGTACCTACCGTTGGAAAGAGAATACGTTTAAAAAATGGTACTTCCATTATAAGATGGTGAAATCAAAAATCGATAAGACACCGTGCGAACAGCATATTAATGAGATTCGAAGCTTATAATTCCGAACGCTTAGATACTGATTTGACGGTCACTTACTTCTTTAGAAAGTGATGATTAACTTTAACTTTATTTTAGTTATTTATAGACGTCCGCGTTTATGTGTTAAATCAATTTTATTTAAATATGTAGTATTTGTAAACTAAAGACAATATTCTGATCGCGTTTAATTTGAACAATTGTATAATTATGGTGTAGTATAAAATATATCAAGTGTAAAACTCGTTGTAAATCATTATAACTAGTTTAAATAACATGCAGTTAACGGTATATAGTTATTTACTTCATAGCCAATTTACTTGTATTAAAATAATTATAAATAATGATATTAATACGAATGCTATGTCAGGGTGCCTAGGTCAAAATAAATGTATTTTAATAGTTCTATTATTTTTTATAAATATATCTCTTTAGTTATGCAAAAGTAATATTAAAAGTTCGACTATAACAATTTAAAATGCTTTAATCGAAATAAGAACGGGGCTAATGACCATTTGAACACCATCGATCGCTGATAAGTGAACCTAACTTTTTAGCGATTACCATACTACTTCTTCACGACAAACGATTCTAATTTTTCAATAGCTTTCGAAAAGGTTCTGCTTGGGTTTTTGCTTGGTTTTAGAAAGGGCCATCGTGGCTCAACAAATACTCACGATTCAAAAAATTTCAGCAATATTCAGCATACACAAAGAAGCATTACAATCACACACAAATACACAGAGGTTTGTGTGTTACAAGGACGTGTAAAGACTATTTAGAAAATTTTAATAAGACTATGGCACTAAACGCGACCCTTGGCCCATGCGTAAACGAAACAATATGGAAAAACTATGGGATTGAAGCCAAATTGTCAACAATACAGTATTGTAAAAGAAAAGATGATAAGAAAGTAATCGGCTATGGTACTTTCGCTATTATTGGCGTTTACGGTCTATTGTTGTTATTGAATATGATTGGCACGTTCTACGAAACAATTTTATCTAAAGATGAAAACAGTACAGGTAAATGCTACTGATAAACCTATACATATAATATATCAGTTGAAATGGTATGCTTGATAAATTTAACACTGGTATCGCGTATCTTATGTTCTTTACGCCCTCCATAAGAGGCTGTTGAAGTTGATTGATCGTGGTAACGTCAATATGTAAGTTGTCTTAGAATATTTTAATCTATACACTTTCTTTAGATTTATTATCTGTAAACGGAAATTGTTGTGTCCTAGATAAACAGTGATAGCCGGTTGTCGAGTAAAATGGGGATTGGGGAGTTACAGGGGCCTTTAGTGTAGTATATAGTATATAGCCCCAGAGTAGCAAATTACGAATAATATTATCAAATAACAATAACAATAGTTTTTCATACAATTTTAGTTAAGGAACAAATGAAAATCGTTTTAGTAAAAGCTTATTTAAGCCATTAAAATATACATTTCAGGTAATAAATATTTACTGGCGTTCTCCTTACAAAGAAATTGGAAAAGATTGGTTGCGCCCAGCGGAAAGGGTTCAGATGAAAGACTGAACAAGCTAAAAGCACTCAATGGTTTAAGGTAATAAGAATAATTCACCACATGGCTTCATATTTATCACTTGCTTTGATTATTTTAATAGTTTAGACAAGTAGGTGATCAGACTTCTGTGCCACCCCTTCTGTGTTACCTTCGCAATATGAGCACGTGACAGCGGACTGGGAACTTAAACTCCTAAAGCTACTATTCTTTTACATTTATATAGAAAAAACATAGAATCGATAAAAACAATTAAACCAATACTATAAAATTTTAACATTTAGTGAAAACTTTGCCTATAAAGTCATTGAAAACGTACCCTTAAGATTAGAGAGCTATGCATTTATAGCAGTAATTCAAATAGATATCTATTGTTTTTCAGATCTATGACGATGGTGTGCGTTATTTTCTCACACACCGCTCTCACTTTGGCGTTTACGTATATTGAAAATCCTCTTTACTTTGAAAAGGTAAATTTATTTATCATAATAGTATAAGATACCGATATACAACGACCTTCACCGAGATGCTTATTTAATGAAACGTATTTTATATTTAATTTAATATGTCAATAAATATAATCCATATGGGTTGTCTAGCAAATTTCAGTCCACAGTATGTTTAATTAATATTTAAAAAAAAATATTTTTTTATAATTGGCATGTAGTAAATTTTTTTTTGAATCAATATTTTTAATCAGGGTAGTATTATATATGTATCACTATAACTTTTTTTTTTACAAAAGATGTATATATACTTTAGTGTCACATAAAAAATATACACATAAATAATTAATTGATTAAAAACAACCTAACGTTTGCATATTCTATGGGCTTCATACTTTCGATTGGTATAGAATTTATCTAATAATCATACCGGTGAAATATTTAATAAAATATTTTTTTTTAAATATTAATTAAAATACTCTGGACTGCAATTTGCTAGGCAACCCATATGGATTATATTTATTGACATATTAAATGAAATATAAAATATGTTTCATTAAATAAGCATCTCGGTGAAGGTCGTTGGATATCGGGATCTTAGAGCAAAAGGCAAAATATTTCGGGGTCTCCCGTTGTGAATACTATATAAATTCTGATTAAAAATACATGTACAAAAGTACCATCACTTATCAACTGAAAATGTTAATTACCTGCCTCTATATACACGGGGCCGTAGCTTCAACAATGTGAGCTATTTTGACGACGACGAGGACGCCACAGTTTGCTTGATTACCGATAATCAAAATTTTCTTAATTTTATAAAAGGCGTTGCTAGGCGATTATCAAGGGCCACTAGAAGTAGATACAGAGGATGGGAGCATAAAGCAAGCAAAACTTCATCGTGTTCTTGACTGTACATATGCCATCTAATTAATATTAAAATAAATTTTGACAAACGAATTATAAAAATATTTGCTACATTCTCAAAAGGTGGTAATTTCAAATTGACACAGCGAAATCTATATATATAAAAATGAAACCCGTTTTCCGTTGTCACGACATAACATGAAAACGGCTTGACCGATTTGTCTGATTTTTTTTTGTTGTGTTTGTAATTGTCAGGAGAAGGTTCTTATAAAAGAAAAAAAATGCGCGGAAAATTATAAAATTTAAGAATACTTAACCATCATACAATTCGAACTTTTTGATGTAACCTTATGGCGTTAAATATCGTCAAAGAGGATGTAAGAAAAATTAATATCGTTTAAAATAAATGCTTCGATCGGAGTTATTATATTGATAATATAATAATATGCGAGCCAGAAAAACAAACAAAGAATGTTGTATAACATAAAGCATTAGAATAAAAAACACTTTGTTTCTGAAATATTTTTTAATTAATTATACCAATTTGAAATCAATATTCATAGTTAAGACAGGACAACGTCTGTCGGGTCCGCTAGTTTCAAAATAAAGTTGTTCCATTTCAGGCCTACGACGATCCATTGAAGCAGATCCTATTCAATGGTATACTGGTAACATTGACCTTCTTTGTTATGTCTGCTTTTCTACTCGTGTTCAATTTCTTAATCCACGCCGAGAGCCATGAGGTTACATGGGTTGATTTTCCCAAAGGAGTTTTATTACGATGGATCAGGTATATAAGATGAATTATATGTTTCTTTGTCTATGTATACATTTAAAAAAGCCTTTTTTACTTCTTACTTATTGTACATATAAGAAAATATATGATGAACGCCAAAGATTCTAAGTGACAGGCGTGATATACTTACGGCGCGCGGCGCTCCAACTAGTATAGAAATGGTTACCGCGCCAATTATTGTCTTTCCAATACAATATAGTATTGCCAGTCGCATTGACTAAACATCTGAAGATCTCTTTTGTGTCATAAAATATTTTAGGCTCGGCTATAATAGGCTAGTACGAAATTCATGAAGCATTAAACGAAATATCCGTCATCCAGAAATCTAGTCTAATCCAGAGAAATCAAGAGAAATCCAAAAATTCAATTATACAAATTAGGTATGTAACATACCTAATTTGTATAATTGAATTTTTAAAAATGACAGATTCTAAATTCATAAATGGTATTTTTATTTTTAATCATTGACGAGGAAAGGAAAGGAGGCAACGTTCTATAATAAGATTGTGGTTGAAGGGCTATGCGAAATTATTAATAGAATAGAGGGAATAAATAAGAGAGATCAACATCATTAAAAAAATCGAGAATCTTTCTTATAGACTTGCGCCTGCCAATAGGTTTTCGCAAACTTGCTATTTTTCGCTTATTAAAGATTTAAGTTGGCGCCTGGTAGATAGTACCGGTGACCGCAGAGCTGGCACTTTCCTGGCTCAAAGAATAAGTCTTGCAATACAGCGAGGAAATGCTGCCAGCGTTAAAGGTACACTGCCATAGGGACCAAACTTTTTAATTTGTTTTAAATTTTCATTTTATTTATTTTTAATTATTTTTATTATTACTTTATAGGTTAAGAAAATTGTAAATACTGTATTTGTGTAAATAAATAAAATTATTTTACAGGCGTATAATTTTTTTTTAAAATATTATAAAAATCTTTTAATAATTCTTTAGTAGTTCATTTTACAAGCTTTAACTTTTTAGCTTTAACATTTAATTTAAATGACTATTTTGAAGTTATCCAAATAGAAAACATTAAAATTAATTGCTGTGTGCAAAACTTATAGAAAAGTTCATATAATATGTAAAAAAAAGCTGTTAAACGAAAGAACGTTATTTCCATTACGGTTTAAGGCTGGTGCATTTTTCGAGACCTAATTATTTCTCCATAAGTATACCGTTGCATCAAAAATTTCAGATTGACACCTACATATGCTCTTCTCATCGGCACTATTGGTTGTATCGTACCTTATTTCGGTGACGGCCCCTTGTGGCAGCTTACTGTGACCAGTGAATCCGACGCTTGTCGCAATAAGTGGTGGACAAACATACTTTACATAAACAATTACATGTATAGCGACAGCAATTGTATGCCGCAAACTTGGTGAGTTATTCAGCTTTCAAGAGGAAAGGAATAGTCCAAACCCAGAATATTGTACACTAACAATAAAAGCCTTTTATTTCTATTATCTATGTAACACTGTTCATTCCTTAGTTTCGGAGTGCCTTTGAGGCAAAGGCGTCCTCGACATCATCATCGTCTGAGGGAGGAATCATCGATATTTAAGTCCGCACTGTGCCACTTTCCGCCATTTGTCCCTCGCTACTTTCTTAATCTGGTCTGATTTGTGTTTTCCTTTTCCTTTAATTGTACCACGGACACCAGTTTACTTTGTAGTTTCAGTTTTCTGTTGCTCTAACCATGTGGAATCCATTTATGCTAGCATACGATTAGTTATTCTTCTTAATATTGTATTCTTTATTTCATCTTATCTTCTCTTCATTATCGTGCATCCTTCCATCAATCTTTGACACACCTGTAGTATTCTACGCTGAGCTTTAGTGTGCGTTTGAGAGGTAGTACACTAGTATTGCACAGCTTCCCTTTAATTGTCCGTAAATATAAACATATAAGTTTTAATAAATTACGCTTCTCGTTTTTAAGCGCCCGAAAGCTCTTGCACGTTTTTGCTATTCTTGTGTAAATTTCTTCTAATGTTGTATCGGTCACAGAATAACTGACCATATTCTGACCATATTAGATCTGATTTATATTTTCTCGTCATACAATTTAAGACAAGCCTGCTTCCACTATGTAGTCCTGTGACCTTTCTCTCCAATACATTGCGTGTTGAGACAAATACAATAAGGTCTGTTTATTATTAATCCGTATTTCTGCCGACTTTCTGGATACTTCACAACTGCCAAAAGCAATTAATAAAGATTATACCTTATGCTGAAAAATTTATAAAATAATATTTGTATGTTTTAATGAAATCTTACATGTCTAGGTATCTAGCTGCCGACACGCAGCTATTCTGTTTTAGTCTTCTCGTGCTGGTAATAGCCCGGACACCCCGCTCTCATAAGATAGCAACATGGCTAATGTTCCTCATGTCTATCGTCATCACAGCATCGATCACATACTACCAGAAACTAGATGCAACTGTCATTCAGACGCCTGAGTAAGTTTATTAAATACAGACGCGAAACCGTAATATTGTTAATGGAATTATAATCTGCCCAACATACTGCTGACAATTTCAAGCATAATTTTAATCGACAACCAATGTTATTGTGACATAGTATATGGGAAACGCAATTCATTACCCCAAAGTAGGTACAATTATGCCTAGCCACCGATTATCACATATATCCCGTGTATCCCGATGGGATGCATGCAGGCATAAACAAGTGGACGTGTGACATAATTCATAACATACTGTGACATAGCTCTTTATACGATCGGTTACGGATGCTTTTGATCTGTATTTTTTATCTTTTGCATGCTGGTACTATGTAACTCAAAAAACGGATCCCGACGTTTATTTACGATCTTTGAATGTATATCAATATACGTAACGCTGATGTAACAAGCGCTGATTGCGCTGTTCAAAAACACAAAATAGTAGTAGGTATCGGAATCGCCATCAGTATTGTTTTCAAAATACCGATGCTGTTCTACCGAGTTCTTTCCATTGATTGTACGTTGCCCAATTTCATTTCGTTATACATCCAAATGTCCGTAAAGGTTTAGGTTTAAAGACTTTATTTCTCAAAAAAGACAAAAAATGTCACTTACATGAGAATAATACTCTAGATAACATAACATTGTAGTCGTTCTTAAAATAATCACAATGAAATATAGCCGTACATGCAATAAATTTAAAAATAAAAGTGAACAAAGAAATATGAATTAAAAGTAATTATAAGAAATGAATTTAAAAGTAATTTTGTTTAACATATTCACTTAGCTTCGATTTGAATGAATTGATAGAAGTAATATTTTTTATATCTGTGGGTAGTTTATTATACAGCTGTGCGCCTTCGTAGGTAACCTTTTTTTTGGCGTAGTTCGTACGTACTTTAGGTAATGCAAGATAACTCGTTCGACGCATACTTTGTACACGTGGCGGTTTAGAGAAAGCTAAACTCCGTAAATAGTTGATATATGTTTGTAATAAAGGTTTTATTTTACAGATCATATCGTCACCTCTACAGCATGAACCCGACATTCAAAGCTGTATACATACTAGGTCACACAAACTTGTCTTCATATGTACTAGGTTTCATCGCTGCCTTACTCACTTATAAATGGCATAACGAGAAAAAAGATTTCTCCAAATACAGGGTAATTACTTAATGCTTTTGTTATTTACTCTTGAACGTTTAATTTTTTGAATCAATATTATTTTGTATAAAAAAAAAGATAGTACCGGTGATCCCAGAGCTGGTGCTTTCCTCACTCAACGAATAAGTATCGCATTGCAGCGAGGAAATGCTTTATTTTTTCAGAGCTATCTCTGGGCTTACTGGCTTGTATTGCCGGCTGGTGTTCTTATCATTCTATCCGGTGGATTCTTCTACATTGACGGTCTGGAGCCCTCGCAACTGTTCAAAACTATATACGCCACTTTCTACAAAATAGCCTTCCAAATCCTTGTCACTATCGTCATTGTCGGATGTTTCTTTAAATATGACAGTAAGTACTGCATAAGTTAAACTTAACTCATCAAAACTTATATTATGTTAACTGGCTGATGCTAAACCAAAACCTGTAATAAGCTCAAGGCCATTCAGAAAATTACCTATTACGCGTAAGAGGAGGAATTTTGTAGAATGAACGACGGAGGAAAAAATGCATTATTCCTGCATAACAAACATAATCGCCTCAAAGTTGTGGACATGCCTCCACATTACACTGGAGTCATATTTAGTCATAGACGATTGGACAAAAGAGAGGCTTAAAGATCGATTTGTGATATTACATGTCTTAATTAATTTTAAAAACTTAATTTTATCAACAATTTACAAGTTATTATTCATTTTCTTTCGCACGGCGAAAGTGTATTTTATTGGTGTAGTATATATTCGTAGTTTTAGTTTTCTATTAAATTATTTAATACAATCAACCCCCGGAACAAAAACTATAAAGAAATTAAGTATAATTAAGTTAATGATTTTCTTTCACAATTTTAAAAATGTAGTTTAGTTTTGATTGATATTATGCCAAGTTGGATCTTTGGTTGAAAATGTTCATAATTCTGGCAATTCCTATGTGTATTGTCAGTATTCCGCCAGCTGTCGTGTTAATTTTTAATCCGCACGACTGGGTTTCCTAGATAAATTTAATACAATTAGAGTTATAAGGTCCTGTTTTTGCTTGCTTTACTTTATCGCGAATTGTGCCTTTAAATGTGGATCTCAATTGCGTCGAAAGATAGACATATTTATAATTATTTTTTTTACTGCTTCACAAAATTCACAAACAAAAACGTCAATAACTCCAATATTTCGGTATTCGGATAGAAAGCGTGTCCTTTTGCATTTATTTCTATCTATGTATATCTATAGCGAAGATCTATCAAGTATTTGTGACAAAGCTCTAGCTTATGTCTTCAAATTTATTGTCCATTCAACGGGAACAAGCAAATGCCTAACTTGGGTGGCCTATTGCATGATCGCATTTTCTTAAAAATATTTCATTGGCCAGTCCATAGAGATGTTTTACTGATGGTTGAATTTTCAGATGTGTACCGTGTTATTTGTGAATGGCGTGGATTTACATGGATGGGAAGGATTTCATATAGTGCCTTTCTTGTACACACCTTGTTCCAGCGATGTCTACTGGGAATACAGATGAAGCCTATATACGTCTCCGACTTTTATGTGGTATGTAGCTAGATTACTGTTTCTTTTACTATTAGTGAACCAGCTGCACCAATACAAGTTTTCTTTCAATGGCGTCTTTAACAGTCTGAAGATTCACAAAAGGCTTGATCAATTGGTTGATAATGAGACGAATAGTGTGGGGAGAATGTAAAACGGAAATCGAGGGAAGAGATTATAAATCCCAATTTAATAGCTCCTAGCATCGTTATTAATGTTACGTGTAATTCCATCTAAATTTTAGAACATAGAAAGATTAACGTTTTCAAATATTCATGTTACTGTTTTAATTTTAGTCGGTGTTGCTACATTCATCAATTTTCACATCGTACCTTCTCGGAGTGTCACTTTACCTATTCGTCGAGTCTCCAGTAGCGGGACTTGTCAAGGCCGTACTAACTCCAACTAGACGTAAGACTGAACAGGAGAATAATAAGTAATTTATTAATGTATTTATTTATATTATATGTTTAATAGATTGTTGCATTTTTTTTATCGGTAATTATCCTGTTATGCTTTTCGTCCTTTGTTCCGGAGCTGAAGATTTGTAGTACAGATGTCTCTTCCAATATTTTAACAATCATTGAATTATATACAGAAAATCAAATACACGCTATTTAAAGCTTATCCTGTGCATGGAAATATAAATTCCCTCTACTATAAACCAAATATCAAACAAAATACTTTCTTAGTGATGTTTTTAAGATTATTTGGAGTATCTCTCCTAAAAATTTAAGTACTATTTAACCTTTAACGTACCTACGCCCATGGACACTCACGCTACCAGATTCGCAAGTGTGAGTAAAATGGCTCTTGGCTTTGGATCTTTATTTTTAAATACTCCATATGAAGGATTCTAGCTGAATCCTTCATATGGAGTACCTATTATTATTTTCGTTTACTGTCTTTAAACATGAATCACATACATAACCAGTTAAATAATAGTCGGTTGTCGAACAGTATAGCAAAAAACTTGTTTTCTGTTGTTGTCTAAATCTAAATCTAGTCCCATTTAGCCCCGAAAAGACACAGGTTTCCGCGTTTTCCATTAAAAAAAGCACCCAAAATCCGTAGCTACAATCGTCTTAGCAAATACAGCGCGCTTAAAAATGGCAGAGCTTGTGTAATGTGTGTGTGTGCTGTAGTAAGTAGCGAAAAAACATAAGGAAAAACTATTTTAAAGTTGCCTATATCGCCTCGACGTCCGTATCGTCCCCAACTGAGCGGCAAAACACATAGACAATTAAAATAATTGTCCTTGGAAAAAAAATTATAGCCTAGAGAATATCTTAATAATTTTAATTGCTTCGCGGTTCGCTGAGCTGGCAACAAATGGCGCAAAATGATTTTTAAACCTTCAATCAAATATAATACAATTAAAATTAATTATTAAATACTAAACACGTGGAGTTTTAAAGTGTTGTGTACGAACGACTGGATTTTTTTCTACTTCTATAATAATATTATCCAGTCGCACTACATCTCCTTTGACCTTAGGAGCAAGTTGCAAAAAAAAAACATGAGTGTGTACTTATGTACACGCGTTAGAATTTATACTTCTTTGGCGTAAAAAGATAAAAATCTTATTAAAATTTATTATTTAGCTTTATTCTACGTTTGTAGAAAAAACGACACTAACAACAGAGAAAAGGTATTGAATACATTAAAAGTTTTATTATAATGCATTATCTAGTTAAATATCACAAAAAATATTTCTACATAATGAAATGGGCATTTTTTATTTTAAAATGTTGACTATGCTAACTTCAGTTCTTTTGTAACGGTGTGCGCGTGCATCGTCAAAATTTACTCTCATCATTTTTCCCTAACGCGCCAAAAGAAGTAAGAACTTCAAAAACAAAAAGCCATAAATGCACAGCGTTTGCGTTTTGTTCGTAAATATTAATTTGGCATGTATGATAGATATTCTAAATAGACGAAGTAAGGTATAACAGCAATTTATTAATATTAAATAATACACAAATTATAATCGACCTTTTTATTACTCACATGTGCGTTATGAACCCAGATTCAATGTCAGTGTTAAAAGATAGTTTTCTTATAATAATAGTAATTAAGTAGATAATTAAATTTTCTCATAACCTTTGATTAAAGAACTAATCTTGTACAAGGTTGAAGTTTTTGTTCCGCTAATTATACTAAAACTAGTATAAATAAAACATTTTTGTAAATAATTATAATAAGTAAGTTCCTTGTTTGTTAAAATATACATACATATCAAATTAAGTGTTCAATCACAAGGAATAGTTTCACACCATCACATAACACAGCCAAATTAGGTACATATTACTTAGTTAAATGTATTGATTTTTCCTTTTATAAATGTTTGAACTTTATTTAAATATTATGCATTCCATCTTTGGCTATATTTAATTGTTTTTTAATATATATATATAATTTATGTTAGCTGTAGGATTACGAAATAAATAAATTAATTTCTCTAATCCCCCCACCTTATGCGACAAGATTCTCATTATTTGTTTCACGTGCCTAGTACGAAAACGAATTTCCTGCATAATTCGCCAATGTTTCGAGTTTTATATATCCGACACTCATTATGAGAATGTTGATATTTTCCACCTCACCAAAGAGATATTTGAAAAGGCGATAAGACTTTGACTTTGTTTATCAGTAACAATTATGTTTTTAATAATTCCTAATTAAATATTTTTTTGTACTGTGTCGCAGCAATGGCCTGAATTGATATATTGTGTGTCCACGATCGATCTCTCGATCTACTGTTAGAGTAAGTCCAAACTGTATGAATTGAAACTCCTTGAAGAGAAAAGAGAGAACCTCCTTGTTAGATGGGTAAGATATCTCATATCAGAGTCACAGAGTTCCCAAAAGACATTTTTCAATGTCAAATGACAATAAAAATTGAGCAAATATAAAAAGTAAATAATTTAAATCACGGATTTTTTCTGTTTTGACGCTGTATTAATTATAAGTGGTCGGTTGGTGGACTCAGTGTCCGCACTTAGACGCATATTAGGTCCGTTGTACCTAAAGTAGTATAAAGTGGTTCCCATATGTTGCTGGGCATTTTAAATCATTTTTTATGGGGTCATTAATTGACAACTGTAGAATGGATTGGATCTTGTAATTATCTTTATATATATAATTCTACTGTACATGTGTATGTCACTGAACTCTTAAACGGCTGGACCGATTTGAATGAAATTTTTTGTATGCGTTTGGGTGGCGCCCTGGATACTTTAGATTTTTAGATGGTTTAGACAAATCAGCCCGGCAGATGGCGCTGAAGTCGTTATTTTCATACTTTGTTTAATATCCTAATCGCTTGAAATATCACGAAGGACAACGTATGTCGGGTCCGCTAGTGTACTCATATATTACACTATTTTAAACTAAACGACAAAAACAACCTTCGAGTGTATTTCGACCGGAAGCAAATATTTCCATTGATATTATACAAATATTTAAAAAGACTGGAAACAGTATTTATTTTCCTCTTTTAGGAGATCATATTTGAAAATATGTATGTAACATACCTATACTAAAACAAGATAATCGAAGATATACGAATACACAATTATTATTATTTGTAAAATCATCGTATTACGAATAGGGCACAAACTATTCCAAAGCCATCATGTTCTAGAGGTCTTCGAAATCCATGATGGTGGAGAAGGAATCATCCTTGGAAAAGTAATACCACAAACCAGAATAGGTAATCGACCGTACGACGTGAAAGTGGATTTATTTATTTTAAAATAAATTAATGGTTTAAAAATCTAAACAAATATTTTTTTTGTAGATAGTACCTACTGACTAAAAGAAAGCGTTTTGCAAAGTTTTAAGTTGCGGAAACTTACGGTTCATGAGATACATTTATTTTTGTTTTCCATACAAATGGGCAAATAACACGCCATAACATAATAAATTTGACAAATGATTGATGTTAAACGTCAATTCACGTTTCAATTAGTGTAGGTTCCGAAAAATTTGAAACTATCGATACTTTAAAGTGTTTACTTATTTTATTTCCAAAATTTTATATTCAAAAAGTACGCAAAACCGAATCAGAGCGCCCCACTATCCACGTGATCTTTTCTGCCCTAACCCTAGAGTGTACATATAAAAAATCGGAGGCGCGGAGGAAGAGCAAAAAGTCCAACATGACTCAACACAGTTAAATTAAAAAAAAAATTTTTTTATGAAAATATTAACAACAGCAAAATTTTTTTACCTTTGTACACAGTAACCAAGATTTTTTCATACATATTATAAATTTCCCAAACAATCTTAATATATATAAATTACGTTTGTTTGTCCGCTATGGAATCCTAAACTACCGTATACCGTGTGCAGTTTGATCTAACTTAAAAGATAGGATAGCTTACATCTCAATTTATACCCGCAAAATTATTTTATTGCTAAATATTTGTATATTTTATTATTTAATAGTCAGAATTCTAACAGATGGCGCTGTGTTGAAAGTACCAACGTTTCACATAAGCTACAATTTAATGGTATAACCACCAATAAAGCATGGTGGTGATAAATCAATGTCGAATAATATCAATGGTCGATGTCACGTGGATATACGTTTTACGTTGACTCAATTACGCTATTAAGTTACAGTTTCATTTTCATTTTTTTACGCGAGATAACTATGTCTAGTAAGACGTTTTTTATTTACGTAACAATCAAGTGTTAAGCCTAAGCGTACTTCCTCGAATTGTCTACAGGCCGGGCCGTAAGGCAAGTTACGCCAGAAAGAAGTCGGATCTGAATAACTGCACACTTATTGTAGTGAATATTTTGAAATGAAATACTTTATTATATTATTAGTGGTGCATTTATGTAATGCAGTTATTTATAAGCTCAATGGTAAGTTCTATTTTATTATTTTTTAATGACTATTACATTTATTACCGGTAATTTAAAAAATCTAATTTATTATTATTATTATTTAAAAATAACAGAGTGTGCTAATAATCAAATTGTTAAATTTAATTTATATTTAAATTAAATTATTTAGTTTAATTTTTAAAAATTAATTGTGTAGTATTTACAATATTGTTACTATCTACCAAGCGCCAACTTAAATCTTAAATAAACGCCTGTGCACTCGAACCCCACGACCCAAGAGTCTCAACTCCAAACGGAACAAAATTGAAGTTGGAGGTAAGACTTTTTTACACCATCATACAACACAACCAAATTAGGTACCACTTAGATAAACGTATTGAATAGTTTTTATTTGTTTGTTTCCTTTTATAAATTCTTGAACCATTTTGTAGTTAAATGTATTATTATGTATTCCATATTTGGCTATATTTTTAATGTAACTGTTTGTTATTGTATATAATTTATGTTAGCTGTAGGTTTACAAAATAAATAAATAAATATATTTGAGCCGCTTATTATTTTCCGCTTTTTTGCTTGTCCGAGGGTGGTGAGACGGGGCTAACTTGTGTATACACAAATGGCATCCTATACCAAAGCCCGTCCCATCCTCCAAGGGATCATTGTCTGTAGCAATGCCGGTTGGCTACAAAATAGCTGGAACATTGACGGAGGCAAGAGAGCGGCGAATGATGTTGTTGAGCGACAAAAGACCTGCACTCTTTTGGCTCTGGAGGCCATGGTGTCCAAGGCTCTTACTTCAAATCCACAGGAACATATATGGGCACTCCTAAGCGGAGGGTGATAGCAATGCGAAGCGATTCAGAAACTAAACGGGTGCCAGTCTTTGGCGAAGGATAAGCATTAAGCAACCGGCTACCCTAGACTCCACTTCCACCAACCTGGCGCGGTCTAAAATTAAAAAAAAAGATGAATTTGTTTTAAAATAAGTTATTGTTGAAAAATAGCAGATAAAAAATGCGGAATCTAACAAGCATAACAAAAATAAAATAACAATGTTTAAGATTTAATTGTACCCAACAAAAAATCATGTATCTTGTTAATTGTAATAAGAATACAATATAAAATGTTTATTTTACTTCATAAACTTGTTTTACAGAGAATTAATAATTATTATATCTCACATAAAAACTTAAGTGGAACCAACAATTTTTCGTAATCTATAAATATATTTCTTTTAAAATGTATGTCTATGACAAACTCCGTCCAGTATGCAAATAGAGATTTCTAAAAAAAACATGCAATTCCATGAAAACTCTTATTATTGATATATACGTGATTCAATCATTTTTAATTAGAATCGCTTATCTCACACTGTCATAAAGACGTGCTCTGGTCATAAAAGGTTGCTTGTATGAAAAATTCTAGTTAATGTTTAAACATGACAGATATTCAATAGATAACGTCATTAGACATTGGAAATTGTAATCGTAATCATAAAATTAATTGTACGTCATCCATATAGACTTTGGGATCGGCTTAATTTTTTTTGTGATCTTTATTTAAAGTAATAATAATAAAGCCTTTAATCAGATAGAAAATAATTACATAATTTTCAACTTAAAGTATTAACACTGGTGAGTCGGTGACACCGACAACCAATCTGTTTGCCCAACTTTGGCAAAGGCCTCCTCCATTTCTCTCCACTCTGCTCTGTTCTGAGCTTTCCTGGTCCAAATTTTCCCAGTTACGGATTTTATTTCGTCTTCCCACCTTCGAAACTGTCTACCTCGTTTTCTTTTATTATTTCTTGGGTACCAATATATGATCTTTTTGTTCCACTTTTCTATACCTCTTATCATGTGACCAGCCCATTGCCACTTCAATCTTCGTATCCTCGTTGTGACGTCTTCAATCTTCGTGTGGTTTCGTATGATTTTGTTATGGATTCTATCGGACTTCCTGATATTTAGCATGCTTCTTTCCATCGCCGACTGGCATGTCTTCAGTTATTTAAATTAGTCTACATCTAATGTTCTCTTTGTGGGCATCTTAAGTGGGCATTTATTTTAAGTATTTTGTGACAAATACTGCCTAAGTTATGCAAAAAACTCAGTTTTCACACAACAGAGCGGAATTAGATATTATTAAATAATTTTTATAGATTTTGTCCTTTCTTAAACGTTTGAACCTTATTCTATATATAACCTATGTATTCAATATTTGGCTATATGTCTGTTAAATATAATTTATAGTTCTTATCTTGCCTCTTACTATATGGAATAGTATTATCCAATACTCCTATGACTTCTCGTTATGTATCTAGTGCAACATTCTTTTGCTATTGTTAAGTTATTGTTAAAAACATTTTCGAAGGTCTTCGCTTTATTTTTATTTATATAATTAACATTATAAATAATAATTATTAGCATTGTCAATAGTTAGATGCAAAAAATTAATACTATTGTAAAATTGTACATAGTTCAAAAAATTCATTCCAATTGTCATTGACAGTAGATTTGGTAGCTTTGGTACGTTTTCAGACAACAACCGTAACCCGTGATAAGGCATGGAGCTGAGATATTTGTCGGTCACGATGTTTTGTTTCATCTTGTGGTGTTAATCACGACCATAGAGACAAAAACCGATTGACGCAAGGTCAATGTTGGAACGATGACGTTAAGTTTGCACTGCTCAGTACGCTTATGACAAAATTTCCGGGCTCACAGGCTGTCGTATGGCGGTCGCGTCAATCTGTGCCTACAAGAGTCTCAAAGAGCACTTGCAGAACCTCTTTCACACTACAATTTATTAACCATACAAACTACATTGCTTAGGCCATGACAAAATTAAATCTGTAGTTTTAAATGTGTAGTATTACTTGTATTAACCATGGTGATAATTGTATTTTCAGATACTGAGTTAGATCGATTTCCTCCTGTATACTATCTGGATGACTATGACAAATGCCAACTCAAACCACATGCAGTTTACTGCACTGTTGATGCCTATCTGGTGTCGGATACACCTAGTGATTTACTTACTATTATTCAGGTAGATACTAATTCATTCAGCGCTTTATTTATTTTCTTTTTAAAAGATGGATTTTGATGCGGTTTTTTTACTAGATAGAGTGATTGAAGGAGATGGATGGAGAAATACTGATATTTTTGAGGTTTCTAATGTGATGTCGTAAGTTATATATAATTACATTTTTTCCGCTTACATTGCGAACCCGAGATTTATCAAAATAATGTACTAAGTATTGTACACATTGAAAAGGTCTACAGAAAACTCCGCGATGGTATGTCTATCTCTCATGGATATCCCGCAATAAAAATGTTTGTCATTTCGTCGGAGTCCGCGGTTCTCGCTATACTCTATAGCACTTTGAATTTAGTATTAGCATTGCATCCGTGCGAAGCCGGGGCGGGTCGCTAGTTATTTATAATTTTGTGTTTACAGGAATATTCCCAGCATCGATATATTCATTTTAATCACTCATATATAACATATGGTGTTTGCCTTACATCGTCATGTATTAACTATAGAAAATTGGACCGAAAACAGAACCTTGAGAAATGCCTTAACGAAACACTTTTGAAGGATTATTCACTTAAAGCAAGAGTAAGAGAGCTATCTTGCGCTAAACGCGATGAATTTCAAGTGGACGCGTTAGATATAGTCGCTGCATTCATATTTTTCAGTATATTATTAATGAATGTCATAGGAACCGTGAATGATGTATTTTCAAAGGAACATTCTGGTACGTGATTCTACTTATTTTAAAAACCGGAAATTAGCTGGTTCTGCTTTATTGTAATTGGATAATCAATTTGGTAGGATCATAAACGCTGTAGACCAATAATAATCTGGCAAGTTCGTGATCTTTCTTTCGATTTATATTGAAAGTAAAAAATAAAGGGTAATAATACTTCTCACATTGCTAGACGAGATTTTGTGTTAACTATGATTCCCGTATGTCAAACCCAAAGCATTTTTGATGGACAGTAATCAGACTAAGCGTTATGTACGTCTCACATAAATAAACAAATAAACATTTGTCAAACACGTACTGAATTTTGACAAACCGAAGTAGTAGCAATAATAGTAAGTCTCGGCTCTAAATTTTACTCTGAAAAACGCAACGACACATCCTGTCGCTGCCGTAATACTGTAGACAATTTTAGACAGAACGAAAATAGATATAAAATATTTTGCAATAACATATATGTAATTCTTTTTAAGTCTGAAGAAAATATAGAATAGAATATCTCATTTTCAGGTTTTAGTTTATTGAGATGTTTCTCGATTCGTAGAAATTTGAATAAATTAGTTGATACCAGCGAAAAGAATGACTCGCTACAGAATAGATTGAAGTGCCTTGATGGATTAAGGTAAGACGGAAATATAAAATGGTCTTGATATTTTACAAAAAAAACATTTCATCTCCATGTTTCGTTTTTTTACATGAGATTGTTAAAAGTTTGAGTGCAAACCTGTAAGGGCTGTAGCGCCTATTTTCGAAACATACTAAAATTAAAAAAATAATAAACCTTCAAGCTCTTAATCTACTCTGATGCTCTATATGGGTATTCCAGAGTCATAATAGGTCCTTTCATTAAGAAACGAATACCACAGACAGCCTCTTTTTGGGTCGGGGGTTAAAAAAGATGCATTAACTGACTATGAAAATATTGCTTGTGTATCCATGTGTCAACTTACAAATATTTTGTGAAACGTTGGCGATTAAAAGAGTGGCGGAGAGATTATTGCCAGTTATTCTCATCCGTTTTACGCCATTGATTTGAGAATTGGCAGTAATTGTAAATTGTAAAACATTTAATATGTACTTCTTTATTGACGTCCATAAGTGTACATTGTGTAACTTAAATGAATAAATGATTTTGAATTTAATTGAAGAATTGAATATTAAAATGTATTTATTTTTCAGGACAATCATTCTAATAGCAGTATTGATTGGTCATGCATTTATCACAAGTTTAGTAAAAGTTTCCAACACATCCGTGGCAGAAAAGGTAATATAATATATAAATAGTAATACAATTTGTGAATAGTTTAAGATATATTTTTATTACTTTTGCTGTAAAGAATACTCGTCTTTATATAATTGGTTTACGTCAGTGAATTCAACAAATATTTCATAAAACTCACATACATAACTATATTTATTTAATCGACATAACGGGAATTTATTACATTATCTATTAACGTCGAGTTTAAACTAACTGTTATGATCTATGGCAGTATGACCATTGCTGTGGAACACGTCTGCTCCACAGCATAATGCTCACCCAGGGCCAGTTACTAGTTACTACCACAACACACATTCATTACACACTTAAAATGTAGCTTATTCATTTTTTTTATTTTTTTTTTATTATTTGTTGTGTCTCTATATCTTGCGTCTGTGTAATGTTATGTCTGTCTGTCAGTTTTGTAAATGAAGAATTAGTTTTATCTTTAGCAACAAGTGACACATTTAATTTAAACCCTCCTCCGATCGCTTGCTTACTGGTGAGCGTGATGAGCGGTGATGTTCCCGATCCAGTTGTGATAACCGCATTCCATCAAACTCTTAATTTTACAAGGAGTTAAGTAATTAATACGTCTTCTTTTTGATAGATTTTTGCCTTCACACCAGTGCATTTCATGTCGAATTTGCCGCTAACTATGTGTTGCTTCTTCTTTATATCAAGCTTTGTGCTTGCGTATAATTTGCAAACCAGTGACGATGACAATAACGAAACTTGGACATGTATTGGAAGACGAATGCTTAAACGATGGTGCAGGTAAATCTTATTTTTAGAAATATGAAATATAGGATATTTTTTAATTTGATATGTAATAGTTTATGCCAGGCCTATTTTACCTCTGGCCACTTAAAACAACGTGGTTACCGCCGCTCCTTGACATGCAAGTGCGTTACCGGACTATAAGGTTATAGTACTTTTTTTTGAAGACCGCATATCAGTTTTTCTTCTGGTGCCACTTTACCGCTAACGGTTGACTATTAACAACTTGATTCGCTGGGTATTTTGCGCTAGTCTAAAAAACTCATCGGCAGATGTGCTGGTCCACTCCCGTACTTTTCGCAACCACTCTCCTTCTACCAGCCATCATTATAAGCTGCAAGAAATCATTTCGAGATATGTGGCTTTTTAACAGTCTGCATAAACTTCGAGTCATTCGTCACTCTTTGGCTCCAGCTGATGCGAAGCTTGCGACGGTAACACCTGCTGTTATAAATACCCATCATAAAGAATAAGTAAGGGGAAATTAAATTCATCAGGGATCAGAGTACGCACTAAATCAATTACAATGATTATAATTAAAATATCTAATTACCATACCAACTTTTTTAGTTGCATGTCTACCGTATCTTAGTCACACTATATATACTGACGGAGTCATAAACTGCATTTAACTTCAGGATTACTTTGAAATGATTTATAAGTATGCAAACGTTTTAGATTAAATTATATAAATATGGAGAGGCTGGCCCTTAATCTTAAAAAAAACATGTGAGCAGTCACGGAACGCCTGGCAGATATGAAACATCGGCATTATTTTGTAAAAGTAGCATGCAGAAAAGAACAGATTGTGATAGGAACTTAATATGTCAGAATGATAAAATAAAATATTACGATTTTTTTTCCATATAACGATGACTATATTAAATAAACATATATACTGTATATATATACATCATATAGCGTGGCGACGCGTCGCCACTGGATGCGTCGCCACGCCAGAAATCTTAATTATTGTTAGCAGCAGAATTGATATGAGATTTTTATCAGACTATAATTATACTTAGATGTTTTTACTTAAAATTATGTTAGTAATAATAATTTAAATCACAGATTAACACCTGCTTACGCCGTTGCCCTTTTGTTTATAATGACCTGGTACAGACATCAAGGAGATGGACCTCTTTGGATGGTTAGTAACTTTCCTGTGTTTTGTTTTATTATATTTGAGGACCAGCGACCTCTGAACTGTTAGAATTCAACGCACAATGTGTTGAATTCTTGACGTAGCAATTGCTCATACATAAACAGCATAGGTATGTTTCTCTGATTTTGATATCAAGTCCAGACAGCGCTAACTAACTTTAGTATGCCGAAAAGGTAATGGATTTCAGTCGATAGTCATTCCCTCTATCTCGTCACTAAAGCTTAATATCGAATCTAAATTTTGACAGGGACAGAGGCTGGAACAAGGACGTAATATACGAACATTCAAATATATAGTAGTAATAGTAGTATAGCTTCTTCTAAAAGGGAAAAAAAAACTAACCTTAACATAAACTAAAATATATTATTAAAAGGGACTCCCCTTTAGGCAACGTTCCGAAGATACTGGCAGCGTTCCCCCTTTGAATCGCTAAACTAATTCTTTGTCCGAGGTAGCTGCCAGATCTTCGGTCTCCTGTGATGTCGACTAACCTTTTTGATATGTCTTTAAAAAGCCTTAAAGCGCTAGGACCCCACGGACCAAGGGTCTCGACATCGAATGGGACAAAATCATTATCATATTTTATATTAGTATAGTATACGCAAATACTCCGCACATACTATAAGTAAATTAAGTGTATTAGTATTAGTTGTAGTAGCAGTGTTAGTAATTTAGTGATTTAGAAGTTATGTTTATTTAAGGCGAGTCACCTGCAGTCAAACTGCGTAAGCAGTTTTGCGGGGCATGGTTTAATTTAAGGTGTAACTTATTTGTGAATAAATATGTTTTAAAAAAAAAAAAAAAAAAAAAAAAAACAGGGCCTTCGCCCCTCAATTCTCGCGCCGATTTTGTTCAGTGTGTAGAGGTTTAAAAAAAGAAAAAAAAAAAAAAATACTAAATTTAAAATTACTGAAGCAGTTTTGGGCAAATGGCCCAATTTTTTCTTTGTCTTTAAAACCTGTCGTATGTTCAAAATGAATTTACTACAGATAGTACCGTCATTCCATTTTGCTCCACTGTCAGCAGCAGGTGGATCTTTTCTTCATCTCACGCACTAAATAGGTTACGCAATTTTTTGCCTATCTCTACTAAAATTTATCTTGCTCAGTCTCTTTTACTTTGTGTTCTCGATTACGCTGATGTGTGTTATCCAGATTTAACTAAACTTGATAAGTTGCAGCGTTTACAAAATGTATTAGATTCATATTCGAACTTCGTAAACTTGACAAAATATCTGAGTTAGGAAGAAAGCTCAACTGGTGACCATTGGATTGCGACGCAAGATTATAACTTCTATATAATGTTCTTTTTAATCCTCCCAGTTTTAACTTTTAACTCCCAAAATTTTATGTTGCGCCACAAATGGCGGTAGTTATATTTTGCGTTCCCTTGACAGACTAATTCTTGAAAATCTTACTCATAAAACTGAATTCTATCACTCCATTACTGTGCAAGTGTGTGTGTCAAGAGGTAAAGCAGCAGGTCCAGCAGGCACTCTTTACCTCTTGATATCAGACAGCCTTTAAATTTATTTACAAATCTTCTTTTTGGGCTTTTCTCTTATTCCTCGTAATTAACTACTAATATGTAGATATTAATTGTGAGTCAGTAGTTTTAGATTTAAAAAAAAAAACATTATATTTTATTTTTAGTTAGTGTTAGATGTTATTTTCTGCTCTTTTTCTTAATTATTTATACACTTCCTATACTTTACCGTCTGTAGGTGTTTCTTTTTTATTTTTCCATACTAGGGTTGCCTGGAAGAAATTACCGGTAGTAACCAGTTTTTTATATGTATGTTTAAGGTAATGAAGTGTAAATAAATATATCAAATGGTAGATACTGGTGCCTCTAGGAAATCCTATACTGTATATTCTACAGCCTATCCTGGCTGGCGCACTTTTTTAATATAACAGGGGGCAAACGGGCACCTCATGTTAAGTGATACCGCTGCCCAAAGACACTCTCAATGCCAGAGGGTTCGCGAATGCGTTGCCAGTCTTTTAAGAATTGACACGCTCTTTTCTTGAAGGATCCAATTCCCAGTTCCATATAGTGTGTAATAATTATTTTCTTTCTTTCTTTCTTTCTTAGGAGGAAACCAGTATGAGCCAAAAATCTGAGTTCAAGATTTTTTACGATTTTTATTTTTTTATTTATAGATATGTGATTTTATTTTCAACATGAATAAATACTCTTTACAGAATATTTACAAGGACAGGATAGAACCATGTCGAAGTATAGGATGGTATAACTTGCTATACGTAAATAACTTCGTCGATGGTTCAGTATGCATGCTGCAAGGTTGGTATGTTACTTTTGATTATATTACAAGCGAGCCTACTACGTAATTTCAATAACGATATCAAGATGAAAGGAAATTATTTAGTCTTAGCCCTAAGTTTGGCTTTCGCTGTAAAGAAATAGACAAATATTCCTTTACAGCGAAATAAATTATTTTTATAATAGCCATTCTTTGACAGTGCTATTTCGAAATTTAAATTAACGTGTTAAATTGTATTCATTAGAGGATTTTAAGTTAATACAGTTTTCGTGTTTAATTCTCAAGATTGTTATTTAAAACGAAAAACAAGCGAAATGTGTTTGAAAAATCCAAGGATTTTTACTATACTTAATACTTTATTAATCTATCATATGATCGTGAATTAAAGACTTTGCATTAAAAATAATAAAAAATGTGCGTGTACTAGTGTACACACGTTAGAAGTGAAACTTCTTTAAGACCTTATTTTTCGAAAAATTATGTATAATTAATAATAAAAATATAAAATAATTTCTATAAAGTTGCATAACTTTATAGAAATTGGTTAAATAAAGTTAAATTAGATATAGTTTAACAAAAGGCTTTTAATATCACAGAATTTCATAAATCGTAATAGAATTTATAGTATCATTGTTATCGTTCTTATACATTTTTGTTATTAATGGTTTAGAATCTCTTTGAATCAACCGTGGTAGGGACAAGAAAAAGACGCGCGTAACGGTCAAATGTGACGCGTAACCAAAACATGTGACGCGTAACCGAAACATGTGACGCGTAACGAAAAAATGTTACACTAAATTTTTTTCCAACCCCGATAAAGAAGTTTCACTTCAATAGCGTTTGAATAATATTTGTTTAAAAATATTATTTTAGTATGAACGCCCCTGTTAATTGGACGAACTTTTTTTAATCACAATTTTTATTGTACAATGTTTAGGTATTTAGCAGCTGAAATGCAGTTACATCTTCTTGGACTTGTTGTATGCATCTTCTTCAAAGGCCTACCGAGAATACGTGTTCTAATTGTACTCTTTATTATTGGGTTGCTCATACCAGGAATACTCACCTTCATTTATGACCTGGATATGCAGTTAACACCATCTGCCGAGTGGGTATTTTTATTTTGTTATTCTCGTATAGTCAAAGATGCATTTTTGCTTTAAAGTAAACATATACACGCTCAAAATAATATTAAATATATTTATCAGGCGTTATTTTTTACAAGTTATCTGTAGCGGTCTAGCTAGTCATAAGATTTTTATAGATGGCACGTGTATATAAAATATATGAAAAATTCTCGTGTCGCGGTGTTTGTGGTTAAACTCCTCTGAAACGGCTTGACGGATTCTCATGAATTCTGAGAATCGGACAACATCTATTTTTCATCCCCCTAAATGTTAGTCCACCCCTAAATATATTTTTTTATTTTTAGATTATTTTTCTGTGTTTAGTTTTTTTATGATACAGCATTAAAAAATACATACAACCCCTACCTTTCACCCCTCTACGATCAACCCCTATTCTTTAATTGTATATGATATACATGGCAAAACGAAGATTTTAAAAACCTGTTTTAACTAAAACTTTTGTTTGTCTTTTAAATTAGGTTGATGTAAGTAGAAAAGAGGGCATGACCTCTTGCTTAGTAGTTATGTACTTAGTGTACTCATATATCAGAAGCGCTATAGTGCATTAAGAACTAACGATTACTAATTAGTTAGTTTAGATTATGTAGATCCAATTGGCACAAGCATTTCTATGCTATGATGTTTTATTAACTTTTAATTACTACTGCCGTGGTGCGACTTTTTCTACAAGAGGGATACCCTAAGGCCCTTTCTGCACTGCTCCGGTCCGGCGTCAGAAGCCGGAATGAGTCATTAAAAAAATATCGGAAAGCCGGATTGCGCTTCTCCACTATATCCGACCCGACAATAACCGATACTTGTATATTTATCATGAAACACTGATATTAACTAAAACCCATATACTTTATTTTATTAATAAAACGTTCTAAATTCTGAATATTTTATTGCCTAGTTTATTACTTTTTTTATATTGTCTATCTTGAAATATTATAATCTACTTAATAAATAGTTCACTAATACTTCATGATATAATATAACTATAAATAAGTAAACCTATGAATAATAATTTATAACCTCTTGGATATACTTGGACCGATAAAACACCGCGTTCCGATCTAGCAAGTTATCGGATCGATAAAAACCGGATTCCGGAGTAGTGGAGAAGCACGTAAGTACTGTTGTGAGTTCCTAAAACGGATCGGTAATTAACGTTTGCCGGATCGGAGCAGTGGAGAAACGGCCTAATGTGCCACCATCATAGTCCAAAATGCCTTATCCACTTCCCGACATGCGATACGACTGTTGCATCCGCCTCCGTCCGTCCACGCCCATTGTCAGTTTAGTGCCATGATACGTAAATTAACTATATTAGTGATTTAGAAGTTATGTTTATATAAGGCGAGTTACCTGCAGTCAAACTGCATAAGCAGTTTTGCAGAGCATGGTTTGAAATTTTAATGAAGGTATAACTGTTGTCTGTAATAAATTAAGCCATTACGTTTTAGTATAAAACTTCAGCTTTTATTGTAATCAGTAATGTACTACATTATTTCATGAACAACTCTAAGTGCGGCTTTTAGATTACGGATTGATTATACCAACATAATATTGACAATATTGTCACTATGTATACGTACTTGTAATAATCAATCATTATTATTTACCTTTATCCAAACTCAATTATATTGTATTTCAGGTTATTTCGCCAGTATTTCCTGCCAGACCCAACCTTTCGCCATGTGTATCGGCATAGTTTCACCAACATAGCATGCTATGTCATGGGTCTCGCAACGGGACTCCTGACATATAAATTGCAAAGGACGAATTTTGATGTTCAGAATTATAAGGTAATAATAAAAACTATTATCATACACGTCAATTCTAAATTTACATTTACTATCAGTTCGCCAGTCAAAGGCGTAGAGCGGGCAAGAAGAATTGGCAAGAAACTGGCCGCCACTCTTTTTAATCGCCAAGATTTTAGTCTTACAAATTGATTGTAAGGCAGCCACAAATATTTGAACTCGAGCAAATCAATTCCAAGGATTATGATCATTTAAATAATCGTCAAATTTATAAAAAAAACTTTATTGACATCATTTGCGATATTAAATTATTCAACAAAATCTGTTTAAATATCGCTAGAAACCTCTTTAACAGATATGCAAATGTATTATATAACTCTACGTTTCGACTTTTTGCTAAACGTTTTTGATTGTGTACTTGATAAATGATATTTCCACGTGTAGCAGTCACATAAGCCAAAAACAAAATAAAAAATATGTTACATTGTTTCTCCCTTGAAGCCTGAAAGTCGGCTTTTGGGTTTAATGTATTAAGAATAAAAAAAAATTGAGAACTACGGCTCTGTGATTCGTACGACTTCAGGATCACGCATTTTTTTTTATAAATAATAGGGAGGCAAACAAGCCTGCAGGTCGCCCAAAAAGGGCAGTCATCGCAGCCCATAGACACCCATTTTTAGTAGATGCGTTGCCGGTTTTTTTATGAACTTTAAAAAATGTCTAATTAATTTGTTTCAGAAATGGATTCCTCTATATTATTCAGCTATATTATTAAACACGGGAATTATGTATTCAGCATCGTTAAATTACCAGGAAAGACCCCGCTTGTCCATTACTACACGAGTGATTATGTCAGCAGTAATGAAACCGTTGCTGACCGCCAGCACAAGCGTCCTTGCTTTTGGTGCCATTTTTAAATATGAAAGTATGTTATCTCGCATATGCTCTTGAAATTGAATTTGGAAAAAAAATATTATAAAATCTCTTTAGTGATTTTCGTTATTTCTTCCGAAGTGTGTTATTTCCATATACACAATTCTTTATTACAACCTTTCTTTGGCCATCTTTCTTTTCATACTCAAAATAACTTTATTGATATAGCTAAACAAGTGCACATATGAACGTCAACAAAAAATATGTTTTTGAGTCTTACAAATTGTTTGAACTGGAGCAAACCAATACCAAGGATCATTTAATATTCGTCGAATTTATAAAAAGCTTTATTGATTAATTTACGTTTAACGAAAGCTTTGAATTTATTCAGTGATAATTCTCTAATTTCACTTGGAGTTTGTTGTAAAAACGATTACAATTTCCATATAAGGAGTGGTTTATCCGCTGGAGCCTGGTTGGTCGTTTTCTTTCTATATACTGTAAAAATAGGATCACTTTATTTCATATCTTCACAGTAATAACAAATTCTATATTTAGGAACTGTTTTTAATTGTAATTTTCTTTTAGGAAGTCTTTGCGGTCTTCTTGAATGGCGAGGATGGACTGTGCTGAACAGACTTGGTTATTGTTGCTACTTAATTAATTTACCTTTTATAGATTATCTTCTTGGCTCTGAAGCTTTGATACGAACAGGATATATTGTGATGGTGAGTAGTGAACATTAATTACCATATTAAACTCGGCTTTTGTTGACAAAGACAATGTTTTAGGACTTGACACCGCGTTTATAATCGGATAATTGACTCTATAATTAATACCTATACTTTATATTTTTATAAAAAAATATATAACTATAAAGTTGTTAATTGGAAATAAATTTTACTTCCCATACCAGTCTTAAAAATAAAAAACAAATTTCAGCTCACGGCGTCCTTTGGAATAGTCATCGTGACATATTCGCTGGCGCTATTTTTGTGGCTCCTAGTTGAAAACCCCTTTGCCCTAATAACAAACGAGTTCTTTAAAGAACGAAAACACGTTGGGAATGGCTCAATTTCGAATAAAATCGGCAATGGACGGACTACTTTAAACAAAGTCGGCAATGGGACATCTTCGAACAATGTCGGCAATGGGACATTTTCAAACAATGTCGATAATGGCACATCTTTAAACAAAGTGGGCAATGGGACATCTTCAAACATTGTCGGCAATGGGACACCTTCGAACAATGTCGGCAATGGGACATCTTCGAACAATGTCGGTAATGGCACATCTTTAAACAAAGTCGGCAATGGGACATCTTCGAACAATGTCGGCAATGGGACATTTTCAAACAATGTCGGTAATGGCACATCTTTAAACAAAGTCGGCAATGGGTCATCTTCGAACAATGTCGACAATGATATATATTTATGTAACACAACGATTAGCGGCAGTGCTTCTGACAAAAAAAATATATAGATGGATATTGATTCAAGTACATAAATTTAATTATTTAATCTCTTTCTACACAGCAGTGAGGCTGATCACCTACTTGCCTATCAGATTGACAAATGATCATGAAACAGATACATACGCCACTTATTAATTTATCTTTATTTTTCATGATTGGATTGGGTACATAAGTAAAAATACTTTAAATTGATAATCAATTTGTTTATGTTAATATTCTAAACACACAGATACATCGCATTAAAACATGCTTTATCATAAAAATTACCATAACTAGCAAATTAATATAAATGATGTAAGCATACAAATTATCGACTAGCTTTGTATTTCAAATTGTGATATGTTATTATGATAATTGTAACATAATATATAACCTAGAAATAATAAAAAAATACATTCCGATCCATCATTTAACGTTCTTAAAAGCGGGCACTAACCAAAATCAATCATGTTACATTTGATTTTATCTCATTTATCTGCTTGATTTAAAAACAATAAATATGTAGTGAACATTACAATTTCAACGGTTGACTTTAATTAAAATCACAATACAATATAAATTCCTCGATACAAAAATAAACATAGTCACCTCTAACTTTTGTCGAATTTCGTTTTTATTCAATCATGGCCCCAGTATTAGGGAGCCAAAATTATTTATTTATTTTATTTACTTTTTATTTTATTTTACTTTTAATTCTATCAATTGTATTTCTGTATGCAAATAATTAAATTAAAAGGCGGCCTTATCGCTTTTGTGTGATCTCCTCTAGGCAACCACTGGAGTTTTTTTTTAACTAGAAATATAGTGAGCAGGAAGTGCAAAAATGCACATGAAAAAGAAAAAGTGCACAAGTAAATTTATTGAATTACAGCACATTAGTTTGGCCGAGAGCTGTTATATAAACAATAAACTACAAGCTCCCACCTTTTCAGAATGCCAAATCATAAAATGACTGCTTCACGACTAATTTGAGAGCGACCGCCGATGCGAAAACCGCTGTTTGAGTTCGAAAAGTGAGTTACAGAATCGCAGGGCAGGCATTCGTTTGCTTTATCATGCACTAGAGCGAGCGCAGGGGGACGCGCGGATGATCTCATTACATTTCCTAGGCGAGCACTGTATTACACATTATGTTACCCATATAAATTAATATTTTTTTTGTATGTTACTCGTAAGACACAATACCTAATAGAGTACAGAGAATATATCTAATAAATTACCTAAACAAAATGCATAGAATCACTGTAGGTTTTCATTTATAAAATAACTTATACTATCTTATGATTAAAGAATACATTACACACGTTTAGCGCCATGAATCCAAAGCTAGATTATTTGGGGCCAGAAAATACAGTGAGATCTAATACAGTGCTATCTACTTTTCTTGGCCATGGATTGCCAGAAAATAAAAATTAACCATTATAAGGGGAATAATTTGTTGAAATGTCTTAATAAAACAATGTATACTAGTATCTAGAAAATACAGTTCTACGCTATAAAACTGTATTTTCTAGATGAAAATAAATGTGACACAAACTGAAAACAAAACAAAATGTAGGTGGCAATGTAGATATATAGCGAAGTTCATGCTAATTCTAGACCTTGAATGATACTCTAAGAATTACACTATATCGGCACTTCCCTTGTGATTCTCCACTTAAACCAAACCCTTATAAAATCATTGACGTTATTTTGAAGAGACGAGCTTTACACCATAATATGTAGTTTTTACAAACACATTTTATATATTGACACAACCACAGAGTATAAATAGAAATTATCAAAACCATACTGTCTCGTTAATTTTACGCTCGTATTGCGGTGGTGGTTTTATATGCTGGAAACAATTTGGTTAACAAACACTATCCCACTTGTCTTAAAAATATTCATGAAAGTAACATGAAACAAAGTCACTTTTGAAGCGTCTTCTATATTTAGTGTATAGAGACTCCGAAAATATTCTGAAACATAATGAAATTTCTTTTTTCAAAGTCGTGTGGTTGTTCCGTCTCCACTCTTTGGCGTATTTCTAGAGAATTCCTTGATGAGACGTATAAAGGGAATCTCCACCATTAAGGATATAGGAACTGCTAAGATGAAGGATACTACAGTGAGAACAATCAACGCTGCTATCTGAAAGAAAAATGTTTTACATGATAAATAAAATTAAAATAAATCAGTGGCGCTGCAACCTCTTTAGGTCTGGGCCTCAGATGTTTCATGATCATTTGTTAATCTAATAGGCAAGTGGGTGATCAGCCTCTTATGCCTGACGCACGACGTCGACTTTTTGGGTCTAAGGTAAGCCGGTTTCCTCACGATGTTTTCCTTCACCGTTCGAGCGAATTTTAAATGAGCACATGGAAAGAAAGTCCGCTAGTGCACAGTCGGGGATAGAACCTTACGACCTCAGATATGAGAGTCGCATGCTGAAGCCACTAATCCAACACTGCTCTTTATATATCTGCATCTAAATGTAAAAAGAAAGTATATAAGTTTGTCTGGAAACTACGAATTAACTCAAAAAGTCATTGCAACAACTAACAGACTAAACAGACTTTAACCAACCTTACAGCAACACTCTCAAATTCTGAGTAACAACACGAACACATATGCATACTCAACACTCACACATACTTAAGGACTTACGCCTTACACGATTTTTTGTTTAATTAGCTTTAACATTAACACTACTATTTACGATTTATATTACAATTATAATATTAATTTTACATTCATAATATGCAATTGAATTAAATTATCTTAATGGCGTCTTTCGGCGGCGAATGGCGTCTATAGATTTTGATAAATACAAGCGCAGGCCAAGGCCCATAAAGGATTGTATGATTTAGATATCTCTTTTCATCACAGCGTAAATACAATTTAAGAGAAAGAGACGACATTCACATATTTCCAATTAACCCTTAACAACCATAATGAGTCACTCGTGAAATCTACATGTTCACTATAGATCCAATCAGAGAATCTATTACTTAAATCTATTGTTAATTTATTACATCTTCGTGCCAGCTCTTAAATAATAATTATTAAAGCTACCATTAGCTATTTATTGAACGACTAGTACAGATACCGGCAAACTTCTTGAGCATTAAAGAAGGGAGTGTGGGAAAGTTTGCGCATCGCGGGACACAAACGTCAGCTGATTTACCAATCACGCGATCGACACGTCACTCTCCCGCCGCTCCCCTCCCAGTGATACCTATAAAAGCATCTGCACAGTCAAGGACATTTATTCAAGATAATTGCCGGTATCTGTACGAACTTAACAATCTTAAAAGCTAAATATTAAAAACATTACTGACAATATAAAGCGGCGATGAAGGAATTAGTGTAGTGATCACCGACGTAGTAATCCTGATGATAGGGAAATGTATTAAGTATACGCAATAGGACAATTTCCCAGGTATCATCCAGCCATCCCAATTCATAATCACGCGGAGTAAGTCTGGAAATAAGAGGATTTATGAACAAACACAATATGATATAATATGTACCTTTACCTTTTGCATTCCGTGGGTATACAAAACAATTATTATTTAACATCGAATTGAAAGCCGTAGCGAAAACTACGCCTTTCAAGTCATATGCTATTAATAAAAATATAGATAGAGAAAGAATTAGAGTAGAATAAATGCCGTCCAAATGAGAGCGTTCGGAAGTGAGTGAGTGTGTGGGTGGGTGTGTGTGAGAGTGTGGGTATGTGTGTGAGCATGTGTGTGTGAGCGTGTGTGAGAGAGAATGTGTGTGGGTGGTTGTGGGAGTGTGTGTGTAAGTAATATCAAAACACGTGAGCAGTGTGGGTTAAAGAGGACGTAATGATAAGGATGCGATAGGGAGTGCTTAGGTTGCAGTTAACAAGTAGGATACAGAAGACAACCCTGGCTGATGGAGTCGAGTTGGGTAGGCCTTATCGTACATACCAAATCCAGGAGGTACTAGAGAAGGGGGAAGTTCAATGAAAAGTGGATGAAGCGAGAAAGGTATGTTAGGACCGTAGCAAGTAACGAAGTCTCTGCCTACCCCTTCGTGAAAAAAGCGTGATAATATAAATAAATAAAAATAATTTCGTTATCAAATATACCTTTCGCTCGATGCCGCCAAGTACGTATGATGCTGCGATCCTTTAATATATCCTCATTCATTTTCAGACCTAAAACCAATAACATATTAAAATTCCCATCTAAAAATAAGTATCAATTTAATTAAATCTCAAGCACCTAACATCTGTTCAATATTTTTTATAAAATAAGAGGCAAAAAATCAAATTCAAAGGTCGATAAGGTGGTGATGAGGTAAACTATAATATTAATAATAATATTTTCGCCAAGGTTATCTTAAGTCAAATGTTATCAAAGGCCAGTAAGCCTAATAGTCAAGACCTCCTCGTGCTTTAAGCTCCGGTTTGTGACCAATTTTTGGATCTTAGTTTAAAGAATTGCAATTTTATTTTCATGAAAACTTAAAAAAAATATGTTTATTATGGAATATAAGATACAGGTGTTAAAAGCAGTCTTGGCCTAGTGGCTTCAGCGTGCGACTCTCATGCCTGAAGTCGTAGGTTTGATCCCCGGCTGTGCACCAATGGACTTTCTTTCTATGTGCGCATTTAACATTCGCTCGAACGGTGAAGAAAACATCGTGAGGAAACCGGCTTGCCTTAGACCCAAAAAGTCAACGGCGTGCATCAGGCACAGAAGGCTGATCACCTACTTGTCTATTAGATTACCAAATGATCATGAAACAGATACAGAAATCTGAGGCCCAGACCTAAAAAGGTTGTAGCGCCATTGATTTATTTTTATAACATACAGGTATCACTTATTCCACGTCATTAAATTATTAATCCCTACTCATAGGCAAAGAAGACAGAGGGTGTAGGCCGAGAGAAAAAGCCGGGGAAAAAAACTCTCGGTCTTTTATTATGCACGTCGCCATCGGACACATTTTAATTTTGTAATTTATTCTTCTGGCCTTATAAAATGTAGTTTGTTTTAAAGCCCTTTTAATTTTATTAAATAAAGTAATGTTTTAGATAGTAATTATTAGTATGAAATAGTTGCACGTCCGCACAGCTTACAGATTCCTTTAGATAATGTTTGTTTTGATGATTCTTGTGCAGATAGGGAAACTCGTTCAACCAGTTGTGCGTGTATGTTTGATTTGTTTAAATGATATGGAAAATAAACTACTTCAAACTAGTTGTCAAATATAACGAATCTAACCAAAAACACATATTGCTTACAAGGCATTAGCAAATTCTAATGTTGCTGCATTTATATTCTTAAAAACAGTCTAATTACTTTTATGTACATTACCTTTTCGTCTCTTTCTGTAAAATTGTGTTTACGCTTTGATGAAAAGAGACAAATGAGTTCTTTACGGTGCAAATACACTAATCTATAGTTAACGAGTTGATTATTCTATGCGCAACATGGCTCATACCAAAAAGTTGACTACGTATGGCATAGAATGCCGAACATCTACTTTTCTAGACAATAAAATTAACAAAAAATACATTCAATATGGGGCTAAGATCTATAGAGTGTAACCCTAGATGTAGTATTTATAAATATGTTAACATTAAAACTAAATATAACTTACTTTCAATTTTCAAAATCATTCCTAACATGAAGAAGCCAGCCAAAAAGCCCATAAAAGGTCTTGATATCATCGCAAATATTGTTCGTACATAAATCGAGTCCCGGGGAGCGTCCCTGTAGAACACCGAACCTCCAATATACATGAAGACTGCTCCGATGGGAATGATTAACCATAGCAGGAAGAAATATTTCTAAAAATACACGGATTCGTCAATATACCAATATTTATATTGCTAGGTACATACACACAAAGTTCAAATAATAGAGAAGAGGTACCCTATTATTTTTTTAAGCCTACAGAGTATAAAGTATATAGAGCATAGACTAAAGATTTTTAAAATGCCGGCGAAAACATCATATGACGTCAATTTACTGTGCTGTGTGGTTGTCAATTTGCAAAAAAACCCGCGTAAGTAAATCGTAATAAAAACGAATCGCATAATATGTTGCTAAGCGCAAAACTCGCAGACGGCTAGACCAAAAAATCTATTTGATTAATTCAATCAGCAACAGCATAGCACTCTCAATAGAATTTGATGTTATATATTGTGTATTTTGAAGTTATACTCTTTTGGCGCGTTAGGGAAAAATTATGAGAGTAAATTTTTACGATGCGCGCGCACATTGTCACAAAAAGCCGATACCCTGAAGTTAGCATAGTCAACATTTTAAAATAAAAAATGTCCATTTCTTTAATGATGTAGATTTTTTTTTTTATATTTAAATAAACTTAATTTAACTAGATAATGCATTATAATAAAACATTCAATATAATACCTTTTTTCTATTGTTAGTGTCGTTTTTTCTACAAACGTTGAATAAGGCGAAAGATAAAATTTTAAAAAAATATTATCTTGTACGCCAAAGAAGTATAACTTCTAACGCGTGTTAATATTAGAGGTCGAACCGAATTTTAGTGTGCTTAAATGTCTGGACGTCACAATTCAAATGAAAGTAAGTCCTAGATTGAATTTTAATCTACGCAAACTTGTAAACGCACCACCAGTAGTACCATTTTATACAAAATATTGTAACTAGTTTGTATAAAGTTGTTCTACTACTTACCACTTTATACTATCTACAAAATATTCAGGAAAATCGGGCTTAATGACTCTTAATACGCAATAAAAAATACGTTTCCGATACGAAATTCCGGAACATTTCGTAATCTACAATTCAATAACGATTAACACGCGTAATATAAACCAGTTTTATTTAAATAATGAAATTCCGCATTGACTTAAGCAAATTATTAAATGGCAAATAAGTTTTGTTTGCCATTATATAATAAAACGTGACTTAAATGAACATTAATTTGGTCAAGGCTACATAGGTTTTTTTAATTCCTCGAAAATATAACCGACTGAATGAACTTAAATGTAATTGCTTTGAATGAGCCTAGAGCCCAAGAATTATTAAGACAATTAAGAATAACGTCGAATTGGACTCCATCGGATAGTTAGAAGTCTAAAATAATTATAAATCAATAAAAATCATAGCAAAATGTGGTAATTCGAGTAATTTTTATTTATTTATTCCTATAACTCCAAGGAGAAAATATTATTAAGGCGAAACGACGTTCGCGGGGACGGCTAGTTGGAAATATCAATGAAATTCAATAATGATTTCTTCTTTTTTTATTTCTATTTCATAACTAGCTGACCGGGCAAACGTCGTTTTGCCATATCATTTATAATAAAAAAATAGGAGTTGATCGTAGAGGGGTGAAAGCTAGGGGTTGTATGTATTTTTGTATGTTGTATCATAAAAAAATACAAATTAAAAATTTTGTCTAAAAAATAAAAATAAAAATTTAGGGGTGGACTCTACCCCTAACATTTAGGGGGATGAAAAATAGATGTTGGCCGATTCTCATAGATACCGGATAAGCACAAAAAATTTCATCAAAATCGGTCAAGCCGTTTCGGAGGAGTATGGCAACGAAAACTGTGACACGAGAATTTTATATATTAGATATTGTATTGTAGTATATTTTATGTTAGCAAATGCTCTAAAAAATTAAATGTAATATTTGTGTAACTTACGTGCGTGGGTTTAAAGTTTAAACCATCATTTTTACGATATGAATTAAACGTTAACACAAGATAGATAATGTATTAAATATTGCTTAGTTTAATAATATAAGGGGCATTAAGATTCTCTTTCAGTTATTTAAATTCACTCACAAAAACGATTTGCTTTAAAATTCAGACCACGAACGTATGCGCATACATATAAAACATCACCATATATTTAAAAAAATTAGTCCAATTGTAAACCTCCTCCTTTGAATGAAAATGACCACAGTTGATATAAAGGTATGTTTATGAACAAAGCTGTTTTGACCTACCTTATATCTTTTGATAGATTCAACTTTTGTCTTCCAAATATTCATAAGTATGTATCCCGTGCTTAATCCGATTATAAAACTGACCATATTCGTGTGGCCTCTTTTGTACACCTCGTTATATGTTTTATCGCTATCGAAGAAGGTAGCGCATCCCCTGTAAAGATAAATCATTTTTTTTTATTAATAATACTCTCCTCCCAGGGACTTTTTATATATTAGGGATATTAATTACAATAAACTAGTTCACGAATGGTGTGTTACGCGTCTCGCGAGATACGCCCCGGCTACATCAGTCATATTATTTACAATATTCATGGGCGGAGCCAGGGCGCAATTCCTCGCGAGACCCATTCTTTCAGTTTTGTTTGCCGCCTTTAAGTATATATTTAATAATTTTTTCGCAAAACAGGCACGATCTGTGATTTATTAACATGTCCTGTAGGCCGTTACGGTCTACAGTCATCTGCATTTGTTGCTCCAGGTCGTGCCTGGACGATGCGAATATAGGGCAATAATAAAAATGGTTTAACTAAAACTATTCAGTATTAGATAAACCATTTTTATTATTGGCCTTGCTGTTTTGCAGTCTATTACGAAAGGAATCAGTAATATTGAATGAGAAAAACAAACAAAGATTTGTCTTCTAATAATATTTTATGATCTTCCAAATCGATAACTTGTTTGTCATAAGCAATCATATTGTTGACATTCCTACTATTGTAGAGGTCAGTGATACTTTAGGGACTGACAGAAATATTATTTATTAAACTAGTTTTTTACAAGGTAAATATCTAGAATTTACTAAATCACATCAAATCAACTCCAATTTACTTACATATATGTGACTTTTGGATTACAGACAAGAGTTCTCTAAGTCAAATCCCAGTAGGGAAATTTAAAAAGACCATTGCATCGTCATCGCTGTCTCAACAAGCCGCGATAATCTGAAGAACCTTATGTATTATCCAAACAATACTTACGTCGGTTTTAATAGAAGCATTGGGTCTAAATCCTGCAGATAAGTGTGGACTGCTGGCACGAAAAGACCGACAAGAAACAGCGGCAGTAAAATCCGTGTTGGTCTCTTGATATATCTAAGTATAAGACACAGTACTGCACCTAAGACGTACAGCTGCATGTCAGCTGCTATATACCTGAAAGATAACGTTGTATTATTTCTAAATCTGTAGCTTGATTTTCGGGTCTTTAGTATCCTACGGCTTTAAGGAAAACATTGGGTGGAAGTCGGCAGTCAAAAACAAAAATCAACGGCGCTTTAAGGATACAAAAATGACCGTTTTCCTTTTTTTGAATGGAATCTCGGTGTTAACCTGACTGACCTTGAGAGGTCAGCGGGCTGTTTTGGCCAGAGTAGCTCTTGCTAAATGGGAAAAGATGATCTTCAACTAATAGACATAACATATAAACGTTTCCAGCGCCATTGCAAACGAAGATACGTGTTCTGCGGACCCATTATGTTTTCAATTACAATTCATTGTGTTTTCAAAGATTATATTTGTATAGTCAACCATAATTAAGTTGCAAATTTAATGCGATCTAAATGTAAGGAACATTTGGTTCGCTTCTCTCCGCTTTGTTAAGACACGATGTTTTTCTTTAAATATTGTATATTACCAGACATGTTAAATACTATTTAAATAATAATAATTATCATAAATTTGATTATTTGAAAACATATTAATACGGGGATTAATTGAGTCAATCGTATGCAATCGATCCCGTTTCCACGAAAAATTGTGTTCAGTGTGACCCAAAAAAGTCGTTACGCTTATAAAAATTCAAACATTACATTTTAAATTAGTATTTAAGTATTATACATGCTGTTGCTAAATAAGAAGATCCGTATATAATACTTATGACATAAGTGAAGCAACAATTATGTATTAATATTACAAGAAACATCACAAAAAAACAAGATGTAAATATAGATGTGTGTTGAAGATGACTAAATGTAAAAAAAGAAAAGAGGGTTATATTACTATACGAGGTTCATAAAAACTAAATTAGTTTGATTGCATTCTTTTTAAGTTTAAAATAAAAACTAAATTAGTTTGGTTGCATTAATTCATAGACTCTTTCATCTCATTCTGTCAAATTGTAATTAGACTAATATTTTTATGAAAATTGTTTTTTATTAATTACTTTGTTAATCTTACCAGCTGTGCGGCATGCACTGTGAGTAATATATATAGTTGTTAATGTAAAGTACATTAAACCACCATCGATTCCGACAATCAGTTACCTCCACGCCAGCTGAGATCTGAAGAATTTAAAAGAAAGGTTAACGCACTTCAACACGATCGTGGGTTTCCCCTTAGAAATTTAATATTTTTTCCTCATCGGATTTGAATGTTTGACTTTCCTTTAAGAATTCAATCGAGCCGCGTGGTCATAAGTTTAGTTATTTCGATATTTTCTTATTGCCAAATATTAGTAAATTATTATATGTTTGATAAGGTAAGGTAATAGTAGTGCCGCGAGCGCGTACAAATTTACTTAGGGAAGCATAGCACCCTGAATACTAATATAATACATATACATATTTCGCAGCCAACCAGATTAAATAGCCGTTCAATCAACAGTCTAGCCTCTTAACTAAACAGCGACGTTTAACTAGCGGCATGAAAGATGTTCATCCAGTTGATCAAACAGCTAGGCTAATTACTTGGATCGATGACGTTTCATTACTTGCCTAGCCTGTTGACTGTTAATTTAGAATTTAGTTCCTGGCTGTTAATTTAATGAAAAACCACAAGTACAGTGGAAGAGTGTAGTAATAATAATGTGAATTTAGCTGTGACTGACTGAAGCAACTTAATTTTTAAAGAAATATATTTGATATCAGATGTTTCATCTCTTTTATTTCTGCCACATCGTACGATTGCCCTTAGCATTACCCAGCCAGTTTATTAAATAATGTTACAAACGCTACGGCTGAATATCTTTCAGGCCGCTAGTTAAACGGCGCTGCTTAGTTAAAAGGCTAGGCTGCTAATTGAACGGCTTATTAAGCTAGTTGGCTGCGACATATACCTACATTTAAATACTATATAATATAAAACTATTAACATTCTTTAGCTAGGTGCCTATATTATACATATCCTTTGCAGAAACGTATGGATATCCATATCGAAAACAACTGAACCGCATTTTATGAAGTTTCTACAGACTTTCCATACAATTTAATCGGTTTTAATTTGATAAAGTTTTAGTTGGCGAGAAATTAAAATACACATAATAAGCAAAAACAGATCACCATACTGAAATCATGTTCAATTCCAACAATATCACATACATACACCTTCTTTTTTTAACCATTCGCAAGCTTTGTACTAACCTCCCAAAATGGGCCCGTTTTGAAAAATCTCAACCAAGTGGCCATAAAAGCAAGCAGTACTGCATATGGAGGCGTTAATCTGAAATAATAAACTTATTTAATTATTTTTATAAATGGTGGGGTTGACAGCTTGTGCCAATGGCCTAGAAGCTACCTACCCTTTTCCACATCGGAAGAGTTCTTATTTGGATGATATTCATTAGGGAACTTATCTTAACTTATTAGTTGTTAAAAATAGTCTTAATTTTACCGTATGGCCATTTTTGCTATATAAGGAAAATGTACAATCTAAGTCCTGTGATCAACTAAAACTATCTGCAGAAAGTTAGATAAGATTTAAGATTAAGGTTCTGACGATACATATGAGAGTGGAAAAATTAATCATAACAATGGGCGGAATCCCACGTTTATCTTATCAGTCGTTTAGTATTTAATTAATTATTAATTACTAACGTAATTGCAAACAGAAGTTTTGATAATTAATAATAATAATAAAATTGTTTATTTCGAAAAACAAGGTTCCATAACAATGTTAGTAATTACAACTTAAATCGGGGGGCATAATAGGGGGGCAAAAGACCCTACGGGACGCCCAAATAGGGTAGTCATCCCAGCCCATGGACACACATTTTTAGTGAGTGCGTTGCCGGCCTTTAAAGGAGGCCTAAACTCTTACTATGAACAATTGGAGGTCGTATCCCTCAGAGACGACCCCCATCGGGATTCGATTCTACTATTCACTAGTTGATTATGAATGAGCTGAGATATTTTTCGTTTGTATTGACCTTTTTGAAGTCAGGAATTGAACCCATCACTGTTCATCACATGCATTTCTAACTAAACAACGAAAGTATATAATTTATTTTCCTAATTGCCTGACTATTTTGTCGTTGATGTTATTAAAAGCGATTATTGCGAACCTTCTGTGTGTATGGGCCGGCGGTTTCACAAAATTCAGATGATCCTCCTGGCACTTTCGTCCCCGTTTTATTAAAAAAAAACAACAAGAGATATCGCTAAGTAATAATGTATAGTACAAAGAATACGACCTGTATATTTTGCGCATATTTAATTTATCGAGGAAGGTTATATAAAATCTCACAACTTCCAACAAAAAATGTACAGAAAATTCATTGAATATGAATGTAATCGCTCGCTGCCCTTCGTAAAGTATTCATTTGCAATTAATTTTTGTAAGGACTTCTTAACATATTTACGCACCTCAACCAACGGAAGAATATCAGGCGTGGTAAAAAGAATAAGTTCACATTGTTCCTTTTGAAATGTATTTGCATTTTGTAGGCTAACAGAAAGCCTGACATCACAAAGTATGTTTGTATCAGTAATGGCCCACTTAGAAACATCGCTTGAATTGGATTCAGGTAGGCCTGAAAACAATAGAAAGTTACTTCCTATATACAATGACTGGTAGACTCGGCCAAGCGTTGCTGTGGCTAAGGTTTTTGTTATATTACATAGTAGTAAACTATTCAAGGGAAACGGTAGGAGAACTTATGTGAAAGATAGATAGCTTATGTGAAACGTTGGTACTTTTAACACAGCGCCATCTGTTAGAATTGTATCAAAAAATAAACAAATATTTGCAACAAAATAATATTGCGGGTATAAATTGAGATGTAAGCTATCCTATCTTTTAAGTTAGATCAAACTGCACACGGTGTGCAAATTTGATTGATATCGGTTCGGTAGTTTAGGAGTCCATAGCGGACAAGCAACGTGACACGTAATTTATATATATTAAGATGGTAACGATATTATAAAACAAACAAAGTTTATAAATACTTTATATTATTTATTAACAAAGCTTTGTCCTTGTGACAGATTCCCATTAATTCGGACATAACTTCGCTGTATTGCTTAAACGATAACAAAGTTATAATAATATTGTAAGTGTGGTAAAAAATATGTTAAAATAAAGCGATAAGAATATGACCGCTAATGAACGGACATTTTAAAAACAAACTTACGTCTTCCATCCCTTTCGTTTCCTTTCCTATGAGAAGAAAGGGTAATAAAACATGTGACGATATCACTCCTATAATAATTAATGATCTGAAATGAAAAATATCGTAAAATAAATCCAAGAGTTTTGAGATATGTTAGATTTCCACAGATATGTTGTGGTCCACAAACGGGAGTGCTTTGTATGAATTACAATTTAGCCTATACAATAATCATGGCTAATATTTTATATTATGCTGACTTAATTACGATACGGCACAGAAACTTCAATAACTCAAGAGCTTTAGTTCTCTGTAGTCGTCTTATTCACGTCGTATCAAAAAAGGGATAGGCTCAGTATTCACGTGATACAATTGATTTCGTTATACTGAAGTTTTATAGTAACCAACCTTATGCTGTACAAAATCTGAAACCGGCTCATTTCATCGCCAGCGTCTGTACATGAAGTCAGCCTCTTCCAGTTGTGGCGTATTGAGAAACACAAAAGAAACTTTTGATCTGAAATACATATTCAACTAAAATTATTTAAAATAATTTTTTTTTTTCCTGTGTAGTTTACATGAATTGTCATAACATTTCGTTCTAACTTACCTTGATGCTTTTCATTTATAGTAAAAGCGTCATATATACTTCCAATAATATTTAACGCTAATATTAAAAATAGTGCCGTTGCAACACCCACATCTCCCATATCGAAGTTCATTAACCTCTCATGTTGAACTGCATTGCAAGTAACGTCTGTGATCACTGTTTTTAATCCGTAGTTTTTCGAAAACGTATCGTTTAGACATGTCCCCAGATGATCTCTTGAAGTGATACTTTTATCCCCTTTATAATTATCACATTTATGTTTGAGGCACAGCCCATATCTCAGATAGGTATAGTTTAAATGTGTAGTTTCTTTCATTGAGTATTCCTGAAAATAAAAACAAGATGCGGTAATGTCTATTACTGGGTTTATGTTACGACCATGCAAGTAAAGTAGGATCCAACAAATAGTATATGGTATATGTAGTATATAGAGTCTTTAATTTTGGTTACAACTTAAAAAAACATTAGAGTTGAAACAGAAACTTTTATAAACCTATAATTAATCTCTTTGCACCTACTATTAACAGTTACACGTCACAAAAAAAAGGAAATAAATTAAAAGAAATAACACACAAATCTATAAAAAGTGATAAAGCGCCAACTGTTTTGGCACCAGTAATCGACGCAAGCGGGAAATTCAATAGTTGCGCTCGCTCAAACGATATATTATTATGACCGTATACTAATTAATTCTAGGATAAGTATTTGAAGTAAAGTATTTACAATATTGGACTTTCAATTACTAAAGCGGAATCTTCAATAATTTATGCGTTCTAAAGGAATGCGAATTAGTAGATGAGTCACAGAAAAATACTAGATAATCGAAGCGATAATTTCCTTGTTTTTAGCCCGTGAATAAAAGATTTGTTGTACCTGGATCATATACAAAAGGTCATTTGGTTCCTCTGACACTAGCGTGAAGTGAACAAGGCAGTACCGGTTTGTGCTATTTTCCAAGCACCCTTCATAGTTGTCCATCTTGTGGAGTGGAGGCATTCGGTCGTACATTGAATCTAAAACATTCCAGTTTCTTTAAACATCATTAATTGTATTATTTGTCTTTCAGCTGCTTGGTGTAGAGGAAAAGATTGTCCAAAACTTCTAATTCAAATAAAGTTCATCAAACTTCGTATAGGCGGCAATAAATATAAAAAACTTCCTTTTCTTCAAAATCAACGAATTGAGGAAAACATGTTATAGTTATTGATTTATGTGGGCTTTAATTTAGTGTAATTTTTTCGACCATGACGAAATCAAATTGCCCTTTAGAAATTTGCGTTCCTTTCTTTTTAAAAGAGCAAAACAATTTTCGGCTATACCGGAACTCGTGTCACAGATAAAATCAAGGCTCTTTTAGTGTCCGTTACATTGGAGTAATAGAAACATGCAAATACTCCCGGCTCCAGGATTTGAGTTCGTTCACCTCTTAAAGTTCATGAACTTTTGTGTTGACCTATCAGCTGTTCAACTGCGATTTTATTTAGTTTACTTTCTGTTAAGGATATATTTGCTAATGTAAATTATAGATTACCATTTAGGCTAAAAAAATCCTATGTGAATCACCTACGACCAGTAGAGTATAGGACTGATACATTTTTCTATACATACACTAGCAGACCGGCCAAGCGTTGCTGTGGCTAAGTTTTTTGCTATATTACGCAGTAGTAACCTATTCAAGGGAAACGGTAGGAGAACACCAGTCATGGGGACCACCATGCTTTATCGGTGGTTATGCCATTAAATTGTAGCTTATGTGACACGTTGGTACTTTCAACACAGCGCCATCTGTTCCATCTGACTATCAAATAATAAACAAATATTTTGCAATAAAATATCCTATCTTTTAAGTTACATCAAACTGCACACGGTGTGCAAATTTGATTGAAATCAGTTCAGTAGTTTAGGAGTACACAGCGGACAAACAACGTGACACGTAATTTATATATATTAAAGATATATGTTTTCTGTCTTAAAAACGCTTCACTTTCTGTCTGACAAATGATGTTATACGTTAACTCACTTTCTCTCTATCTTAAATATTTATCATCTTTAACAGCAGGTAACCCTTCTTTGCGGCCAGAAGGTTTGGCATTCTGAAAAGGTGGGAGCTTGTAGATTATTGTTTATCAGAATGCCAAATCATAAAATGACTGCTTCACGACTGATTTGAGAGCGACCGCCGATGCGAAAACCGCTGTGTGAGTTCGAAAAGTGAGTTACAGAATCGCAGGGCAGTTTACACCTGGCTACGAAGAACTGCGGCCAGATGGGCAACAGCACCCGTGATTTTTTTAAATCTTTATGTAAATTGCCGTGGTTTAGACGATATTTTATTTAACAAGTGAACGAAATGTTTTCCCAAAAATCAATTCAAATTTCATTAAAAATACTAGCGGCCAAATTTTTAAAGGCACCTTGGTAGATATAGGTACATTCTAGCAAATAACAGATGAGCGCACTAATCCTGCAGCCGGATCTTAGACCATACGTATGCGTAATATACCAACTAAATGACAAGTGTTATTTTTAATATTTTTTGCCACCTAGATGAAGACACTCTTGACTAGTCAAATTACTTGCTATGTAAGGACTTGCTTTTTGTTTTGTGTTTCATTACCGGTTTGTGTTTTCAAATTTCGTAATTTATGAAATATTAGTATTTTATGCGAAATAATTTATTAAAATCTCAAATGACGAATTGTAAATTAAAATGCCCCGTGTTTTTATTATCGAAGAAAAATTAAAAAAAAAATTTATTATTTGTATTAATTTTCGACACTTAATATTTAAATGATAATTAAAATCCATTAAATTCATAGCCCTCTAAGTCTCCGAAACCTACAGTTTTAGATTTGTATAAATATGAAGAAGAGTTAGAACTCCCAATGAAGTTTCACTTCTGACATATTTTGTACTTTGTACGCATGCGCTTTTTTGTGTGTTTTATATGTATATAAAGTACGGTTAGTAAATTAAACACAGCTCATACGCACTTACAATTGGGTAGAAGTAGTAGTAATACATACTCACTTATGCATACACGCTTTGCACCTTGAAAGCGAGTATACGAAACAGTAAGGTCTTGGCGCTATAAATATAAGAAGTTTGGAGGTTTCACGTTTCATACTTATTGATTAATGGGTCTCTGACATAATTTATATTTAATTAGACTGATGTATCTTTGTAGAAAGATATTGCAATGAAATATACTACTTTTAACTAAACCATTCCTGCAATTTTGGTGGCAACATTATATTACTTTTATTTTTAAAACCCACAGCCCTGCGATTCTGTAACTCACTTTTCGAACTCACACCGCGGTTTTCGCATTGGCGGTCGCTCTGAAATCAGTCGTGAAGCAGTCATTTTACGATTTCTTCTTGACCACACTGTTTATTTATAACATAGATTCCTATGAAATTTAATTAGTTTTGAAGGTCTTTTGTAAATCACTAGCTCTGGCTGGATTAGATTTTGTTATTTCTCTAGGAAAGAAAAGACAAACCTCATAAAAACTAAACCTATTTGCACTGTTTTAACTAAAGTACTGTTTCGTCTCTTTCTGTCAAATTAAGTTTACGCTGTGAGTAAACGGGGAGCAATTAGACTAAGTTTTTATGAGGTGATTGATCCAGCCAGTGATTTTAAATACTTAATATATCCTTAATTCCATTAATTTACTACTACTCTCTATAATCTACCGTTTATTTTTAGATTGTGTATTTGGAAATAATGATAATTCATTATTTTTTAATGAAAATAATAGACATCTTTGACCAATTTTATTCTCCTAATTGTGAGGTTTCTGTGAACACATTCATATATGATTCATCAACATGTTTCTATTTTAATCAAGTCTAATAACAATTAAACGCCTAATTAAGCACAAAACAATTTATCTCGCAATAAACAAAACAATTAGAATTAATTTATAAAAATATTCCATAATCATATTTTTCATTAAAAAAGTGTAATTTTTTATATTATTTATTATGAGTCTAGGAGTGTGACTAAACCCTGTGCTAAGCTTTACTAACACACCTTACTAACAGAATTTTCTCTTGTGCTCAAACTACCAGGTCTACCAGTTCGTATGTCAAGAGCGTAGAGCGAAAAGAAGTTGAACTGAAAATGAACTCTCCGCCACTCTTTTTAATTGACTTTTGAATTATACAAATTGTTTGAACTGAAACAAATCAATCCCAAGAATTAGGATCGTTTAAATATTCGTCAAATTTAAAAAAGCTTTATTGATTGATTTACGTTTACGATTTTAAATTAAAGGGCATACCCTCCTAGAAAAAATATTACCCGCCTTGCGATTCTGTAAGTCACTTTTCGAACTCTCAACGCGGTTTTCACATTCACGGCATTCTGATAAGGAGGGAGCTTGTAGTTTATTGTTTATCAGAATGCCAAATCGTGAAATGACTGCTTTACGACTGATTTGAGCGCTATCGCCGCTGCGAAAACCGCTGCGAGAGTTCGAAAAAAGAGTTCGTAAGTTACAGAATCGCAAGGCTGTAGTGACTTGACTATCTCATACTCTCAGTGAGGGACGTGTTAAGCCAGTTTTACCTATATATCAAAATATACTCTTTCATGTGAACCTCAGCGCTAAATAAAGCATGGCATGCTTCAAGATTAGATTTTAATCGCAAACAAATGTTGGAAATCATATACTCGTACATCAATCGATACAGAAAGATTACCCTTAAAATAAAAATTTAAACAAATGACTAATTAACACAAAATCTAAAAAAACTGTGATATTTTAATCTATATTAAGTACTCTCAATAAATTATTCTTTAGTTATTATTAGTAATTTGTTAATTTTTATTTATAATTTTTATTGTTTTTGAGGTGTTATTTTTTTTTCTTTTTAAGTATTGTTATTTTGTGTGTCTATGTGTGTGTGTTTTCGTTTGTAATAAATGTTATGTCTATGTCTATGTCTATGTCTAGTCATGGAATTAAGTATCTGCACGATATCCAATAGAATTTACATATTTGATGTCCATGTTGTAGAAGGAACTGCGGAATTTTTAACTTGGGGAAAAACGCTTTTATCCGCGGTGTAAAATATCTAATAGGTATAGATATTTTCCGGCACTGAGTCAGCAATACAACATATATGAATTTCTTTTAACATAGATGGTTCTCGACTTAACCCGAATCAATTTTACTTCAAATCCAGTACCGATCCGTGTATTACGCACGTATTTTTCATAGGACTTGTGTTTTTTGGTACAGTTCTATAGTTTGACGACCCATTGGTCTAGTGGTTAGAACCCCTGACTGCGAATGCATGGGTCCCGGGTTCGAACCCTGGCTATGACGAACGTCGATGTGATGAGCATTTGGTGTTGTGCTTAGGTCTTGGGTGTTTGAATATGTATTTATATGTCTATCTATCTATAATATGTATGTATATCCGTTACCTAGTACATACCCATAACACAAGCTTCACCAGCTTAGCATGAGACTAGGTCAATTGGTGTGAATTGTCTTTTTAAAAAAAAAAGAACATTTTTCTTGAAATTAATTTGAAATTCAAAACTGTTTTGGAACTTATTATTATACATAAATATGTAAAGGTACTATGTGAAAAAAATTGGCATGCAAAAACAAAATACCATCCTATATTCCTAACATTAAGATACATATGAAGCGCCAAATGTTAGCAATCATTGCACACTTGAAGTCAAAATGAGCCCTTTAGATTTTCCCACTCTCAAAAATTGTAATACATATAACATTTTCGTTTCCGACAATGTCCAATGGGACGACTACACTAATATTCTTTATATGTCACAAAAGTGTCACTTAGATTTACGAACCCTTCAATAAGTCAAGTTAGTTTTTTGTTAATCCTCGCGTCGCACTACTCCTAATTTTTACACTAGTTTATTTGACTAATTCTTACTACTATTATTATATTTGTAACAATTCTAATACTACTATAATATTTGTAATTATTATATTCCTAAGTTGTATGTTAATTAATTTCTGTTTGTTTTATTAGTTCATAAGTTTTATAACCAATGAATAAGTTGTCACTATCATAAAATGTTTAATAATAAGTTATGTTCATGGTAAAAAAACGTGGTAAATTTATCGAATCACGGCTCCACCTTAAAACAGCTGCAAATTGTTTTTTATCGTTCTTTACGACTTGTATGAAATATTAAGAATAAAAAAATAAAAAAACAGTGGCGCTACAGCTTCTTTAGGCCTCAAATTTCTGAATCTGATAATTTTTGTCTAATCTAATAGGCAAGATGGTGATCAGCCTCCAGTGCCTGACACACGCCGTCAACTTTTTAGGTCTAAGACATGTCGATTTCCTCACAATGTTTTCCTTCACATAGCAAGAAAGTCCATTTGGTGCACAGCCGGGGATCGAACCTACGACCTCAGGTATGAGAGTCGCACGCTGAAGCCACTAGGCCAACACTGCTCCACTCAAAAACATATATAAAACTGATAATATTACATGCATGATGAAAATTATATTGTCTCAGTTCCCAGTGAATTACATTAGGTAAGGTTTTTTTTATTCTAAGTGGCGTTTATGATCGAGTTAGGTAAGGCTAAGTTAAGGGCCAAAAATTTTTACCTTCTCACAAATCTTGATGTTTTAATTAATTTCTATAGAGTTAAAAGGCATGCGCCAACACATTATTGCATGGTACAATATTGCCGAGTGATGAAAATAAGTAGAAAATTTTTTTGAGCAATTTAAATTATCAAATATCACAGTTCTCTTCTACTGAATGTATTAAATTATCGATACACAATTCGTCACAAAGTTATTAAAAATCAAAGCTTTATCAAAGTCCAGCGCCATCTATGCATACATATCAAAACTATATTTCACCTCAATTATGAATTATTTGCTTAATGGTGGCTGGTGCTGAATTTTCCTTATATGTATATTTTCAAAAACGTATTGGATAATAGAGTATGAAAGTCTTAGTGCATATCTCGTCCTGAATGTTAACCATTGACCGCGAGTCAGGTAGGCTGACCTTGCCTATAAATGATCAATTAAATAACGGCAGAAATGTGCTACAGATAAGTTCAAACAACAAGCTTTAGTGACTTGTACGACACTAACATTATTCTACAAGTGTCACTAGTAGACTTAATTTATAAATAGTGTTTGCAATTTATTAAGACAGATCTATTGAAGAACCTGTTATTAAAGAAAATACTAGAACATATTCTTTCGAGATTGTGCTAGAATCAAAATGGAATCACAGAGAATATGCCTCTTTAATTACGATGTGTATTAAGTAAAAAACCTGAATAAAAAAATACTAAAGACACAAAAGATAACAGAAATTTCGATGTTATATAATAATTCTTACAAATTTATAATTGTTTATTATTATTTAATAAGTTTTGTGTCTTGCCTACTGTTACACACATACAGAATAAAAAAATACTCAATAATACACAATTAATTTATAAACTGAAGGTATTATGTAAGTGAATGTTGTAATGTTTTCAATGAGAAACAAATATCTTACCCTATATGGTACAAATAATTCATTAATATTAAGGCTATTGCTTCTTAAATATATGTATTAAAAAACGTATTATGGGTACTACTCTATACTAAGTAAATTATTTCATTACAATAATTTATAGAAAATAACGGTCTTTTTCCAATTAAGGTTTCAAAATAATATTTAAAAATAAATAAATATTAAAGTATTAATATAATTAAAGTATTGTATATTCATGAGCAGTGTTGGCCTAGTTCAGCGTGCGACTCTCATACCTGAGGTCGTAGGTTCGATCCCCGGCTGTGCACCAATGGACTTCCTTTCTATGTGCGCATTTAACATTTGCTCGAGCGGTGAAAAACATCGTGATGAAACCGACATGTCTTAGACCCAAGAGTCGACGGCGTGTGTCAGACACTGGAGGCTGATCACCTTCTTGCCTATTAGATTTAAAAATGATCATGAAACAGATTCAGAAATCTGAGGCCAAGACCTAAAGAGGTTGTAGCGCCGCTGATTTATTTATTTATTTTATATTCATGATTTTGTATTTCTTGCCAATAATTACAATGTTTGTAGGAACGTACTGCGTAGAAGAAATAATTAAATGCACATACCAGAAGATTAATTAATGAAAATTGAACTTAAATCTCCTTACCGTTAAGTCTAAAAATGACACCATAACTTCCATGCACAAATATTATTAAAAACAACACGATTTTCATTTTCACCGTTCGACTCGCGATACACACGCACTACTGTCGGGCGAAGGATGTAAAAATTCACAACGAACTGAGATGTGTGGATTTTATATTACATTTTTTTACCTTTATGAAAAGGCTAACATGTCCTTGTATTGCGTGCACTGTGCGTACGGTTTTTGAACCCGACATACAGAACGTATAAAAATGGATGTTACAGTTGGAGTATGAAAAGATTTATGTTTACAAAAAATATTACATTTTTTTTACCTTTATGAAAAGGCTAAGATGTCCTTGTATTGCGTGCACTGTGCGTACGGTTTTTGAACCCGACATACAGAACGTATAAAAATGGATGTTACAGTTGGAGTATGAAAAGATTTATGTTTACAAAAAATATTACATTTTTTTTACCTTTATGAAAAGGCTAAGATGTACTTGTATTGCGTGCACTGTGCGTACGGTTTTTGAACCCGACATACAGAACGTATAAAAATGGATGTTACAGTTGGAGTAAGAAGGATTTATGTTTACAAAAATCGCGATTGTCATTACGTAACAACGTAAAATGTGAGTGCATAAATACAATGGTGACTTCATAACAAAATTAGGGTAACTTTCATATAGGTATAGATGAAAAAAACGACAAAGACAGTAGTGTGTTCCAATTATATACAACAAAATAATCCTCCCTCAAAGGCCGGCAACGCACCCGCATCACGCATATGGGTGTCCAGTAGGCGCGTTTAATAAAAATACTTAAACTAATCTAAGTTTAACAACATATTTAATATTGAAATTATTTAACTTGAGAATAGCTTAGGTTGTTACTTAAATTGTATGTATATTAATATGATAATGTAAGGAAATGTATATATATATATTAAATATATGTCGAAGCAGTAACGCCAAAGATATATTTAATATATAAAATTCTCGTGTCACAATGTTCGTTCCCATACTCCTCCGAAACGGCTCAACCGATTCTTATGAAATGTTTTGTGCATATTCAGTAAGTCTGAGAATCGGCTACTACCTATCTTTCAAACCCCTAAATTTTTATTTTTTAGATACAATTTTTTTTTTTATATGATACAGCATACAAAAATACATACAACCCTTAATTTTCACGACCTCTACGATCAACCCCTTTTTTTATTTTTATATTAAAATCTTATAACTTGAACTTTGAGGTTGATATAGAGAAAAACTCACAGAAAAACCTAAAAAGTTTTCATTCCAGATAACCGAACAGTCTGTTGTAGCATAGCAAAATGTTCCATGTTGGTATGTACTAAAAAGGTAAGCTAAGTAAAATCACATTAAGGAGAAACGAAGTTCGCGGCGGCAGCTGGATACAAATTCAAAATCTAAACGCTGTGGAGGTATACTTGTTGCATGATTGTAATTCATAAATCGCATTATATTATTAAACTTACCTTTCGTTAGGAGATTCATAATGTTTCGAGGGTAAGAAGTAATCACTTCATACAAACTAAAACCAAAAAATTACGTATGCATTTTACGATCATTGGCTACTACTATACTTTTAACCAGATGGTAAGTCTGAATTCTACGTCAAAAATGTATTAGATTTCGACATACAAAATTCACTAAACGTCAAATATTGATCGTCGACCAGTTAGCCATAGACTTGCTATTAATATTGTCTATAAATAAATTAGCATTATCGCCGACGTTTAGACGCTGAAAGAACCGGATTTGTAATAATAGCAATCAGTTTAAGGTCGCTGACTTTGAAGTCTATTCGTCTAAAAAAACTGTATGTTTGTCCTGCTCATAACGATAATAATTATAATAAAGGTACAAAACTTCTTCTACAGACTCTCATACCTAAGATCGTAGGTTCGATCCCCGGCTGTGCACCAATGGACTTTCTCTTTCTATGTGCGCATTTAACATTTGCTAAAACGGTGAAGGAAAAAATCGTGAGGAAACCGACATGTCTTAGACGCAAAAAGTTGTGCGTGTGTCGGGCACTGGAGGCTGATCACCTACTTGCCTATTAGATTTTAAAATGATCATGAAACAGATCCAGAAATCTGAGGCCAAGACCTAAAGAGGTTGTAGCGCCACAGTTTTTTTTTTCAAAACTGCTCTATTAATTCTTTTTCTTCTTAGGATCTCGCACCAACCAACACGTTGGTCTGATCTCCAGTAGACCCAAAACCACACGTGGTTTTGGGTCTACTGGAGATCAGAGCCAACACTTCTAAATATGATGTATTAGAGTCATATATATGTTTGTTGAATCTTACCCTATACATTTCGGATACCTTATGATGTAATGACCGTATTGCCCTTATAGAAAACATTGCGCACAAAATTCTTACAGTGCATTACTGAAGTGTGAGTGAATGAACTTATGACCTCAAGGTTGAATATACTCGACTACTAGATAGCACTAATTAAAAAAAACTATATAGTCTATTATTTACGGAATTTCTAACTTGAAATCAAACCCAAGACCTTAGAGGATGAACTGCGGCGGTAGGTTTTTGTAGATTTTATTTTCATCTTAATCTAATTCAGTTTGTTTGTAATGTTTCCCAACGTGGGGCCCACGCCCCACGAGAGGGCAATTGGGAGGCAATCGAATCAGCTGGGTATAACACAACGTGGAGACTTGAGGCTGAAGTTAACCAAATTGGAACCTAATATAAGAGTCTGTGCATCAAGCATCAAGCGCAAGGATCTTACTAAATTAATATAGAAAAATCTTTATTAAAATTATTTGGAATTTCAATTCCAGTTTTCATTTTATTTTTAAAATCTACTTATTGTTTCCATAACAATTTCCTAGAGTACATTTCAATTGAACAATTCAATTTTTTAATATATAAATTATGTTGTTACATAAGAATTTTTGGTAGGCTAAGGTGGGGCACATAAGAGGTTGGGAAATATTTTTTTTTAATTGTTATATAATTTTAGTGGTAGTTCTTATATAAATATATAATGTGTAATAGGATAAATCTACAAGTTGGCAGTCTAGAGAATAATTTTCAAAATTAGTTTTATTAATTTTTACAATAAAATAGTAATACTTCACTGAAATAAGCCGATTGTATCATAAAATTATATCTCGCATTTTTAAGTTAATTAATAGATACAGTATTTACAATTTTCTTAACCTACATAGTAATAATAAAAATAATTAAAAATTAATAAAAAGAAAATTTATACAAATTTTAAAAATCTTGGTCCCTGCGGCAGTGTTATCTCGCTGTATTGCGATACTTCGTTGAGCGAGGAAAGCACCAGCTCTGGGGTCACCGGTACTATCTACCAGGCGCCGATTATTATTTAAATCTTTAATTAGCGCCTGTGCACGTGAACCCCTCAAGAGTCTCTACTCCAAAGGGAACAAAATCGAAGTTGGAGGAAAGACATTTGAGCATTTATTATTTTCCGTCTGCTCTGCGGCCGGCCCAGATTTGCTTGTCCGAAGGAGGTAAGACGAGGCTAACGTGTCCACACAAGTAGCATCCCATATCAAAGCCAATCCCATCTTCCATGAGATCAACGACACCCCATCCGGCCATCGTCATGGTCTCAAAATAATTTTGTATATTAGCTTTAAGAATATAATTTATAATGTTTAATGTTTAAAGTACTTTATTTCTGATTACAAAAACGTTTTTTTTATTTACATGAGAAACTTAATATAATATACGAACGAGATACGCGTCGCCATCAGATATCCCAATTTTAGTCTATTAGGCTCATTCTAATATGAATCTCTAATGCCCTTTTGAATTGATTAAACACGCTAATGTTACGAATTTTAGAGGGTAATTGATTAAATAATTGCACACCCTCATACTCAATAGACTTTTTTAAATAAAAAATCGTATTATAATATAATTATTTGTAATATAATATAATAACCTGCCATAAATAAAATACCTATAATCTAACGTGGAAAAATGTGCGGAATATATATTTTATACAAAAACTTAATTAAAATAATTTCCACTGATAATTTTAATTCTAAATTATACAATAGAAAACTGCAAAACTTTAAATTAGAATAAAAAATTATTGTTTTATTACTGCACTTGAAGTGTCGAATTATGCAAATAGTATAAATTCACGTTTATATCTATTCAAATTGCAATTTACTTAACAGCGAATGTCAAAAAGGTAAGGAGATCGTCCAGTGACACAAAATCTGGTCACAAAACCCTGATGACATACACGTAGTAGACCGTCAGAGGGGACAGGTTTGTCGGCATATCCTAAACCAGGTTTGGGAGTAGCACTCTGTATCTGTTCCTCTCGATACCCAAGGCATCCCATCATCCCATCACCCTCCTTCCAGAAGAACGCGAATTTGACAAAACCCACCAATATTCAGATTGAGCATTCTGATAAACGATCAGTCCAACGATCAAGAGCATTCTGGATATCTACAGTTGCTCCCCTGATATTTTAAAATCAACCTTTGAACCCTTTACTTTTTATAAGTAATTAATGAATCGACGTATTATTTTTTCTCTTTGTGTTTTTGTTTGCCTATAAGTGCTTCTCACATGTATTTTATAGTAAATAATACAGAAATCAGTGGCGCTACAACCTCTATAGGTCTTGGCCTCAGATTTCTGGATCTGTTTCATGATCTATTTTAAATCTAGTAGGCAAGTAGGTGATCAGCCTGACACAAGCCGTCGACTTTATATTATAATAATAATGCCTTTTATTTCTAAAAATGTTACAATGAAATAATTATAAATATTCTTGTCTCTAGTTTTTAGAACCCTATAATAGGGCATAGGCTTTCAACCCCTACCAAAGTTCACTTCCTTGGTCTTGCCGGGTGCATGTGTCGAAGGGCAGCAGCACCAGGTCGTCGGACCAACGCCACCTTGGGGGTCCAAGCTCGTTAGGTAAAAAGAGTTAGTATAAAAAACAAGTCAAGTTTTTTAAGCACAGTAAAACTTAAGACAGCAGTTCACTAAATAAATACCTATTTTCAATTTCATTAAAATATTCAAGATTTGTGGAATTTAGTGTCACGAAACACGAACTACTGAAAAAAAATAAAACGTTTGCTTTTATAAGTAATCAATAATTTTGCCGTGTATAAAATGTTGGTTAATAAAACATTTTAATTATTTATTTACATATTTATAATATTGTTAATGAATGTTAAATAACATGGTTCAACGGGCACTCTTATCGCTACGAAGCGACCTCTTCCAAGCAACCCTAATCAAAGAAAACAATAAAAAAAGAATCGTGAATTGCAAGAATTAATTAATAATACAAAAATAATAATGACTAAAATCTATGAAATCTTAATATGATGACTTGTTTTTTTATAAACTTACCAAAACAGAGAGAAAATGCAAAATAAAAGTTTATCAAAATGTACTTTAAGACGTTTTTTAACAGTTTAATCGTAAAGAGTAGGTAGGTGCGATTTCGCTATTCCAATACAGACAACATTGACAACGTTTTCATTCTCAAAAATTTGATTATGTGCATAATGAAGGTAGGTAGAACATGCATCGACATAATTATTAATACATCTCTCGTTTTTATTGCCGTACACTAAATTGGTTTTCAAGGATTGATCAATGTAAAGGATGCTATGTTTTAACGACATTTGTGCCTAGGCAATTGTCAGTTGGGGCCTGGAAAATTCAGTGATAACACGTAGGCAGTTGCTGTATAGTTTTAGAACTGATTTTTATTGTTAGGCGTAAAACATGGAGGCGTCGTTGGAAAATGTAAGTAAATTCTTATTTTAATGTTCTATATACAACGAATAGTTTTAAATTTGAAATATAAATTCAATTTGACGGTCGATAAAAAAATTTCCTGTGTGTTTTCCACGTGGAATTAAAATAGGTAAATCCTTTCCTCTATAACATTGTAAATTAGAATATGTTAAGGATAATTATAATGATTAGGTATATTAAAGATTAATATATATTTCTTATTTTCTCAGTTCCATTTTTAATATGTTTAGCCCTGATCGTATTGTGCAAAAGCTAGGGGTTCTGAGATGTGGTTCTTGGAACTACGCGAGGTGGCTATTGGTTACGCTTACCCCGCTGTCTCAGAATGGAATGAATGGAGTCTCACACACCCCAAAGCCCCTTGAGGGATGCGTAATTGCATTTCAACTTTTATAAAAAGGGTACTTTTAATACAATCTTAAAAAAATGAATAAAAACAGACTTTTAAAACGTACGATACCTTCGTTACGTTTTTTGTTAATGCATATATTGCATCTGCTTGGCTAGAATTATTCGAATATATGAGTGCATCTCTCCCTTTATAAAAGTTACAATTTTAATACCGTCATAAATAGTATAAATAAAGATAAATAGTAGAAAAAGGAAAAAGGTTTAAGTAAATTTAAAGTACATTTAATATATTGATTAAAGACTTTTAAATGCATATATTACATCTTGAATATATTTTATCAACGTGAAAAACATATCAAAATATCATTCGAATTACAAGGAAAAACGAAAAAGGAAACGCTAGTAAAATCTATTTTGACCGGTTTCATTCCACAGTTAAAAATGCAAGTACAGATAAAAGCATTTTTATCAAGCAAGATTTCTATCTTTAGTCATAGGCGCTTTATTTTGCAAAATAAACACACTTCGCCGTCATTAGATCTTTAAAAACTTTATACTTTTTGTTTCCAAGTTAACAATATCGCAGTGACAAAATAATAGCCATTGATCGAGGGACTTCCGAGACGAAGTTTGTTCAAATAATATATTTTCTATTTAAAATTTAAAAAAAATGTTTATTCTCCAGGAACAAAATAAAACCATAAATGATTAATTCAATTTTATATAGAATACACATCTTTTAACAATTTCATTTGTAATTAAATAACATAATATTACTAAGTAAACTGTGGGTGTAATTAATATCACTGAGTAATTATATTACACAACCATATCATTATTTAAATGTTCTACTTACAACATCAATTAAATAACATGATTCAATGTTTGTTTTTAATTTATACATTACATACTAGGTATTAACTATTAACACTTAGGCTAATCAAAGGTTAGAAGAAATAATAACAAATAAAAATATTGATACCAAAATGTTGTCAACAATATAAAGCTTTCCGACAAATTTAAAAATGGAATCAAAAATTTTAACCAGTCAGAATTTTCTTATACCTCATGTTTGTTGTTAGAAGATATATAATACTTAATTTTTTGAAGTTATACTTCTTTAGGCGCGTTATGAAAAATGTATGAGATTGAAATTTTACGATGCGCGCGCACCGTGACACAAAATTCAGTATGGGCGCCGAGCGTGCGCGAGCGAGATGGGAATAAGACAATCTACTTGTAGTACCTTTTAAACAACTAAAGCAGTTTTAATTATTTTTTTAAAGAAATTTAGCAATGCTTTTTCACAAAGACCTATTTATACTTAGTTAAAAGGTTATGAAACATACCTAGTTATTAAATTGAATTAATAATATAATATAATAATAATTATTATTAATGTTAATTAATTAATTAATTATTATTAATATTTAAAAAAATAAAGAAAGCCAAAGAAGTAAAACTTCTTACGCGCGTACATAAGTACACGCACCAATTTTTTTTTTTCTTTTATTAGTAATCATAACAAGCAAATATAATAAATATTTATAATTTTCTTAAGTAATAATAAACATAATTAAAAATTAAAACGAATTTAAAAAGTTTGGTCCCTGTGGCAAACCTTTAACGCTGGCAGCATTTCCTCGCTGTATTACGATACTTATTCGTTGAACGAGGAAAGCACCAGCTCTGGGGTCACCGGTACTATCTACCAGGCGCCAATTAATAACTTTAATTAGCGCCTGTGCCCTTGAACCCATCATCCCAAGAGTCTCTACGCCAAAGGGAACCATATCGATGTGGGAGTAAAGACTCTTAGGGCCAATGCCCACGAGACGGTTTTTCGCTGGAGCTTATATTTGAGCCATTTATTATTTACCGCCTGCTCTGCAGCTGCCCCAGCTTTAACATACTATATTTAAATAGGATCACATCATTTAGAGGTGTATAGCATATAATTATTTGTTTACTAACATCACAATTATTACTATTATTCATGCAATTTTATCGCTGATACTGTCTGTATCCGTTTTCATATCGCAATTGAAACTCAAATAATAAAGATAAGAATATTCTAGACCAATCCATGGCCACTCTATTAATAACATAAACGGGATGTTCTACAATATATAAAGTAAATATTATTGATTGCAGGCTCAAACAATGGTAGACCAAAAGGTTACTCTTCACACTATACTCCATAAAATTGCGAAAGAACGAGGCTATGTCAATTACAAGCTCAATGTAAAACCAATTACAACGGGAGGGGCTAATTACTCCTGTGTGCTTTTTCTTGCAACAATTGCTGAAAACGATAAGGATGACATTAAACTATTCAATAAAGTTGCGTGTGTAGGTGAAAAAGTGCGTGCTATGTCACCTTTCCAAATCTTCGAGTCAGAAATTTGCTTTTACAACGAATTAATAAAAATATATAGAGAGATTGAGGAAAAACATGGTGTCCCAGAACAGGAAAGATTCGTAACTCCAAAATTCTATGGATTTAGCGATGAATATCTGCACGAAACCCTAGTCATGGAAGATTTAACCGCTAGTGGCTATGAAATGTTCGATCGATTCAAGACATTTGATTTTAATTATGCCAAAGAAGCTGTGAGACAACTTGCAAAACTACACGCACTGTCCATTGCTTTCTCCATTGAAAATCCAGACGAATTTGAGGAAAAAACCGCTAAGCTAAAAATGAAAAATAATATGGACTCTTTATCGGGGGTAATAGAGGGAATGTTAAAAAAGGTTATGTTATCTTTGCGGGAAGAGTTTAAAGATCGCGTCCAACTATTTCTCAAGGAAACAATGACTGTTGAAAAGATGAATTACCTAACAAAACCACATAGGCGCATGGTCTTGGGACATGGAGATTTTCGTGCTAGTAATATAATGCATAAAATGAATGAGGTATTTAAAATAATGAAGTAAGTTTCAGGTGGTCAATAATATGGTTTAAAAATGACGTATTATTTTTGTTTTTCAAGGATGGCACCTACAAAGTGATCATTATAGACTATCAAACGCTGCACCGCACTAATCCTATCTTGGACTTGGTCTACCTAATATTCAATGGAACAGATCAAGCATTCAGGAGCGAGTACTTGGAGAAGACTATTGATCACTATTATACTGAGCTGACTGCTTCGTTGAAATTATTTCACATCAATCCTGACGAAGTGTATTCAAGGGAAGACTTTGATTACGACTACAAAGAGGTTTCTTATTTAATTAATATGTAGAAATAATAAATTTACTTAATGCAATTGAACGAAAATCGTAGTCATAAATAAATATTCGAAATTAGTATTAAATAAGTAACAAAGTGCGACGCCAGCTATATTTTCTATAGCAAACTGAACCACACCACCGAAGTCACATCCGTCATCTGAGTAAGTTTTTAAAGGAAAAAGGGCATTACAAAAACACAACAAATACAAAAACTAGTAATGTACATTAATTAACATAGGTAATAATGTATAATTACAGTTAACTTTAAAGTTGCCGCAAACTTCGAGTTAATTTGATTTTATTTATTAATTATTGACATGCTTTAAATTTTATGTTTAATGACTTTTGGATAAATTATGTATACGTAATTCCAGAGAATGACGTTAAAATTAATTTTCAGGTGCTACCATATGGACTGATCATAAGTTTTATGTTGTTATTACTGGTCACTGTGGACACTGAGAATGCGCCCACCATGACACCAGATTCAGATTTCGAGAGTTTTAACATGGCTCCCAGTGAGGAATACAAGAAGAGAGTCAACGAACTCGTTGAAGATTTTATCAAACATGGAATTTTGTAGTATTGTATTAGCATTTTATTGAGCGAAACAGTATTATATTGGTTGTATTTTATTAATTATTATTGTGAATCTATCTTCTGACCAATTCAATTAAACATTTTATCGTATAATGCATTATTTTATTGAACTTTTAGATGATAAAATAATAATAATGCAATCGCATGTAACTTTATCAATGTCAACGCGTAAAAACTTTATCGTATCTAAGTGGGTTTCAACTATAGATATGTAAGACATGTTTAACACAATGAGTACTCGGGCATTTGTAATGTTTAGACGGTATTATACACAGCATTGTTAATAAAAAATAACAAAAAAGTATATATATATATTATAAAGCAACAAAGTGTAAATAAATAAAAAAAGAAATAAAATAAATTTATAATTGCGGATCGATAATGGCTGGACAGGAAGTTTACGAAATTCTTATTAAAATTGCTAAAGAAGAACAGTTTAATAATTATAAGATATCAATAAATCCCCTTTCCACTGATGGTGCTAACTTTTCCAGCAATCTTTATTTAGCAAAAATTTCTGCAAGTGACAAAGAATTAAACTTATTTGTTAAAGTTGCTGCAATTGGTGAAAAGTTGAGGACATTGGCTCCTGTTTGTATCTACAAAACAGAAGTTCAGTTTTACACGAAAATATTCAAATTATACAATGATATAGAAACGAAACATCATGTGCCTGAGGATCACAAATTAGTCCTGCCGAAGCTATACGGGTACAATTTGGAATGTTCCAACGAGATTTTGGTGTTTGACAATTTACTTGCCGAAGGTTTTGACATGTACGATAGATTTCAGACTATGGACTGGGACTATGCGTCGCTTTCGCTTACTGCTCTTGCTAAATTACATGGTCTTTCGATGGCATACGCAATTGAGTATCCAGATGAATTCAAAAAAGACGGAGAGGTTATGAAAATACAAGAAAACATAGATGGTTTAAAGGAATATTTAGAGAGTGCAATAACGAAAGTGCTTCAAGTTACGAAGGCAGAAAATAAAGAACGGTTGAAAACATTTCTAGATGGAGTGACGAGCGTTGAATACTTTATGGGTGTCCTGAAACCAATGAGAAGCTGTGTTTTAACGCATGCTGATTATCGTCCCAGCAACCTGCTCCATAAAGTTCAAGTAAGTAAAATAAACCATACTTTACCATGATATACGTGATTTTTTTAAATTAAAGTCGACTAAAAAGTCTAAAACTTAGACACAAAAAGTTGACGACGTGCATCAGGCACAGGTGGCTGATCATCTATATGCCTATTACATTTACAAATGATCATAAAACAGATACAGAAATCTGAGGCCTAACCTAAAAAGGTTGTAGATTTTATTATTTGTATATTAAAGGTATAGGTTTAAACAGTAGGTAATTATATATAATAAGATTAAAATTACGATTGTCATTGAAACAGCAATTGCTAAAAATGTAAGCAAAACGTTTCCAATAAATATAATAATAAGATGCGGCCACAACTATAACATTATAACTTTTTTTATAAATCCTTTTTAGGATGGAAAAACTACTAAAGTGATACCCATAGACTTCCAAACAATTCGTCACGGAAACCTTGTTAGCGAGCTGGTGTACTTCATCTTCACTGGGACAGACCAAGAATTCCGGAATACCAACTACCAACGATGTTTAGATCATTACTATTCCGAGCTGAGCAGTACTTTAACGATGGTTCATCTGGACCCCAATGAGATCTATTCTAGGAAGGATTTCGAATATGAACTTGAGCAGGTAAGTTAAATCATAGTTTGTTAAATAACGTATTTATTCTTAATCAACTGTATGGTATGGGCAGTCTTCAAAATAAAGGTTGTAACGTGTTATGGATGACGGGCATCATAACTTAGAAAGAAGTGGGTGTAACCTGTGGCATGTAATATTAGCACTTGGATAAAAGAAGTTTTTCATCGCTAGACTCGCAAAAACTTTAATTTACTGTCTTCGCTGCACAAAGTGATCCACATCGACGTATTGCAGGCCACAAAAAAGCACTGGCACGGCATGAATAATTCACAACTTCATCCCTAATACGAAACTTTCTCTCGAAATACGACCTAAAACTGAACAAACCGTGCACCGTTCAAATGATCATCAAAAGTCCTAGTAACCTTCTGCTGCGTGACTACAAGTGAGTTCATGGAGTCATTGATTCAACGTTACTTTCCCAGCTAAAACTGAGATTACTTTAAGTTGCTTATGAAGATTTCATAATATTGCCCTATTAATGTTTTTTTTTTGTTTAATATTGCCATATTAAACAAAAAAAAACATGGTAAAATTGCGCGCTTGAGCCGCGAAGGAACAGCCGCTGTATTATTGAGTACTGCGTGCGATCATAATTATTAACAAAGCAATAGAACTAATAAAGCAACTCCGCAAAACAAGGCATAGCAGTTTAACAGCGCAGCAGATAGAATGGGATGAAAGAAGAGGTTTACCCTACAAAAGAGAAATTCGTGTGTCTATGTTGTCAACCATTATGTACCTTATTGTGATGACTTTCACAAAATTTTTATAACTCAACGCTGGGATAAAATGTAAGAAGCGAAGGCGCGTGAAAGAAAACTGGCCTATTAATCAACAAAGCTTAGGTGGAACTTACACCGGACATAACCTGATCTAAAACGATAAAAGCGTTGTGCATTGTGTACTGGAAATAATGCGAGTTAGACCAGATATGCATATTCATATAACAAAACAGTTTCAAAAATTGCGAAGTGACAGAATTTATGAGCGAATAAGTGTACCTCTTCAACCTGCCAAAGCCCGGTGATAGTCACATAAACCAAATTATGAATGAACAATAACAAGGCTTGAAGTAATTATCCGAAGGAAAACAAGCGAGTGAGACTGAGAACCTACGACCAAATAACATGACCTCGAATTCAAAACAATTTTATGTTACAATTAATATTTTAGCCTCAGCAGCAATACCATCGAAAAGACTTTGAAGATGGCGACTTTCGTTAATAGTAACGATACTTGGGACAAAGTACGCCAAAAACGATGCATTTTCATTTCAACCGCTTTGACTGCTTAATTTATCGACTTGGACTAATCCCAGATATGCTGTTTGATTCTGTCTTTTTGTTTCTATGTTTAAAACAGTACATTAACGCACAGATATTCTTTTTCATGACAACACCCACAATATATTTGACAACTTGAATCAATTAAAGTTTTTGCTATACAATTAGCAACTACAATTTCACCTTCACTTGAATTAAATTAACTTTCTGAGGTTTTTATGTAAGAGCACAGTTTAAAATTTAAGTACATATTATATTCTAACTCGTCTGTTTACTACGAAGAATACTTTAAAACTGACTGAGGCTTTGTGCCTTGCCTGGTGCCGTGCCCACACAACTGGTTTATAGGGTTTTATACCTGGGCATAAACCGGTTTTCACCCAAGACAGCAACATCAGGTAGCCAAATGAGCAAGTATCAGTTAATTCTGTAAGTCATTAAAAATATAATTTCAATGTTTCTGATAAATAGCCATATTGATTAATATGAAAATGATGGGAAATACATTTACATGATATTGTCTAGTTTTAATTTTTTTTATCATGACGATTATTGCAGTTATTATCTATTTTAAACCAACTAAAAAATTAAGTTATCAGTTTGACCTGGACGTGATATTTTTTGAATTACATAATATTTCAGTACGATTTAAACACGTGTGCTACATTTCATTTTTTCGGATACTTAACCTCTTAACGAGATAGTTATTTTTATTGAAAATAGTTTCAGCAGGAACAGACCTGTTTCATTCAAATCAGTTCAAAAGTCAGACGAATTTCTGGAGTGAACGTGTATTAATAGGTAGGTAGATACTTATTAGGTAAATAATAGAGATAATTTCATTTTAAATTACTTCACACCGACTTATTAGCGTAATACACACAATCGATGTTCATTTTCATAATTGCATTGATAATAATTACAAAAATTCACTTCGTTAGCAATGAATGCAAGCCTTTCTTTCCTCTGGTTTCACAAAATTACCCACGGACTTGATAATAATACATTTTAAAGTAAGATATAATTATTACTGTTTGTTTTAGGCATCATCATATGGCCTTCTATCAGCAATATTGTGTCTGCTCATAATAACAGTGGACCCTAAAGATGCCCCAAAGGTGGATGATAAATTGGAGCAAAAGGATTTTGCTGTTATCCCCAATGAACGGTACTCTGAGAGAATAAACGGTGTAATTGAAGATTTTATTAAATTAGGCGTAATTTGAATAAGAAAGTGAATAGTGATATATCAGCTTGTAACAATTTTATAAATGAATTAATTCCACTGCAGTATACTACTTGCACGACGAATAAAATTCATTCATCCAAACGCGTCAATTGTATGATCACGAAATTTTGCAATATTATCATTTATATAACTCGCTTTCTAGTTAACATATTTATAGTTTGTAAGATTATGTTAGATATAAATACTATAAGTATAAAGCATGCTGTATTTGCCTGTTAAAAGATCAGTTGTTATTGTTATATTTGTGTTTTTAGATGTAAGCTTTTATTGTTAGCCCGTTGGCAAACCTTTTTTTAAATAAATGAATAACAATTTTAAACCTTTATATAACATTTTAACTGCGCAAAAACCATGAGATACTTAGTGTTATTTTTTGATTTTAAATTATCATCAATTAATATACTTTAAACAAAATTTACGTGATTAACTCAACATTAAAGTACCAATCGAGTTAATCAACTATTCGAGAGTCAATTGTGGAACATAAAACAATTTCATTTTATTCACCTAGCGCTGAATACAAATATTTGTGGTTCTATACTATTTGTTAATACTCACGTACGTTAATTGTTTACATAATTTAAACAAATTCATTAGTAGTTATGCTTATGTAAATTCAGATATTAGTTTAAGGTTGAACCTTGTTTAACTAATCGGTACCGATAAACCGAAATCAGCGTTGCGAAGTTACACAAAGCAGAAAATTTAAACAGCGTCGGAAACCATTGTGAGAAAATTTGGCGAATGTTTATGATCACATGTGTAGTATTATATTAAATTAAAATTTATTTGACTATTCTTAAGATCACGCTACTTAAACGATAATGAGAAAATTTTAGAAGCGTCCACAAATTCCTCATAAACTACGTCATATCGACATGTTCCTTCCATCGTTTCATCAAAATCATTTATTTCATGATTTTTTAAATAATTGTTTTTATGACATAAATACAATTAAAGCTCTTTTTAAGTTTTTAAACACGCTTTATACCTAAATCTGTATATAGTCCGGTTAATTTAGACATCCAAGGTTACAATAATTCGCACTTGGCTGAATATTGGTAGGATTGCTCAATACACTTTTATAAAGGAAATGTGAAAAGTCCTCATCGATCCGGCAATGGCTCTTAGGAAAAAAAGTATTTAGACATTTTTTATAGATAATTATCTGATCTACAATTTTTGTCTAAACTAATTTTATGATACGATGAGCACTTTTCACATTTCCTTTATAACAGTGTATTGAGCAATCCTACCAATATTCAGCTAAGTGCGAATTATTGTAACCTTACCCCTATTTTTTAGTCTAATTTGACCGGATTAATATAGATTCGTTGTATTAACAATCAAACATCGATACATTATTATATATAAATTCTTGCTATAATTTTTAATTTACAGGTAAGATCTGGTGTATTTACATAGGAATTAATAAAAATGAGTTAACCGAGCTCCTAATTATATTTAATCTTTAAATTTCAGTCATTATTTAGCCGGACATCAAACTAAGCCATAATGATAGTCTTAGCTGTAATATTTTTGACCACGATTAAATCCATTATTCGAATCTTAGATATTTCTATTAAATTTAAGGACGGTACTGATTTATTATGTGTATAGATTATGTATACAGTATACAATAATTCAGTAGAGAACTTTCGGAAGTTTTCGGGTCTGTTTCACAATGTACGGATAAGTTCTACATAAATTCCAAATTAGCTATTTATTACTTATTGGTAGGATAAACACTATTGTTGCGTTTCACGACTGTCAGATAGCGCTATTCGTCACATAAAGTCCATCAAAAGCTATGAGTCCGATGAATGTCAAATAGCACAATTTATCTTACAACTAATTTATGTGTTGCATAGCTATTTGGTACTTTATCCATACATTGTGAAACAGACCCTAAGGGTAATTAATTAAAACAATAACACTATATAGTATGCTTCCTTTATTTTGTAAGGAATTATTTTCACAATTTTATTATAGGTACAGTGCCATGCCGCCGGTGTGTGCTCGAATCCATCTAGTAACTGACCGCACCACCTAATACTGATCATGTCTTCTAAGTCCTTGATTTATCGAAGTTATTTCTCACTCATACTGCTCAGAAGTAAAATAACTTAGTTATAAAAACATAATCATCTTACGTATTTAATCCTTCGTTACCAGACATGAATAGATTCGCGTCGATTTGAGAATTTTTTACATCATAATATAAATTAGGTGATTAACATGAATAAATAGTTAGATTTTTACCGCAAAAGCCAACAGAGTACAATGATGATAATTATTATTTAAAGTCGACTTGACCTTTTACCGCCGGGTACAGCGTTAAAAGAAAAGACTAGGGGTGATTCGCGGTGAGTAAGAAATAACTTTGATGCATAAAACTGGCTACTCACTGTTTTCAGACTTTGTTTTATAAAGAACCTTCATTTCTTTGTATATTTTATTGGATTACCAAAGCGTCTTCTTTAAGTTAGCGGGTAAGGTAAGGTTTTTATCAGATGCTTAGTTACTCACTAAGGGGGCGTAACGTTTTTTTTGTATTCAATAGTAAAAAGTTTCGTGATCAACCAGTATCTCTTTATACCTAAAAGTTACCATTATGTGGTGTAAAGTACTGGAAAGTCGAAAATAATATTAACAATAACTCCTAAAACAATCCCCGCCCCGCATCGTAACGTTTTTCAAAAGGAAATCACTAAAAATAATATAAGAATTGACTAATTGATATGACTTAATATATATACATAATTATATAACTTCTATGTAAAATTCCTTTTAAGACAAATTTGCACGCATGTGTGGCAGAATATGCAAACTTCCGATTGTAACACCGTAACTTTTTTGTACCCTATTCTTGCAAATACATTATTATTTTTATGAAAATTCTATTTCTGGGTTTGCATTTTGGAAGGTCACAGCGAGTATCCAGTCTTACGCATTACATTGAGCATATTATGTAACAAAATTAACAAGCATACAGTGCATCTACGCCTACTCACAACTATAACAATTTGGTCATCCTGTTGTTATATCGATACCGCGAATTAAGAAGAAACGCGAGCTAGACATACACGTACTGGCAATACAGCGAGATTGTTTTTGTCGTCCACATTTACGCCCGAACCCAATAATCAATCAATAATCTGTCAGACCGTGACAGTCGATCGATCTCCTATCTGCATCCCAATAACCAAACCGTACGAAGACAATCCATTTTTGACGACGGATAAAATGCTTTTTGCCGTTCCATTTTACCGAGTTTTCACTCATATTTGATAATCATAAATCGTAAAAATGTCATAAAAATATACATGTGTGTGTTTAAAATATAACAGTTTTTTTAATTATTTAAAAAACTGGTGTAAGTTAAAATCTGTTAAAATAATTAACTGTTGAAATCGAGCTTTCGTCAACTGCTTTTTCATACAAAGGTAGGTCTATCCACAGACACCGATACGACCCCTCCCATAGATAGCTTGTATCGACCGATGGCTATTTACAACATTTGGATTAAGATTACTATCTCAGATGGTGGATTATGGGGTTATTGGGTTCGGCCGTAAATAGATAATATAAAAATGTATACAAATAATTATAAACAGTATAAACAATGTCGTATGTAGACGCGTTCCCTCCTAAAGCTGGCAATACATTTAAAAATTTAGGTCTTGACAAACTTGATCGCAGTCGTAAATGTATATTACCCAGCTAGTACGTAGGCATAAAAGTGCCGTTCTACCATACAATGCAATGATTGATTACCAAAAATATTACCGGAATATAAAATTGCATATTCAAAAATACAGAAAAAAACGTTTACAAATAGATAAAATTATAGAAAAAGTCTCCCGGCGTCTCGGGAAACAATTCGCTTACAAAATGTTTCATCTAGCGTTAATCATTTAAATTTCTCAACATCTGGGTACATTCTTAGAATAATTGAATTGCATACATTATAAACTGTATTATAAACTTCTACTCTAATAATTACAGTCACAATATCTTTAACATTTTATCTACTTTTATATTAGGTGATAATAAATGTCTTTTTACGAAAGAGATAAAATATAGCTCATATAAACAAATTAATTTGCATTTGCCGTAGAATGCTTTGCCATTTATTATATTAACAAAACCCATATCAACTGCAAAGCGTCGTACAAATTACACAAAGTATTAAAATTTTAAATTAACCTTTAGGGTTGATGACTTCAAATTAGAGGTCAACAACCCAATAGGTCATGAACTCTTAACTTGACGTATCAGCTGACGTATTTATTTACCTGTAAATAGTTAATAGCCAATATGTATTTAATATGAAGTTCATAAAGTTTTGTTCAATATAACAATAATAAATAATGCCAATCTCAATAGTTTATATTTGGCCTAAAAAGCAGAATAAAAGAAATAAGTATCAATAAACTTAATTTGATGGTTATTAAAACATTAAGATTGGCCATTAATTACGTAATTACTGAGCTCAAAAACAACTTTGCCAAGCCAAAAAAACTTTATGCAACTGTTAACAATATTAAACTTTAATATGAACAAAACTAGCGCGATAAATATTTATTAATGCAATATAATTTCTAGCATCTAAACTACGTAACACAATCACAATATTACATGATATGAAAATGATTGTACTTAAAATTCAACCTCTTACAAGAAGGCATTTTACATCAACTAATTATTAATTCCAACTATTTCGTTAATGAACCAATTTTGATAAATTTTTAGATTATTTGTTGTCCATTTGGGAGATATATTTTACATAAAACTATTGAGACTATTCAGTCAGAGTCTAAAATTGTTTTGAAATGTTACTTTCGGAAATTCTATGCATTATGGAACAATTATGAAACAGCTAAGTTGTAAATAATGAATGGACATTTTATTAGCTACCTTTTACAACATACATTTTTAAAGCTAAATTCTCGTGATAAGGTACGAACAGAGTATACAGCACGCCTAATAGATTTCACTAAATATAATTCATACACAATTTTCAAACATCAAAATATTTCGTTGATTAAAAATATTAAAGAAGTATTCACCTAAATCTAAAAATATAATGGCTATAAACAAAAAATGCGAAATATTAAATTTGTCGGAAAATGTTACAAAAATGCATATATTAATTAATCAAAATTAAATTATTAGCGCTAAGGAGCGCGGAAAAAAAGATAATGTTTCTCAACGCGGATTAGAAATCTTAAATAAATTGGTGGGTTTAGGTTCTTAAGGATTTCATCACTTTTGAATTGTATACATCCATAGAAGAGTATTAGGAGGCGATCAAAAAGATAGGACCCGCGCATTGTTTCACTATCCGAACATCACATTTAAAATTGATTAAACTTTAAAAGGATGTCAAAAAAAGGAACAAAAGAAAACAAATAAAAATGTAATGCATGGACACCTCAGCGTTACCTTTATTATAATAATTATATCTATATTATATATAGCTTTTGATACACATATACACTTCAACGTCGAGAAATAATATATTAATTGCTATTATTGAAAGATTATAACAGACAAGGATCGATCGGGCCACGTGGATCTGAACATAAATTGTCTCGATAACATAATACCTGCAACTCTAAATAATACATCCACGCGGTCCGAATTCAAACAACAGCCTAAGAAAGAGATAACAATATTAGAATAGTACCCATAAACACGGTATTCAATAGTTACAAAGTTTACAATTATCCTAACAACTAGGCTTGCGGGAACACGTGCCCGATGTTCGCGTGTAAGTCGTGTCCCGGCAAGCGTGCAGTACTAAAATAGTTATTGTACCAGACGGCTTACGGCTCGTGCGCACATAAGCGTGATCTACATAGCTAAGCTGTAGCCGAACGATTTCTAGGCATTTTACTATACGCACTTCAAATATTTGGTATCAATATTTTCTGTATTAAGGGGTATACCGGAGGCATCATCATCTTGAATACCCTTAGCACAACACATTGGAGAAAGACGCCTAGAACTGGTTCAGCGACTACCATTCTGGCATGAAAAGACAACATTAACAAAGTGAACGCATCAACTCTTATCCACAGCTTACATTTAGCGAGATTAACGATTATATTGGGAGACTCGACATTAACAACCGCTCATCTATGCGATATTTGTATATATTTTGCGTATTTGAAAGATATATCGAACAAATAGCTATGAATGATGATATCTCGTTTACTCGTATCTTTTTAGAAAGGGACAACCGTCTGCCATGTTGTTAACTATGACTTCTACCGTTTCTTTAAGCTCTATTGATTTCTAGTTAATACATAAAACTTGAAAAGTAATTTATTGTCTTACTATGTACCTGATTAGCGTTTAATACTAATAGGAGATATACATATACAAGACATATATATATCAGGTCATAAAATACGTCTCAGGCCATAAAAACGCCCAACTTAATTTCTCATACAAATATTCGAAGACGTATTTATTTGGAACTCTCGTAAATATTTGATAAGCCAATATAGAAAAAATTAAATCCAATAATTAATCGGTTCCAAGATTTTTTACGATGATGATGGAAGAACGCACCTGGCCCTTTTCATTTAAGAAAAATCTAAATATATTACCGCAATCATTCATTATCTTATAATAATCCCAAATTAAATACGTATTAATAAATCAGATAAACAAAAAAATTCGTATACCCCAGCCTCAAAATAAATCAAATTACGGTATATTAAAGGACCCTTATCTCCCAGAAAAGCATTACTTATACGATACACTCAAAACTTTTTTGCTAATGTTTTTGTAACAAGCGCATTAACTTTTTATCCAAATGACGTAACTGGGATTGCTATTATAAAATTAATTAGACAAAGTACCATGTCAATAAAGACGCAATTTATACAATATTCATTATATACAAAACAATTATAATTTAATAAATGTGTCCCATACGGACACAACATTATTTTGTTTCTCGTCAATAGGTTCATAATATCCAAAGGACGATTTAAACAAAATACAATCTGTTGGATACAATCCATGTAATCAATAAATAATTTTTACATGAAAACTACGCACGTAACTAATAATTGTAGTTGAAAAATATCTTTATATTCTAGCTACAACACGGACTTAAAGGCTACAACAGAATTAGGCCTAAACAATATTACTTACATTAAACGCCCGAGACAATAAACAATATGACTAGTGGATCCTACATCTAAAGCCAAATACTGTGGAATGCATCTTGGATATATTTCCAACGTTTTATTCGTAAGGGTCCCAATCTAAGGCAAGATAAGTCCAAATCGTTGCACAACCGACCGCTCCACGGAACGGACCTCGGCCCTTCACCGAGCTGCAGCTACCGAAATCGAGGCCACTTCGAGGGCCCCCTTCGAGGTCACTTCTCTTGTCTGGATATGGCCAGGGCCAGCTGCAGTTCCGCGTCTTCCTGCCGCCTCCTGGCTTCAACCTCGCTCTCCAGGCGCTTGGATTCGGCGGCCGCCCACGCCCATTGCTGCTCTTCGGTAGGAAGGTTATCCACACTTTTAGCCTCGTTCGACTTCTTCTTATCTTTCTGCTTCGTCCGGCCGATCCCACCAATCGTGTGGACGAGAGATTTAGCGTATTTCACTGGTTTAGGGGACTTCTCTTTCTTACTCGGTAAGGTATTTGATGGCCACGTTTCGTTTAGATTTTTGTTTTTATCGGTCCCCCAATCGGTCGCCCAGTCATCTGTTTTAGCGGACCAATCATCGGTTTTGTTTGACCAATTGTCGGTTTTGTTCGACCTATTATCGGTTTTGTTTGACCAATTGTCCGTTGTGTTCGACCTATTATCGGTTTTGTTTGACCAATTATTGGTTTTATTCGACCTATTATCGGTTTTGTTCGACCAATTATCGGTATTATTTTCCCAATTATCAGATTTTGAATTCAGATTTATGGAGGATGAAGACCATGCATCCGGTTTGGGAGGGGCCGGTTTAGACCAGGCATCGTCGGCCGCCCAGCTATCGTTCGGCCAGGCCGCCCAGGAGTCATTATTAGTGGTGGGCTTCGAAAACGGGTCGTAGGCGACGGGAGGCGCCGATACTCGTCCGCTAATTCGCTCCGGCTTCGAGAAGGTTCCGTTTAAATTCGAAGAGGCAGAGAAGAAGTCGTCTTTCTCGAAACCGGCGACAGAAGTCGGGCGGCCGAACGGATCGGCTTTTTTGTCGTTGACGTCGGCGAAGGGGTCTTCGATGTTAAACGGGTCTTCGTAGCGGTAGTCTTTGAAGGGGTCCTCGGTGAAGTCGATAGGTTTGCGTTCGGTCTGGGCGCAACAAAGTGTGAGTGAGAGAGGTGATAGGTGTGTGAAGGAGAGGGAAGGTGTGTACGCACATGTCGCCGTCGTCCGTCCGCTTAGCGCTGCAATGTGGGGACAAGCACACGAGCCGTGGTTAGCGTATGTTAGTGGACAAGTGTACAAATGGCGTGACGCACAATTTACATCGAGACATCGGCTTGAATCTATACACTTCTTACAAAATATGTCTCAACTCTAGGAGCATTGACATACAATTCAATTCTATAAGGAAGCGTTCAAGTATTAAGTCACGGAATGTTTGGAGATTATTACCCCATGTAACGCGCAGTATCGTTTCTCTGTGCCCAATAGTAAAACGTTTTGTGACCACCCAGTGACTCTTTATACCTAAAAGTTAAAAATTCGTTACGTAACTTGAACGCTCCCTAAGTCAAAAAAGGACGATGTCACGATGTACAGAAATATTAAAGAAGATATGTCATTTATATATACAAAATATTATTAAATACATAAAATACAAAACTGGCAAGACAAGACAAATAAAGCAAGCTAGGTACGAACATGCATGAACATAATGTAACGCAAACAAATGCTTGTCCCAACAAAGCTGTAAAGCAAAACGTTTAAAACAAAAAAGTCTACAAAACAAACTTGTGTTTTCAACTTTCATAACATGCGATTTCGACATGTGTGCACACTATTACGAGAATGGCATTTACAGAGAAAGTAAAATTATCGAAGTATCCTCAAATGACCGAAATACAAACGGAATAACATTATTTTGTATATTAGTGGTTTTTGTTAACGAAAAAAAGAAAGCTTCAAAATATACTGGGCATAAGCAAACATGAAATTGTACAACCTAACCAAAAGTTACACTTATGGTGTAAGATCCGGCTGCAGGATTAGTGCGCTCATCGGTTATTTGCTAAAAACCAAATTTTTATGTATATTTATAATTAGAAGAATGTACAAAGGGGCCTAGATGGGCACCCGTGATTTTTTAAAAACTTTATGTAAATTGCCGTGATGTAGACGATATTTTATTTAAATAAGTGAACGAAATCTTTTCCCAAAAATTAAATTAAAGTAATTAAAATTACTAGCGGCCAAATTTTGATAGGCACCTTAATAGATATATATTCTCCTTATTATAAATATACATAGAAAATTGGTTTTTAGCAAATAAACTATGAGCGCACTTATCCTGCAGCCGATCTCGTACTATTATTTTCAAAGGTTTAAATTATACGTAGTTAAAGTGAGCAAATACTCTAATACCAGTGTCCAAGATAACTAGAGTTCAAGATCATAGTTAAAATTAACAACATTGTGTTGTTTGTGGTGTATATTTCTTTGGATAAGATACTTACACCCAGTATGTTCGCATCTCTAAGAGTCTGTGCAAAAAGAAAACCGTCGTTTTTGCTGGTATGTTGACAACACTGCTACGTCATTATAGTTACAGTAATTGTGATCTAGTATACACAAATCTAAAGTATTTTTTTTGTTGCAAATAAAAAATATATTAATTCGTATGACCGCCTCTTTTCTCTTTCCGCACAGACTCTAATATATTGTATGTGACTAACATAAAAAGATATATATGAAAACAGATAAACGCAAAATGCTATTCCGTTGCAATATTCAAAGAAAGCACTTCACAAAATGCCATTCTCTTTAACAAAGTCGTGCAAAAACTCGGTCAAAGCTTACATACATTTAATTTTACTTTCTCTGCAGCGTAAAATATAGAAATAAAATTAGCTAAATCATTCGACACTAGTCTGATATGCAAATTAAAATCTGAAAATAAAATTTAATTAAATAAAACGAACTAATTATGCCCTTGGATCATTGTCATCAAATCTTTATAAATGTCTTTAAGATATATTTAGACTATTTACTTGTATGTTTTAAGATATATTGAAATAAATAAATCATAAATAAGCCTTGCTGATAAGGCAATCTTCGACATAATTCTATTATCAATCAGTTATTAGAATGGGGTAGCTAGCTATCAATTTTTTAGTTAACTTTTTGAATTTTGGTTTTATGATAAAAAGTTACATAGACAAAATTGTAGGCACAACGATTTGCTTGCTACAAATTTTATGTACGTAATGTGTTTTTTGTACCCCTTTATCCAAGATGGCGGCCGGGGAACAAGCACGCCAACCCCACAAACTTGAGATTTAGCTTGTAATGACCCCCCCCCCCCCCTACATGTCCCATAAATAAAATTGCGTCCTCTAACAAATGTTCAGCAAATGTAACATTTCAATAATGGGATTTTAGGTCTTACCATGGTGAAAACTTTTAAATGACTTAAAGTGTTTATTTAATTCCTAACTTTAGTTGCTATTGTATTAAAAACTCCATAAAGATCCAAGAGCAATTCTAATCAATTCACAATTAACATAATAATCTTATACGAATAATTTGGGCATACCTTGTGCGGGGGCATGGGGCGAGGGGGTGCCGGCCGCGGGGGCGGAGTCTTGTGCCGTTTAGCAGTGTTGCTAGCGTTGCTTGGGTTGCTAGTGTTGCTAGTATTGCTAACATTTGAATTTCGCGTTGGAGCGTGCAACACTGCGAAGGGATCAGATTCCCAGGCACCCTGTAATCAATGTATAATAATAAATTATTTTGCACGATTTTTTTACACAAAAATCCATTAACAATATAGTAAATCTTAACTCCGAGTTCAAATAGTGACCTTAAAGATTATGAGAGATCTATTCTCGATAATCCGTACTACAAATAAATGCAATTAAAAATTGGTAACTTTTAGGTATAAAGAGTAACTAGGTGGTCGGCGTTAACGTGACGGCGCGTTACATGAGGGGGGGGGGGGTCAACAATCCCCTAAAATTACGTGACGTCATACTTGAATGCTCCCTTATCTGTTACCTTATTTGTGTCACGTGACTGACGTAAAAAATAGCGTTATAAAAATTTATAATTATTTATAATCAAGTTACTCCATAACGCTTTTTTAAGCCATGTTGCATACAAACAATACTTTTTTAATACTCTCAAATAGCCCATTACGCAAAGTAATAACTGGACTCACATCATTTTGCTTGTTCGTCTCTTTGCTCGCAAAGGAATCGCCTGCGAAAGGATCAGCAGAGCCGCCAAACGGATCACTAGAGAAACCACCCTGAAGAAAATATTTAAAAAATTAGCGGAATTCAAACAGCTGTCAATCGAAAAAGATTGGAAGCCTATAGCTCAAAAACTACTAAACCAATTTTGATGAATTTGGACTGTTGCTTGAGATGGAATATCAGATATATTTAAATCGTCGATACCTTTATTTTCCGAGACAATTGATGACAAACTTACTCACAAAATTTAGCAAAAGCCTAAATAATTGAATTCTAATAACATCCCAAACACAGGTCGAACTAATGATTTTTTAAATATAATTTTGTTCATCTGATGTAAGGTAGTATTAATATAATAACAATTATTGACATTAATAAAAATTAATACACTTGTCTATAGATTTAAGATTAAGACTGGAATTCTTGTCTATTAAGAATGATTGGGTCTGACTTTACCTGTAAACAGAGGGTGGGATAGGTAGCCAAGACCCAAGTGGAAAGATTATGAAGAAGAATTTACTCCTTTGGAAACTACGCATTAATTAACATTTAGTCAAACAAACGCTACATATAGGTATAAGTTTAGCATCATAACTTTCCTTCGGGAGGCCTCATAGCCTAGCGGTCTTAGGCTGCTGCCTCGAATTTTGCGGGCAGCGGGGCGGCGGCGGGCGCGGCGCGGGAGCGGCAGGATATTATGCGTACAATCAAATGGACCGGAAAACAGCTGCGTGGCAGCGGCGCGGGGGCGGGTAACGAGCGGCGCAATCCAGTCAAGCGGTGACCGCCCGCGTTGCGCGTATGCATTGTAGTATAGTGCTGTACATATTTTTTGTGACGTATCAAAATGACCTCGGACGTGCAAGAGCAAATTATTTCAGAAATCTTTGAAAAGAGACCCATATGGAACTATATTTTTGCATATAACATATTTTTGCCCACAATAAATCGAGCGTTAGGAATAAATTTGAATCAAAAAGATATTGTCGCCGTTTTTTAGACATTTCGTTCGCGAATAAAAACAAATATCTCGACTACACAACCACGAACACAACACTACACCGCTATAGTGCCGCGCGATCTGCCCGCTGGTTTCGAGAACAGGTATGCGTTGGCCGCCTCGCTCCCGCGCCGCAGCCGCTGCGGCCCCGCTGCCCGCGAAATTCGAGGCAGCAACCTTATTAAGTGGCAGCTAGGTGAGGGGTACCGGGGTCGGTTCCCGGTTCGAGGGCAAGTTTTAATTTAATTTAAATTTGTTCTCGGCCTTTGGGAGGGTTGTGCGGTACCGGGCGAGTGCAAAAAAAAATCAAAAATCATTTAATCATGTAGGTAAAGCATTGTACACTTATGACTTGTCAGTAAAGAAATATATATTAATGCTACTAATTTTACATTTAGTGCCAGTGCTTAAACCGTACATGGAGGACACGGTCGAATTTCTAAAGACAAGCACGAATTATTAAAAATCCTATACTTGACGCTGGCTAATGCACAAACCGTGCCAGAGCCATTAAAAAAAACTTTCCTTCGGTACTTGGTAATGTACATTTTGTTAGGTTTTATAAAATGCTTATTTAGTCGCTGACCTAATAGATAAGTGCGTTGAAGACATGGGTAGTGTTCTTTTTTTTTTTTTTACTGCAGTTATTTGCAATCAGCCCCAAGGCTATGAGCGGTTTTTTCTGTGGTGCTGTCATGTGGAGTGACTCCCCATTGGAAGCATCTACTCATCTTCTGTCTAGACCTACTGCCGGTCTTCCAGCTCTAGGATATGGTGACGTTTAAGTCGACTCACATACTGTCTAATGGTGAGTTGGCGAGCAAGTTCATTCGGGTGACAGCTTAACCGCTCTTTGTAAAGTGGCAGTGTTATCTATTTGCACAAAGCAAACGAAATCTGAATGCGCCACTAGTTTTTTAATTGAAAAATTGGATTAATTTAGCTTCCTTTATGCATAATGTAGAGTATTTTTATTAATAATTATTACTTACCTGCGCCGGTTTATTATTCGAAGGCGCAAATGGATCGTTAGAAGGAAGATTAGACGAAAAGGCGTCGTCCTTGAAAGGGTCAGAAGTGAAACCGGCAGAACCGTTCATTGTACTGAAGTCTGCCTTCGAGAATTCTTCATCCTGAAAAATTTAATATTTTATTTATTATTTGATTTTTAAGACTAAAAATATACTTAAAATAGAATTCGCATTTAGACAGTTATTTAGAAGAAAAAAAATATTGGTTGTTTGTAAAGTAGGTTTACGATCGAGATGTTTACGTGATAACGTCTTATTGGTGATATATTTTTTTGGGAAGTAAGGAATTAATGGAGATAACAATTTTTTCAAATTTTAAATTACATCTATCGTTTTATTCACACTTTTGATGATAAATGTCGGGTGTAAAATGACAAGTTTACTTATTCGACTATGATATACATTTTTCTTACAAAACTTAACCGCACGAGAAAATCTCCATTCGTTTATATGCCGCTAGAGTGAGATGAGACGGGAGATCGGTCCGTCTCTCTCTCGTTATACCTGCGATCGCGCTCGTGAGGTTTTGGTGTGACACAAGTATCTGAACATGTTACCCGACTAAAACGATTTTAAAGATGTTATCACGTCAAAAATAATTTAAAAGGAGAGAAATGCGCTTATTCGTTCAAAAAAACATACATATTTTTAAGTTAACAGGAATAGACATCTGTCAAAGGAGATGGGGAAAGATTGGCTGTGCCATAAATTAATCTAGAATAGTATAGGAAAAACACCTATTGTAAGGAATCAAGGTTTACAATAATTTACCAAAAACATTAAAAGACCTTCCAACTAGCGTTTTTAAAAATCGACTTAATGTACTAATTTTGGAAAAAAATAATTATTCTATAAATGATTATTTGCGTGAAACATTATAATTAATATTAATTTGATAACGTATGATATGACATGTATGATACAAATAATATAAGAATTGACTAATTGATATGACTTTTAATGTAAATAAATTCCTTTTAAAACATATTTGCACACGATTATGTGTGGCAGAATATGCGAACTTACGATTGTACCACCATAACATTTTTATTATTGAAAACATACAACAAAATATAGATTTACTAGAAATTAATTTTTATACATATCAAACAATTATTATTTTACAGAATGAAAAACGGCTCAGCGAGCAACTGCTTGGGTCCTAGGGTTGATTATAAAAATATTTATATGTGTCTACTTGACTATCTTGACTATATTAAAAGCAGAAATGTTACTGCTCCAAATCATTGTGACATTATATGCATCCATAATTTCAGGCAGAAGTATTAATCAAAATAATTAATAAAATAAAAAAAACATTTAATTTTATGCATTACAGTTGAAACATTAAAAAAACAATCAGTTCATGTTAAATATCATATAAATTATAGCGATAAAAGAAAAATTTCAATGTGTATATTATAATTCTAGTGTTTTTACGAACAAAGTCCAAATTATTACGTTGTTTATATCTTTATCTTTATTTGTTAGTAGCAGAATATAATAGTTACAGGACCAAAAATAATTTTAAATTGAATTCGGTCACATAGCTACTCCAAATTACGAAAACAAGCAAATACTTGACAGTGTTGCCTATGAGCAGACAAGCAGACCTGACGATGCGATGCTCAAATCAGTATAAATACTCAGTCATCAGTACAAATACTGAACGAAATCTTAAATACGAAAAATTACTACTATTACTAAATAACAAATTAAGAAAATGGTGGTATCAACAAGTCCAGTAAACTAACCAAAAAATAAATACCTATTTCTTTAATAAAATGAAAAAAATCTGTAAATCTTAATATATATATTTCTTGTGTGCGTGTGTATGTGACTGAACTCCTCCTAAACGACTGGACCAATTTTGATGAAATTTTTTGTGTGTCTTCAAGGGGATCTGGGAATGGTTTAGATTCACAAATCAGCCTGACAGATGGCGCTGCAGTCGGTACTTTCATACTTTGTTTAATATCTTAATCGGTTGAAATATCATGCAGGACAACGTCTGTGGGGTCCACTAGTTTTATATAATTTTAAAATTTGAAAAGTACCTCGTCTTCCGACCCTCGCACCATCTGTTGCAGATGCTGCTTCGAGAACTGCGGTTGCAGGTTGAGCACGCTTACACCTGCGCCTGCGTCGATTGCCTCTATTGCAGCTGTTAATGCCCTATGATGCTCCTCCAGGTGATTCAGTTTTAAATTCGCCTGGAACATATTTGTCAACATACATATATTTACCCGACCTAAAAAAGGAGTGATGTGAATTTTTTTATATCAACGTAAATTAAAAACATAATTTCAATATTTTTGCGGTTATTATTTTTTTTACTATTGTAGTTTATATATGCACAGTATTAATTAATCTATGCTTTATAATAAGAAGCTATGTTGGTCCAGTGGCTTGAGCGTGCGACTCTCATCCCTGAGGTCGGAGGTTCGATCCCCGGCTGTGCATCAATGTACTTTCTATGTGCACACTTAACATTCGAACGGTGAAGGAAAACATCGTGAGGAAACCGGCTTGACCTAGACCAAAAACTCGATTGCGACTGCGTAAGTATGGAGGCTAATCACCTACTTGCTTATTAGATTGTCAAATATTACTCCTGTATGTCAAAAACTTTCAAACGGAATGTTTTTTTTTGTTTTTTTTTTATATGATAGGGGGGCAAACGAGCTTGCGGGACCTAAAAGGGCAGTCTACGCAGCCCATAGACACCCATTTTTAGTGGATGCGTCGCCGGCCTTAGAGGGAGGAGTAGGCTCGCTTATATCGCTCGATATAATCTTAACCTGGCTGACAGCGAGCACGGAACTGGTGAGCTGAGCGCTGAGCTTCTCGGCTTCGAGCTGCGCTTGCGCCGTCTCATCTTGAAGGCTCCTCTCTTTCTCCTTGAGGGTGTTGGCAGCAGCACGCCTCGCCGCCACTTCAGCCTCCGTCTCCGCTGCTGCCGCCTCTTGCGCTGACACTTGACTTCGTAGTTTTTCCACCTGATGGTAATTAGGTAATTAAGCTTGAACAAAAAATAAATGGATTCTTCTAACAAAAATATCAATTATTGAAGTTATACTTCTTTAGGCGCGTTATGAAAAATTTATGAGAGTGAAATTTTACGATGCGCGCGCACCGTGACACAAAATTCAGTATGGGCGCCGAAAAAAGAAATACAATATGCGTGACGTTTGACCATAATGACATTTGTAGTACACCTTTTAAAAAAATAAAGCAGTTTTAATTATTTTTTCAAAGAAATTTAGCAATGCTTTTTCATAAAGACCTATTGTTACTTAGTTAAAAGGTTATGAAACATACCTAGTTATATTTATTATTTTATTATATTAAATTAATAATATAATAAAATAATAAATAATAATTGTTATTAATATTAATTAATAATTGAACAATTTACTAAATATTAAATATTGTTAAATTATTAACGCTAAATATCTATTATTAGTTATTTAATATTTCAAAAAAAATAAAGAAAGCCAAAGAAGTATAACTTCTTACGCGCGTACATAAGTACACGCACCATTTTTTTTAAATAATTGTATACTCCTACAGACCTCGATTCATATTATGACAGTTAACTGAATTTTGTCAATAAAAATAATAACCCTATTGACAAAATTCAGTATGTTGTACATAAACAGTTTTTTATTGAATTATTTGACATCTAATGTTAACACATTAGCCAAATGTGTATGTACTGAAAAAAACATTCCTATTTTTTTCTCGAAATTAAATTAAATTTTAATTTGACAGTACTCTTCTCTTTTGCCGGCTTTTTCTCTCGGCCTACACCCTCTGTCTTCTTTGCCGATGAGTAGGGATTAATAATTTAATGACGTGAAATAAGTGATACCTGTATCTTATGTTCCATAATAAATATATTTTTTTAATAAATAAAATATTAAAATTTTCAGGATGAAGAATTCTCGAAGGCAGACTTCAGTACAATGAATTAAATGAATTTAGTCAAACATAACAAAACTATGCAATAATAAACTAATATTTGAGAATTTTAAATAATTAGATTTACAAAAAAGAGAATTATTTATTTGTTAACTTACTAAACGAGTTAATTTTTTTATTTATTTTAGCTGCCTCCCCGTTTAGGTTCTCAATTAGATATATTTTTATTTTATGTTAAGCCTGCATTTTAATATTAATAATAATAATAAGTAAAAAATACCTGTGACTTTAAATCGTTCAGCCTTTTCTGGGCTTCACCTTTTTGGTTTTCCAACTGTTTCAGAGTAGCTGTTAAAGTGTCCAATTCACTCTGAAAATCAATTATGAAATTGAAAATTCTTTACATCTAGGCCAAACTGGAATAAAGTATGAAATCATAGTATGGTTAACCATTTTATAAAATTGTATAGGGAGCATTCAAGTATTTTGGGGTGGGGGGCGGGGATTGTAATAATGTTAATATTATTATCGACTTTCCAGTACACCACATAATTGTAACTTTTAGGTATAAAGAGTCTCTAGGTGGTCACGAAACGTTTTACTACACTTGGGTACACAAAAACGTTACGGCGCGTTACATGGGGGTCAATAATATCCAAAAATTTCGTGTCGTAATACTCGAACGCCCCTAACCTGGACATAGATTTTTTAAATCTGTAAATATTTCTATGAAGTTGTAATCTGCTACTTACAGATTATAAGCTTAACAAAATATAAGGATTTACTAACGCCGTAACTTTTATTATTAGTGTAATATTATGTACTGCTGAAGGGATTTTGGACGTTTTAGTTCAAACTCAAAATATCTTAATTCATATAGGTAAAACTTATGAACGTCAAGAAGAAGTTAAATTAATGTAAATTTACATTTACTACCAGTTCGCAAGTCAAGGGCGTAGAGCGGGTAAGAAGAACTGGCAAGAAACTTTCCGCCACTCTTTTTAATCGCCAAGTATTGAGTCATACAAATTGTTTGAACTGGAGCAAATCAATCCCAAGGATTAGGATCATTTAAGTATTCCTCAAGTTATAAAAAGCTTTATTGATTAATTTTCGTTTAGTTAGACAATAGAGTGACGTCACACAGAGATAACATACCTGTAAGCTATCCGCCTCGCCTGTTTTAACCGTCAGCTCTTTCTGCTTATTTGCGACTTCTGCTTCGAGCGAAAGTCTTTCTCTCGCTAATGAGTCTACGTCACGAGCTATGGCGTCCATTTCTGGCGTCGGCTGAGGGCCAAGGGACACTGGTTCAGGGATCGGCTGGAAAATTTAAAACATATAGGTCAGAATAATGAAAAATTAAATGGAGTCCTAAATCTCATAAACGACCAATTCTAAAATAAATAAAAAATGAAACAAAATATGGTCGAAAGCTTTCATTATGATAAAATATTGCCTACTGCATAGATACTTTTTTTTAAATTTAAAATTCCTTTGGACATTGATTCATTGGATAAATTTTAAAAACAATCAAAAAAGTACAAGAGCTCACCATTATATATATATTGTATATACGAAATTATTATACTAAAGCCCGCTATAAAACTATTGAATACATTTTTAATCAACAACAATCCCCAACAAATAACTACATTATAAAGGTAATAATTATAATCAATTTAAAGTCGACACCGTTCACCGACCTTAGATAACCTTGGTTTAAACGCTGCCACTTAGTACGAATTTAGATCAAAACACGTGAATATCGCATTTTATACTATGGAGAACCAATAAAAAATTTCTAAAAACTTTGTATGTATCGCTGCTTAAAACTCTATCTAGGCTATTCTCTTTATGTATATGTATCATTACTTTGTTTTTACAATTCACACCAATTGACCTAGTCCTATACAAACATATTATAGATATCTATCTACGTCATATAAATACATAATATTTAAACACCCAAGACCTAAGCACAACACCAAATGCTCATCACATCGATGTTTGTCTCAGCCGGGGATCAAACCCGGGACCCATGGATTCGCAGTCAGGGGTACTAACCACTAGACCAATGAGAGATAAATGAGATTTTATTATTATATATATAATTTAAAAAATACTTGATGTCACAATTCTTCAAGTGCATTCAGTTTATTTGACTGATACCCGTGTTTCATTCCTAACTCCATGGACATAGAACGGTCTACTATAAAGCCGACCAATCAGGGACAGCCTTCGGAGAATAACAATTTGACCATTTTAAGATTGTAATTTGACGTTTTCATTTCGATAGATTACGATCTACCGAATAATAATACGTTAAATCGTAAGCAGTACGTTGAGGTACACAATCTCGCGAGATAGATTACAATCTAACGGTGTTTACAATTATACGGTGACATATAATATTGGCGTAAATAAAAAAAAACTAATCCATAGGCATACGACCGAAAAAGAAATTGTTAAGGAGGAAAGACTATTTTTATTATCCGACAAACATGTTTGACCATAGAGAGGAGACATAGAAATAAAGTACAAATCTAATTATAGAACTAATTCAAAATATTAATATCAATAGCATTTAATTTATTTTTTCGGCACGTTTTCTTAAAACGATACCTAACATGATTGTAACGTTTTATTCGACATGAACTCATAATGGGCGTGAACCCACAGGTAACAATAAATAAAATTTGAAATAACGTAAAATGATAACAACATACAATGTAATAATTAAAACTTTTGTTTTCTTCAAACTATAATAAAAATGGCATTTAAGGCGCTTTGCTTTACATTTTCATAAAAACACTGTGCATAAAATGCCTTTATCACGAAATGTACCAAGATATATGGCCGTGTGTATAAAATTTTAATTCCTATTTAATGATAAAACCATTTTATATTTTTAATTCCAAATAACATTAACATTTATATAACACTAACCGATAGTTTTGTTAATTTATATAAAATTCTCGTGTCACAATGTTCGTTCCCATACTCCTCCGAAACGGCTCGACCGATTCTTATGAAATTTTATATTCATATTCAGTAAGACTGAGAATCGGCTACTATCTATATTTCAAACCCCTAAGTGATAAGCGGTGTCCACCCTATTTATTTATCTTAAACAAAAATAAGTACATACAATACAACCCTTAATTTTCCCCCTTCTACACTCAACCCCCATTTTTTAAATTGTAAATATACATAGCATCAATGGCGTAACTATACCATCTGGCAAATGCTTTTGATGGGGCCCTATCAGTAAAAATCGTCACGTTGTACTCAGTTTAATTTTAAAAAACTTCGATATTTTCAGCGTACTCGCACGTTGTATATGTCCCACTAATGGCCATAGGCCTCCTCTCTTAGGCAAGAGGGAATGGTCTGTAGTCCCCACGCTAGCCCAATACGTATTGGAGACTTCTCATTCATCCATAGAACATAATATCTCTTGGGTAGGGGCCCTCTTGGGTCGTGGTATATTGCCAGCCCTGCCACCCTATTGTTACGCCACCGCATAGCATAGTTTACTTCTGAGCGTATACCTGTATAGCAGGAACAGGTGGAGCCATAGTAGCAGCGGGAATCAAATCGGGCGGCAAAACTGCGGGAGGCGGTGTTCCCTGCAACGAGCGCTGCACCAGACACATCGCCGCCGCAAACTGGGCCCGGGACAACTTGCCCGAGCTCGAGGTGTCGCATAGAGCCCTGGAAATAGAGTTCATAGTTAGACATCTGGATTTAAACATTTAATCTTTCAATTAAGATTACGGCCGCCTTTGGAGTCTTGAAAGATCAAGTTATTTATTCATTTTATTTGTTTATTACTTCGGGATCCGATAGAAAGTTGGGCGTCGAGCGAAACTAACGGTTTTTTTTTCAAAAACCAACACAAGTAAGCCAGGACGCACAGAGTTTTGTTCCAAAATTGCTTTAATATAAACAAAAAACCAATTTATTTGACAGAACTCAAAATTAAATATATATGGAACAAATCACAGCAGTTTTGGCCAAGTGACTTCAGCGTGCGACTCTCATGTTTGAGGTCGTAGGTTCGATAGCCGGCTGTGCACTAAAGGAATTACTTGCCATGTGCTCATTTGAAATTCGCTCGAACGGTGAAGAAAAACATCGTGAGGAAACCGGCTTGGCTTAGACTCAAAAAGTCGACGGCGTGTGTAGGGCTCAGGAGGCTAATCACCTACTTGCCTATTAGATTGACAAATGATCATGAAACATATTATACAGAAATTTAAACCCACTGATTTATTTTATTAATTCAGATATTTTTTTTTTAATGTTAACCTATTTATCGCTTTCTTAAATAAATAATAAAAATTAAACTTTATTCATGACAAAATTACTAATAATTAATAACTAGATTACAACTGTTCCGTGGTACATGCTTAAAGATAGTAAACTTAGCTAGAACATTACCATATATGCGCAAGAGTGGTTTGCGGCAATCCAGTCTCGAGCAGGACGTGTCGGATCTCAGCTCCGGACACGAATCCGTCGCGGTCCGTGTCCAATGACGTGAACTGCGTGTCGTACTTCATGCGATCGCTTGACGATATCCACTGAGAGGACGCCGGGGTCGATGACGGCGGCTGAATTATTAAATAATATGTAAATTGAAAATTAAGCGATTGCCACTTAGGTTCTAAAAGCTGGCAACACACTTGCGAGCCTTCTGTCAAAGTATTATCGCTTAATATCAAGTGAGCCTCGTTACAAAATAAACTGGAGGGAGTCTGTCGGCCTTAAAACACGAGAATTATTACATATACGTATATAATATCGACTTTAAAGCCGAATTTACATTACGAAACTAGTGGCTCAGAATTAGTTTTATGGCATAAATTTCATCAACAATTTCACGTGTAAATTTACAGTTTCATAATGCATGCATCGGTTTCGCGACACTGGATAAATTTCGTGCCATGCGCATATTTTTTGTAAAACTAATGTCACGCAACTACTTTCACGATGAAAACGCGACACGAAACTAGTGTCGCGAAAGCATTTGCACAGGGCAGACGTGTGTGTTTGAGTGCATCGTGCAGCTAAATGACCGCCAAAATGGCAAACCAACGTTGGTCAGTTGATAAAAATATAAAATTCGAATTTTATATATTAACATCTGTACCACGACGTTCTGCATCGCAAAATGAAGCTTTGATGTTGACAGAGCCATGTCGTTGGTGATACTGTTGATTTCACGACACTATTATTTTTTGTTAAAGTAGTTTCACACGTGCTGCAACTATTTTCATGAAACTCATTCCAACATGCATAACACTAGTTTCGTAATGTAAATTCGGCTTTATTACTTAGTTATTATATGTCCAGCATTTGCAGTTCCAAAATCTTTAAGAGCATATTTTTCTCCATTTTTGCATCATCATTGATAAGACTATCGTAGTGTGATATTACATATACTCTGATTTTTAATTCTGTAGAATTCTGACATTTCACAAGTGTTGCTACTAAAAAAGTTCTCCATCGACTATAGTCTATGCCACTGATTATTACGCTATTATTTCGCTTTATAATACTGAATAACTAGAGAGAAATACCATTAATAATGGAGAAAAGAAAATATGTTTTTTTAATATCGTATAGAGATGATTTCAAACTGTATTATAATACTGTGAATTGCACTGCACTGTTTCAAGAAAAGTACTCATTTGCCTCATTTCATCAATGCGTAAACACCATTTGACAGAAAGGGACAAAACGTTAGAAGAGAGCCAATTCTTTATAATTAAATAAATAAACATTTCATACTCACACTAGACAAGTCGAGCAGTCCATCGAACAGGTCTGTATTCTGGGTAGGGGGCTGTGGCCGAGGGGGCGCCCTGGGCTGTGGCGAGGGAGGCCTCGATGGGGGCCGGGAGGGGGGTCTTGAAGGGGGGCGTGATGGAGGCCGTGGGGGTCGAGCGCGGAGTTCAGGGGGCAGAGTAGTGGGGACCGCGTGTTTCTCGAGCGCCTTGTACACTAGGTGCATCGCCTGCAGGATATTGTATTACAAATAAATAACATTTTTGTAATGTTGTTCAATTCTAGAGCAGTGCCAATGCCAAGCGATAAACTATTTTCGGAATTTAAAGTACTTGAAATGTCAATATCAATAAGGCTATGTTCAGATGGCAAAAACTTGACGCGCGTTTTCAAATCGCGCGACTAGAGATTATGGTATTTTCATACAACTGTTCACATGTACGCGCGTTAACGCGCGTCAACGCGGCGCTCAGAGCAAAAGTCTCTAGACGCAGGTGATCGCGCGTTGACGCGCGCTTTGATATTAATGTAATGTCCGTTTGCTGTTCAGATGAGCGCGCGCTTTCATCGCGATCGCATGTAATTTTGTTAATTCTCGTAATTATATTTTGTTCTCGCATTTAAAATGAGTGAAATTGAAGATATTGACATCGACTTACTAATCGATGAAGTAGAAAAAAGGCCAGCAAGTTGGAATATAGCAAATTTGTATAAAAAATATAATATAATTAGTATTTTTTTTCAAAATCGGATGAACCCAATGTGTACGTTTTCTTTTTCTATATTTTTCTTTATAATATAACCACAAAATAAAAGCCTCTTCCACGTCCATTTTCTACGTTCTACCGAACTAGACTGACGAGTACTCTCGCAACGCGCGTTAGCGCTCATCATCTGAACGCTCTTCAAATTTGATCGCGCGTTGACGCGCGTTACATGTGAACATAGCCAAACTCCCGTATGTCAAAAACGTATTAGTATTGACACATGGAAGTCATACTTAGCGCTAAGATTAATCTTGTGACATGTGTTCATTCTTAGAGTTGTAGCATTGTTCCAGCCTCTATATTCGGCTGAAAAAAAAGGAAAATTCGAATTGAAAAATTAATGTAACTTACCACAATAAACTCATGTCTATCGAGCATCCCATCCTTATCCTGGTCAGCGAGATCCCATATCTTGCCTAAAGTGTCCAAGGGAAGCTTCGATTCCATCAACACTCCCTTCACCTGTGTCAAAAAGCAGCTTACGGTAATACGGTAATTCAAAATTACCTACACTTAGGATCAAAACATTTTCTATACTGAAAGTACCTTACCTTATTACCAGCAATAAAACCATTATTGGGCTGTAGCGAGTCAAACAGCTGACTATATTTCTCTCTCTCTGCTGGTTTTATGCTCCAATCGCTCAGCGGCATCGCTGGCATTGGACTAATACTCGGTGGTGGGACTTTAGGAAGCTCACCCTGAAGGAATTATTATAATAAACAAAAAATATCTTCATAAAAAATACAAATAGCTGTAACAGCTTTCAACACTCAGGATATACCTAGAGTCTGGTTAATGAAAGAAGATGTCGAAAAAACGCGGCAAATTAAAAAAAAATAGTATGGTATCCCTAAAAGTTTGATATATTTAGTGGATTAAAATTACTTGATTTTATTTTACTATTTTTTACATTGATAGTAACTGTATTTCTATTAATTAAATACTATACATATTTAGTATTGATACTTAAAATGACTAGCATTGCATGGAAAACTAAAACTATATCTATATATATAAAAGAAAGTCGTGTTTGTTACAACACTTATAACTCAAGAACGGCTGGACCGATTGTCATGGTTTTTGATTTGTTGGATTTGTTTCCGTCCCGAATAGCAGAATAAGCAATAAAATATCGGATAAGTTATCGAATAACAATAAATAATTTAATTAATTTTACAAATGCAAAAACCATATGGTGCCATCTGTTGACAAAATTACGCATCATTTTACGTCGAATTCGTGTCAGTTCAAGAAATTCCGATCTTGAGGTGAATGAGGAGATGCATAACCATGCTTTGATCCTGATCAAAAGATGTTGGATATCAGAAAGTGCTTAACATGCAGTATCGCCATATTGACGCTAGAGAGAAGATGCCTAATGGGTAAAACTACCATTCTTCTTTCGCAATGGCAAGCAATAAAACATTTCTGTATTTGCAAAAAAGTTGTATTAATACTTAACATTAATGAAATCCTAAACTAAGTTAAATTAAAGTAACAACGATATTATAAGGTTGTAGGGCGGAACGAAGTTAGCCACGTCAGCTAGTTTATTAAAAAACACAACTTTATTCGGAATAATCAAATCCTGTAAAAGAAACGAAATATTCTATCAAATAAAACAAAGTTTAGTTAACTATTCGGAAAAATATATAATAGAAATAAAAATGAGTAATTGCATGAAGTATCAAGACAATAAATCATACTAACCTAAGAAATTCAATGACATTCTGTGTTGCCATCCGAAAGTTTTCAAATAATTCAATTATCTTCTTTCATTAGCCAGACTATATCAAGTTATACTTACAACTTTGGGTGGCGGTGCCTCAGAGTGTATGTTGCTCATATTTATATCTTTCCCTGCCTGCGCCAGCGCAACCAGCTTCAACGCTACGAATAACCCTGCCTGAAAATTATTTAAATATAATAAATGTATGTCATTTTTTTTATTTATTGAGAAATATTTACAGCTTATTACTAACTTACTCACTAAATACAATGTTCTTTTTACGCCATTAAATAAATCTTTACAAATAGTTAAGTACTAATAATATTAACTGGATTGGTAACAATAAAATGATTTTATTCAACTATATATAAATATATATCAAAGAAAGTAATAAACTAAGTTAAAATTCGTTAAGTAACACTTAACACTTTAGTATAACTTATACAGTTATAAAAACTTATGATTCACTATTTATTCCACTGAGGAGCTCAGACGTCATAGCTCTCCTTGCCCGACACCACACTTGAGGCGAATAGGTCAATATCACAAGTTAAACTTACTCGCCCTAACCATAAAGCTGTCCCCTTTGTAATTGGTGTTAACTTCACTGTCATACCACATACTCCCTAAGGCCCTTTCTCCACTGCTCCGGTCCGACGTCGGATACCGGAATGAGTCATGAGAAAAATATCGGAAAGCCGGATTGCGCTTCTCCACTATATCCGTTCCGACAATAAAGGCCCATTTACATGATGCCATTTTCTTGTACATACCAGAACAATAATTGAATGCAATAAATGAAGCGCAATAATTGCCGTTCAAGAATTGTATGCAACTGTTTACACTTGAAAACTTGAATGCTATTATTGTATTCAAGTATTGACAAGGAAATAATTGCACATGCCTTTGTTTACACCAATGCAACTATTTTAAGGAGATTATTGCTTTCAAGTTTTGACTTGTCTAAACACAGGCTTGTACGTGCGTATACCATTTAATGGCGCTTTCGTGAATGTATTGCACGTATTTGCATTGACAAATTTTTCATTCAAGTCTTAAATATTTTAGAAGAGTATTGGAGTTTGAATATGTAAATATTAATGTAATAAAGGCAGGTAACACTTGTCACATGTAAAGAAAAAGTTTTAGTTTAGAATATAAAGAATACCTGTTTGAATTTTATATAAAAAGATAGTTTCTGTTTTTTGTTTTTAGTACTTCTATTCTAGACGCAGATAGTGTAACATCTTTGGCTGTTTATAAACATAAATTATTGTTTTTTTTAAAATAGACCCTCACCACCAGAGCTCAGTCTTCTTAAAAGATTAGAACCATCCAACAGAGAGGTATGAATATGAGTAAAAAGGTGTTTAAATTCAGTTCTGCTGATATAATAAAGTTCATTGAGATTTATCGCAGTCATGAGTGTTTATGGGATACCGAAAATGTAAATGATAAGAACCGATGCACGTAATGCTGCGCTAGCAGCATTTTCACAGGAATTTGAAGTTGACGGTTTCGGACTGAAGGAAATAACAAACAAAATAAAAACTTTAATTTTTAATTTATTTAATTTTTATTTAATTTAATTTAACACACCCTCACTCACTGCACTCATGTTTGCAAATGAAGAGATAATTGCGTACAAGAATTGCGTAAGAAATTATTGTACGTGCTGTTTACATCAATAATAGTTTTGAAAGGAAACTTTTCCCATTGATCAAGAATGTTACGTTTTGTTTAGACTATGCAATTCATTTATTGCGTTGATATAATTGTATGCTACAGGCAAGAAAATGGCATCGTGTAAATGGGCCTTAATCGATACTTGTGTATTAATCATGCAACACTTATATTAACGAAAACCCATATTATATAAATTTTATTAATAAAACGTTCTCAATTCTGAATATTTTATTGCCCTAGCAAGTTTATTACTTTTTTTTATATTGTCTATCTTGAAATATTATAATCTACTAAATAAATAGTTAAAACATAAAAATATAAATAAATAACATAATTTGGTTTGGTCCAGGTTATCCAGATTCTTTCAAATTAAAGAAACTATAAATAAACCTGTGAATAATAATTTATAAACTCTTGGATATACTTTACGATAAAATACCGCGTTCCGATCTAGCAAGTTATAGGATCGTTAAAAACCGGATGCCGGAGTAGTGGAGAAGCACGTAAGTACTGTTGTGAATTTCTAAATCGGATCGGTAATTAACGTTTGCCGGACCGGAGCAGTGGAGAAACGGCCTAAGGCCTTGTAGTATTCAGTTCTTACACTATCCAATAGCAGAAGAACTTCACGAATGAGTGAGTAGACTTAAAACCTAAGGCAAGTCAGCGATCGTCATATGAATAAGGTAATGCCTAAAAAAGCTGTATCAGCCGACACTATGACGAATTATTCCGTTTATTAATAACTATATCTCACCAAAAACTGAAACTTGATTATTTAGAAACCTCGTATATAAATTGTCAATAAAGCTAATCTCCTCTGTGATAAGGATTTTTAGATTGTAAATGCAGTTATAGTTAATCACTTTTTAAAACAACCCGTTTATGTATAGCTCGCCGACAGATTACGTATTCGTTAGGTTATCGTGAATAAAGAGACGCCAACCAATTTGATTTTTACACGCTTTATATTAGCTTCACCTGTATGTTTGTTACCGACTCCTTCGGACTCGATTTTGACCCACTTTTAACGGACAGATTTAATTCAAACTTTGCGCACCTGTCAAAGATCGATGACAATGCAATAATCCGAAAAAAAAAATTGAAAAAAATTCAACTAAAAAATATAAAATAAATAATAATTTAAAAAAACTAAAACGGCGGGCGCTCTGTGCCATATTTTTCGTCTATCGAGCAACCCACGCTTTTTCACAATAATACCGTTTTTTTTTGTTCATTACCATTTTCAGCCTAAATTAGGAATTATTTTTCACTTTTTAGTTTGATGTGCTTTAAAAGCGTGTTTTTTAGTTTCTTTAAACTATTATTTATTAAATTTTCAGTACTTCATATTCATATTGGTAACGAACAATATAAAAAAATCGAAAGGACGAGCTAAATAAATTCATACTTAAGCCTTGAAGAGGCTCGAGCTCGATACAATCACAGATCCCTTACAGTCCTTGATACTATCCTGACAAATATACCACGTTACAATCAATACCTAACCTTGTATTACTTAATACGACCTTGAATATAAAACTTTAAAAAAACGAACCAAGTTTTCATCGTGACGTTTTGCACGTAATTTCAATTTCTTTGCAGGCATTTTTTGTCGTTCCACATAGAGCGTCGATCACTACTACCAAAAAATTTTAGATACTGAGATGTTTACTATTTTTTATATTCGAATGATATGTAAACAAACATATCTTTAACGTCACACCTTAATACGAACGAGGTCTTTCATATTAAATCGTTATAGTTTTCTACAAACAAATTTCTACGAAGAGACTTAGTTATATTTGTAAATCTAATAAGATCTATAAAAATTATTTGGATTGTGTATACATATTATGTTGAGCAGTGTTGGCCTAGTGGCATCAGCGTGCGACTCTCATACCTGAGGTCCTAGGTTCGTTCCCCGGCTGTGCACCAATGGACTTTCTATGTGCGCATTTTTAACATTTGCTTGAACAGTGAAGGAAAAACATCGTGAGGAAACCGACATGTCTTAGACCCAAAAAGTCGACGGCGTGTGTCAAGCACTGGAGGCTGATCACCTACTTGCCTATTAGATTTAAAAATGAGCATGAAACAGATTCAGAAATCTGACCTAAAGAGGTTGTAGTGCCACTGATTTTTTTTTTATACATATGTCTATATTTATTTTATATACGTTAGTCGACTTTTTTTACTATAGTAAACGTCTACGTATTAACGTAAACTACGAAGTAAAAGCCATGTTGTAATAACCACATTAATCTCAAACGATCAGAGAAATCCTACAATTCATCGGCAATCCGCATTATATTTACTTACAGCAATGCAATCCAAGTATTCCTTCGAATGTTAAGGCTAAGTTAAAAGACTATCGGTTACAACACAAATTAACATTAAAAAAAACTTAAATTAATTTAAAATCGACACAATTGAGTCGCTTGTAGATAACATATCAAAAGTGTGTAGCAGTCTAACAGGCACATCGCTTCAATTGCATAGTAATTATTACTATCATTAACACCCACCCACATGTTACATTATAAAGAGGAAATACATACTTTAATTTTTTAATTTTATGTTCATAATGAATAAACGCAAAAATTACTGATTTCATTCCGGTTTTAAAAATATTCATTTGATTGGACACCTTGTTATTAAGGTCTACTTAAAGCTAAAGGTACAATGAATTTTAATAAGAATTAATTTAAAGTATACATTCAAATATTTTGATTTTGTAAAATTAAGTTGGGACAAACTAAATGTTACCAATAACTGAGAACTTAACTATAATGACTAGACTAGTAGGAATTCTCTCTGGGTACTATAATTTGCCTTTCATATCTAGAATTATTTGTTTAGTAATATATACTTATATATTATATATTTCAGTTATTATTAGAGGTAGAGATAAGATAAATACAAGGTAGTGTAATCCACTAACAATGAAAATCGAACATCAAAATGAAATTAACTTTTTTTTCATCTCTTCATTTTATTTACTTTTTCTATTCATATCGAACATGTTGCTTATCTTTTGAGGACTTCAATCTTATCTTCACATAACTTACTGAAGATGATATTGAAGGTTTAGTTCAATATCTCACACAATCTACACGATGACAAAAATGTATGGATTTTTGTTCAATGAGGTTTATGAGGTTATTCGCCTCATTAATATTATAATTGGGCCTAGGCCAACTTATGGCGACAAAAACGTCTGGATACTTAAGTATTTTACTTGTTTAATTTTTCCTGAAGGGCAAAATCTTCTCCCTTTTAATTTTGTACTAACTAAACAGCTCCCACAAGTTTAATTTTAATAATTTGGGTAATAGACATTTTAATTAACTTTGTTTATTTATACACATATCAATATCTACTAACTACTTAACCAGTTTAATCAGCATAACTTAATTCAAAAATCAAAATGCATTAAGTTAATTCTTGATTTAATTAAGTAACAATTTCATTATAGTTTTAAAACATTTCTTGAATCCAAGTCCTTTAGTAGATCAATATTAGCAGAGGTTTTATTGCATAATAGCATTACAGGGTTTTAGGCTTAGTAAAAATAAATTATTGTTTCAAGTTGGACTATTCAGAAAAACCAATACAGCATTGTGAATGCACCAATGTGAATAAGAATCCATAATATAAACTACAATAGAAAAATTAAAATAACCTTCAAATATAAACCTGAATTATATCTAACACAAATACTGAGATAAACATATTTGCCAGATTCAGAACTGATAAGATATGTTTTAGAAGTCAACAAACATAAGCAAAAATAATTTAAAATACATTAAAACCTTGTTTAAGCTTTGTAATAGAGATATTATTCATAAATCATAAGTAATGATTAAAATCACCAAGATTGAGCTCATACTAATAAATATTTAAAAAAATCTGTCAATATGTTACAAGCTTAAATAGAAATTAGAGTGAAAGAAGACTCACTTTATCCAAATATCCTTTGCCATTAGGATCAGAGAGATCCCAAATCTTGCTAAGTACCACATCGCTGAGTCGTGACTTCTTGAGGAATCTAGCTGCATCAAGTGCTTGTATTGCCCCAGTGCCATTAGGGTCTACCTATTATCAATACTTTAGTTATAGATGTAAGTCACAATTAGAATTATGGACAGACTTATATTAAAGCTAAATAATGTTAAATCAAATATATATATATATAATAAAAACATGCTCTTTTAAGTGAGGAATTTGTTGATGAGTTAATTTCATAAGAAACATATCAGCATATGTTTACAATAATCCTATAATGAATAAGATATTCAGAATGTTACAAATCAAACTTTAAATAAAAATAAATAGCAAGTCCATACAATCTAAGATTAGTTACTTACTTGGTGGTAATAGGCCTCATATATAGAACTGTGGGTCCCTGCCACCTGGAATGGTTTAGTCAACATAATGTAGAGTAAAATTCAAAATCTTATTAGATTCAAAGGACTAATGGGTGTGACATATCTACACAAATCGTGACATTTATAGTAAGCTAAACTCATTCTTCCTTCATATATTATATCACCGCCAGCCACTTCACTTAATTATTACAATAAATATATACTGATACGGTTAACCGATTAATTTTCAGATCTAACTTGAGCGTAATCTGTCAAGGGTTCGCGACACTTCGATACCGCAAATTTTTAGTATTATTAAACTTTAAGTATATTCAATCTAATCAAATAGTAGACACGCGTATCAAATAAATTTTCACGCACATAAATATAACAATATCACACAACTAATAATTTTATTTGAATAAATTCTACCTGAGTAGGAGAAGGCAAGGAAGCCATTTTTTACATCTCCCTGTCGACCAATCAATAGACTCCATGGACTAAAGAATTGAGTGTTGACAGTTCCTTTAAATTAGTAGTGATTACACATCTTTTTGCAGTTTTTGGTAATGGCAATTATTTCATATTCGATGCTTCGATTATGTTTGCTGAATGAAAGTTGAAACATCGTCATATATGATATAACCGACAAAAGATTGCATATTCTCGTACTTTATTAATATACCATTATAATCTTAGCTCATGCAAACATATTCTACGAATATTTTGGTAAGAAATAAAACGCCAAAACTTATAGTGTTAGCGTGGAATCACATTTACAAATATGAAATTAATTATACCACAAAAGAAACGTATAGTCCTTTTCATGAAAGAAGTCCCGCGGAGATTTTTGGAACTAAATTTGACAGGTCGGCCATGTTGTCCGTCGATGTTCGTATGTAGTGGTAGATTTTGGTGACTTTATAACTAGCTTAGTGCATTTTAAAGATTGTTTACAATGCCAAAAGTTGTAAAAAGTTCAGCTCGAGAAATGATATTGAAAATGAAAGAGTTCTGTGAAGCGGAACAAAAGAATCAAGGTGTTTTAATACCACTAAACAATGTTCGCCGCCATAACAGGTACTTTTTAGAGTTGCCACATAATAATTTTTTGCTGTATTGATAGGACTTTTATGATATAAATTCATTTTTGCTACAAAATTGAACAAATACATAACGAATGAAACTAGGTAACTGAAATTAAAAAAATATATTACAGCGTTACAGCATTATAAACTAAAAGTTACTATTATTTTAATTGTTAATGCATTTAATTGCAGGTAACAATTGTTTTAACAAGAATTACAAATGAAGGTATAATAGCGGCAAGTACCTTGAAATAAATTGTCACCCCGGGGAAGAGTATCAATATAAAAAAGAACAATTATATCTACGGCTAGTGATACTGAAACAGAATCGGATTCTGTTTCCATCCACTCTTCATATGATTTTCCTATGGCAGCTGATCTAAAATTATTCAATAAAACTGAATAAAAAATTGTATTGCTTTTCTTTGCCCTATTTTCTCATCTTATCCCTGTAAGTAGGTAAAACACCGCTTATATCTATCTATATATATATATAAATGAAACCCATTTTCCGTTGTCACGACATAACATGAAAACGGCTTCATCGATTTGTCTGATTCTTTTTTTATAATATTCCTTGAAGTACGAGAATGGTTCTTACGGAGAGAAAAATTGAAAAAAATTGAGTGAAAAAGTCTAAAAAAACACTTTTCTATATTCCCATACAAAATATTCGTAATAATACTTAAAAGTCAATTTGAACTTTAATACCATATCATAAAGTTCAAATGTTAGTGGAGGGGTTCCGGGAAGGTAAATTTTAATTTTTTGACATAACGTATTTGTTGTCTTATCAGCTTTCTTTTTTTTATCTTACTAGCTAGACCGGTGTCTCGAATAGCAGAATAAGTATTTAAAAAAAATAAAGAATCGACTGTTAGGCGGTACGATGTTCGCCAGGCCAGCTAGTAAGTAAATAAAAATACCTATACTTTTTACATAACAGAAATATTGTTTCATAGAAGTATGCAGAAAATAATATTATTTGATTAAATAAATATGCTAAATGTAAAATAGGTAAATTTTTAACTCATAAATGGCAACATTACGTCATGCGATTACAGCGCTGCGTCTGGGGGTCGGGGGACTTCTTTCATGAAAAGGACTATAAACCTAAAGGACATGAAATGGACCTCTTTTAGGTACTCACTTAAAATATATTTTTAACTAAATTTTCCTAAGCAGAGATTGCCACTCAAAACAACTTTTAATTTTATACTTTGGGTACTATAAAACATCAACATTATTATATAAATATTTAGCTTTCTATAGGTACGATCAGGCTTGTTTTGAAGCCACTAATGTAAATCATAGATACGTACATTTTAATACTTTATCGCATAAGTTATTTAATTTTGACAATAGATTACAAATTAAAACCACACACATTTAAATATTGTTCTTAAGTGGGTACAATAATGTTTGTTGGTTTATACATCTCAATGTAATATTTAAGTCTCGCCAATCCACGTTTATTTATATCAATACATTGTAATTTCTCAAATTCGTTTAACCAAGACTTAATTTTTTTGTGGTGATCTAAAAGTGGTAGTATTTCAAGCATCGAAGATATTGTCTGCATAACACAGAGATCACATAGGTACATCTGAAAAGCATATGATAATTTATAGTTATGCGGCTTCATTAGTCAAACTGTGTAAGGCTGAATTTAGTCTCACGCTCACCGTCAGCGCTCATAGATAAGCGCGTAGTTCATCAGCGTGGCTCGTTTCAGTATCGTACTGACCGCCTTACTGTACAGACGAAGACCAAAATGCGGAGTGTCTTAGTTATTGCTACAAATTATTTATTGTAGTACAAAGTACAACCTATCTCAAAAAAAAATCCCGGCGACGACGAAGACTCCATGTTCATCCATTGATTGAGCAGAGAGCCTTTGCAGGAGACTTTGTCTTGTTATATGGCACTTTGAGGGCTGACGAAAGTAAATTCTTTGATTACTATCGAATGTCAACAAAAACTTTTGACGCATTACTGGATAACTCGCCCTGTATCCACTTCGCGATTTGCCATGACTGTACACGCTGACGACGTCCTCCTCCGTTCGACACTACAACGCTCACTGAAAGCAGAGGCACTCTAGCGATCGTCAGCGCTGACAGCTACGTGCAGCCGACGCGCAACGTGAACGGCAGCGCAGCCATCAGCGCTGACCACTGTGCGCGCTGATAGCTACGCGTCATTCAAAAACGCTTCCTAGAAGTTCATATATCTCGACCATCAGCGCCAACGGTGCGCGTGCGGTCAGCGTGAGACTAAATTCAGCCTTACAAGTTCTTTGAATACGTTTGCTAAACTTAGATAAGACCAATCATAGTTGCTAGAGAAGCGAAAAAATTAAAAACAATTAATTTGACAGAACCTCAGAATAAAATATAATCACTATTTATTATTTTTACATACCTTATCACAAGTTAACCACGTATTTGCATTTAACTTTGATTCTATATAATCAAGAGCGTTATACCATTCCTCAATTTTGGACTTCGCTACAGGCCACTTTCCAGCGAAATAACTGGACTAAAAAAAATATTCATTAAAGCTATTTTATGAGCTAGATTTCGTAATAATTCATCTTAAGTCTTATTTAAAGTCTATTTATTATACTCACCATAATTTCACTGTCCAATCGAAACAGTGTACCAGAGTTAAAAAAAAGTAATTCGTTAACCTTTGCTTGTGAAAAAATATTATCTTTTGGATACAGCTCCTGAGTTGTTACTTGCTGGCATAAATATATGGCTGCAGCATGGCTGTCGAGAATTGCTTTATCGTCCACGATTAACGTTGGTACTTTTTGTAGATTATTTATCTAGAAAAAAATATCATTAAAAACTAAAGAATATATTACAAAAATAACCTTACAAAGAATATACATTATACGAGTGATATAAAAACAACAGTAACAACTTACTTTTGCATAAGATATATCTTTATGTTCTCCTGCAAATAAATTGATTTTCCGTATATCTAATTCAATATTTAATAAATATGCTGTCATCATTACAAATCGCGCAGGCGGAGAAGCTTCATCGACATATAGAATGGGCATACTTCGTGTTTTCTCCATGAATAATTTCTACAAACACAAAAACGAATTAATTTTTATACAATCATTTCTAACATAATACGTATTAAGTATTCGTACATTATGATTTTTACAATTCAAATGTCTTAAATACTGCAACTTTGCATGGTATTTACTGATGTTATTTGTTATGAACGACACCATTTTATAGAAGCGTGATATTAAACTACCTAGCATCAGGTTACTGAATGGAACCGTAGCATTGTTTCGCTGAATAAACATTACATGGTCCCAAGCAAGAATTGAATTGCAAAATAAATAAAGCATATGAAAATCGATTTTGTATAAAACATTCTGTCTGCAAAAGTACTCTTTATATTATAGCCACCAACTATTAATCTTTAATGAAAAGTTCATTGAAGTAGGTAAATAAAATTATTTGACCTCTTTGGCGTTCCTTCGTCGTAATTCAACTCAAGAAGAGAAAATCTTCTGTCAGATCAAATTTTGGAGTATGTTTCTTATGTATTGAGTTCAAATATTTATTTAAATAAATATTTAAAAATCATAAAATAATGATTGTTTAAAAGATCTTTGATGTGCTTTAAAAATGGGTAAAGTAGGAAGCAAGTCTTTGTCAAGTCTACAGTAAGTAAATAAAATTAGTTCACCTCTGTGGGTATGTAAATTTATTTACAAGATGATGTGTTCCTTTTGATTTGACTGGGCGTCAACATCTTAGAGCTCGTATCACCATTTGTAATCCCATCACATTAGAACATCTAATTAAAAGAACTGACTGAACATCTAATACGTGAACATGAAAACTACCGATTCCGAAGAGGCTAATTATTAAAAACTTAACTCCTTGCATCCATTATCAGGCACTGTACTTTATGGAAGGCTGATCGCAGTCCATCTTGCAGAGCCGTGTTGATGGCTTTAGATGCAATGGATATAAGTGTCACAGAGGTAGATGTAGATATGGACAAAGCTGAGCACAAATCAAAGGAAATTATTGATGTAAGCAATTTATATATTTTAAATTAATCCAGTAAACATTTTTGAAGTGAAACTTCTTTATCGGGGTTGGAAAAAAATTTAGTGTAACATTTTTTCGTTACGTGTCACATTTTTCTGTTACGCGCCATCTTTTGAAGTGAAACTTCTTTATCAACGTATGGGAGAAATTTTGTAGCAGGTTACGCGCCATGTTGCTTTTTGAAGTCAAACTTCTTTATCGGCGTTGGAAAAAAATTTACACACATTTGTCACATTTTGCGGTTACGCACCATCTTTTTCTTGTTCCTACCACGGTTTATCCGAAGAGATTCGAAGCCATTAGTAACAAAAATATATAATAACGATAACAATGATAGTAATACTAATAGTTCTATTACAATTAATGAAATTCTGTAATAATCTTAGTACTACATAGTAGTACAGTAATAAGTTAAAATGAAATAATTGTATTTGTATTCATGTCTATGATAATAAAAGCCTTTTGTTAAACTTTATCTAATTTAACTTTATTTAACCAATTTCTGTAAAGTTGCATATAGTAGATCATTTTTCGAAAAATAAGGTCATAAAGAAGTTTCACTTCTTACGTGTGTACACCTAGTACACGCACACATTTTTTTTAATAAATCATTTGGTTTCAGATGAATCCTTTTCAAACTTTACCTGTATTTAAAGACAGAAATTTGATTTTAATTGACAGGTAAAGTACCTTACCTTTATTAACCTAGCAAATATTAATCTTGTGATATAAACAAGTACCTATTTCTGCTTCGACTTACGTCCAATTACAATGAAGAAGTACTTAAACTTATCAAAAGCATAAAATAAAAACGCTTAAAGCTAATGCATTACTAACTCTACTGTGGCAAAAGTTAAATCATATTCACATCATCGTATTAGTTTGTGACCAGTAGGTAATGTGTAGAACAACGTTGTAATTATAATTGCCATAATTGTAATATATTTGAGAAAAGATGTTTCATAGTTAAAAAGACAACGCAATAGAGCTCAACGGTGTTAAACGATTTTCAAAATTTGAATTGAATCTGTTAAGCCGTTTGGTCATAATAATGTTTATTTGTTTTTTTACAAAAAATATCATATTGTGTGTAGTAAAACTACAATATTTAGTTGTGTACATATACTGTAGATATAGCATTAGGTATACATGATGTGGAACTTTAATAAAACCTGAACAACAATTATAATTTAAAAACCATTGTTAACCAAAGACAATGACTTATATTACGAACGCTTTTATTTTTAATTTTATTTGTCGTTGAAATAAAACTCTTACTAAGGTAAAATTCGTTACATTTAATACGTTTGGGCTTCTCAGCAGTTTCTTATTAATCGCATAAACATAACAAGGTTATTATAATTATTAACTTTTATAGTTATTAATATTTATACATACCTGCTAAGTGCGAATTACAGCAGAATAGTCGTTTCTAAATATTGAATTTTACGTATCCTATATTTTGACAATGTACTTATAATTATTTATGATATAATATATTGTATAGTAGCGTCAGCCGTCAGTCATCAGTTAAGGCTGATGCTTTCACTTTAAAACTAAGCTGAACTTTACAAATATTGGACACTGACTCAACATCGCAGGTATGTGAATGATCAATGAAAACGTATAACGCTTCGGTCGGACCCAAAGCGACCGTTTTGACCGAACCTTAGATAATTTATTTGCTACAAGACCGCCTCTAAAATATGTCTCATTGTTTTTCAGTCATTCAATAAATATGTACCTTGCGTCGCGATATTTCAACTGTGATAAGATGTTACCTAAAGATCCTGGAGGCCGAGCTATAATTGATCAGTTTATGATGTACAATTGTGGCACCTTACAACCAAAATATCGAGCTGCTGCTGTAAGATCTGAATTAAACCGTTTTTAATTTGTAATATTAGAGCATAAAACGGTGAATAGCTTCTAACTGAACAATGTTGGCCTAGTGGCTTCAGCGTGCGACTCCCATTCCTGTGGTCTTAGGTCGGATGGTCCAGCTGTGCACCAATAGACTTTTTTACTATGTGCGAATTTAACATTCGCTCGAATGGTGAAGGAAAACATCGTGAGGAAAGCGAGAGACAACGGCGTTTGTCAGGCACTGGAGGCTACAAACAGATCCAGAAATCTGAGGCCCAGAACTAAAGAGGTTGTAGCGCCACTGATTTCTTTTTAGATTTTAAATTTAAAATTAATTTTTACATTAAAATATTTTTTGTTAATTCCTTTCTAGCGAGGTATTTAAACTAATTTTTTTTTAATAGAAATGTTTCACTATTTAGAATATTGTCCGATGCTATCTTTGTATGACGTCATTTGTAACTTGTCGCCAAGATTATAACGACCGTACTGTTGTCAAGATTTTAATAAAGAAATTTAGTTCAAATATCGTTTAAGCTATAATTAATATATAATTATGTACTAGCTGATCCGGCAAACGTCGTTTTGCCATGTATGTATATCATTTATAATAAAAAATAGGGGTTGATCGTAGAGGGGTGAAAATTAGAGGTTGTATGTATTTTTTAATGTTGTATCATAAAAAAATAGAAATTAAAAATGTTGTCTAAAAAATATATAAAAAAAATTTAGGGGTGAACTACTCCTAACATTTAAGGGGATGAAAAATAGATGTTGGCCGATTCTCATAGAAACCGGATAAGCACAAAAAATTTCATCAAAATCGGTCAAGCCGTTTCGGAGGAGTATGGCAACGAAAACTGTGACACGAGAATTTTATATATTAAAGATAATAATTTTCTTTGTTTCTATATTAGGATCCAATTCTATACGAGAACTGTCGTTTTGTATTACCAGATCAAATTTGTGAAATCGAAACCGCCTATTCAGATCTAGATGAGATCCTTGCAGCGCGTCCCTGGATAACGGGTTCCTTGCTTTCAATTGCAGATATTTCTATAGCATCCACAATAAGTACATTAAACATTCTCGTACCGGTCGATAAAAATAGGTAACGTTACTTTTTTTTAATTTATGTGTTAAATACCTTCTTGATTAATATTCTAAACAGTATAATTGAATATATTTTGTAGATTTCCTAACCTGGCTCGGTGGATGTACAAAATGTCTGAAGAATATTTTTATGGTACCGCAAATGAGAAAGGGCTCGAAGAGTTTTCTAAAAGAATAGGCGAGTTGTTACATGTTGAATGACTTGATATAAGTAACTTTTATTAATAGAAAAGAAATAGTCTTACATTTAACCAATATGGAGTTCTATATTTAATGATGTACCTATGTATTCAATCATTTTGGAGTCTATGCAGCCGGCCGGCGCGGTAGAAATTGAATTTACGTTGTAACGACGTTTTCAGTGGAAATTAGTTTCGCAATTCTAACATGCATTCTAATATATATATATGTATATACATTTTTATATAAGCTTAGTTATCAAATTATTGCATTCTTTGTTAGTTATAAATTAACTCTATAACTTCGGAACGTACAAGTAGCGGCACGAAACTCTAGCGCTGACCGTTATTGCGCAGAAGTAAAAAATAAGGTACCTGAGGGGGGCTAACGGGCGCGCGTAGCGTCGATTGGCTCTCCAGTCGCATTTCGTCCCCCGCGCGACAGTACACATGCGCAGCAATCCCCTCCACGTATCGGCCAGCGCTAGACTTACATGCCGCTGTCTATAGTATATATGATTTTTTATGATAATATAGGTAATTTAAATAAATAAAATAATGTTTATACTTTTATCTAAAAAAATTTATTACCACTACCACTTTAAATTAATATCATAAGACCGAATTTTCGCAAAAAAATAATATAACCTTATTTAGTTCGATGGACTCTATCCTCGGGTTATAAAAAGATAATGAGAACGCTAGTTTGCAAGATAAATAGTGGTGTACTATTTAATCGACCTCATTTGTCCAAAATTAAACCTAACCACCCTAATAACCTTTACAGATACAGGTCATTATGGTGACGACCAGTTTAAAGCGTGCCCTCAAAGCTCGTCCGCACGACGCTCTCGACCATTTCATTTAAAGAATATGTAATTTGTTAAAAAAAGTGTGCTTTTCTTCTTTCATATTTTAGATATATGTATTTCTTATTTATAGCAAAATGTTGATGTCTTTAGTTTATTTTATTTTAAATAAAATATTGCAATATAAGAAAATACGTTCATTTAAAGTACTCTTATATCCTTGTCCACTAAATACTATTAAAACCTAACTCAAAAACGTAATCTACAACGTTAAATATGAAAAACCCTACTTAAATAAATCGATTATTTTTTTATTTTTTTTTATTTATGGCTCTGGCACGATTTGTGCATTAGCCAGCGTCAAGTATAGGACTTTTTATAATTCGTGCTTGTCTTTTAGAAATTCGACAGTGTCCTCTATGTACGGTTTAAGCACTCGCCCGGTACCGGACAACCCGCCCAAAGGCCGAGAACAAATTTAAATTAAATTTAAACTTGCCCTCGAACCGGGAATCGAACCCGGTACCCCTCACCTAGCTGCCACTTAATAAGACCGCTAGGCTATGAGGCCCCCTATAAATCGATTAAATTAACGAGTGTTGCCATATTTTAACGATGACAACGACATGAATCGTCATCGAATAAAAATCGATTTTTTTTCCTTCAATAGATCTATACCTCATTTTCTCCAACAAATTGAAACAGCCCTAGAAGGAATTCACCTGTCATGTCCATTCATGTCATTTTGTAACAAAAAATTAAAATTCCTAAGTTTGTTGTGGAGGGGAAGTTGTTACTTGAAGCTAGATTCGTACAGCAAGGTGCAAGTTATAATAATTAATTATGTAGACTATCAATCCTGTTGTTCACATTGTACCTACTGTGAAGCATAGTACGCAATAACTTTTTCTCATGGACGGGGAAGAAAGTTACTTGTGAAAGGTGCATAATATATTGTATCGTCATCAATTTGTTATACTTACTATGAGTTGAAAGACAATACATTAATTAAAATTCATTAAAACAATTTTTTGTTATTATACGGTGAACTTTAAACTCTATGTCTGGATTTCAAACTCGCGATACGATGCCCAAGGTAGGGCATGTAACTGACCTCCGTGAGCAGTGGTTGGTGCGTGCTGATGGCGCATTGGCACACCGTCTACAGGATCGTGAGATCTCATCGCATCTTTGTGAGAACAGGTATCGTAATCAGCAAATACGAGAAGACTTTCCTGTAGCACTCAGTGAACAACAAGATATTGAACATGAGGTGAAAATGCGCGAGTTATCGCGTCGTAGACAAGCCGAAATAGATGCTGAGATCGCGCGAGAGATGGCGGAGATTAATATTCGAAAACAGAGGCGTGAACGGCAAACTACAGGAATAACTCAACCGAGTTCTTCAAAAATTGTTGCTCCATCTATTTCAGATATAAACCTTGATGAGCTTGGTCTGTCTCCTACAGAACTTGAAGAAATGCGGAGACGCATTGAACAAGAGGAATATGATGCCCGACTTGCCAGACAGTTGAGCCATGAAGTGGATGGTCAAGAAGCCCTCCTTGCTGATATGAGATGTGCAGTAGAGGCTCAAGATGGTGAACTAGCTCGTTTGCTGCAAGAAAGGGAATACAAAAAATTACAAAGGGCAAAAGAAAAAGCTAGACAAAAAGCTTTGCTGAAAAAGCAGCAAAGACAAGCCCAAGATGTTCCTCCTGAACCATCACAAACTACACTGTGTGATGCTTACAGTAATCCAAGAGACATGATTCGTCAAAATGGCTTAAGACTATGTAAATCTGTTGATTCTGACCTGAACTATGTTGAGCCATTTGAAAAAGAGTGTATACAGTCAAAAGCCAGTGCACTACAAACTCATGAGTTGTCTAAACAGTACTATGCTCAAGAAGCCGGGACTTCTAGCTCAAACATTAATGCATCACATGCTCATTCAAGATCATTTGAGGCTAAAGCTAATTCAAATACACCCCTTCATCATAGGCACCCGCCACCTCCACCATCCACAAGTAAGAAGCCAAGATTTCCTGACCCAGTAAGTATACGCCCAGCTTCTCACTACCCAACAGATAATATTGAATCTCATGATGTAAATACATCAATAGTGCACAGTGTAAGTGAAAATAACAACTTATACAGTTCTTCATTTTCTTCTGATAATTTACCACCACCTCGACTATCTTATGATAAAGGTGACCCATCTAAGAGGCTGTCAGTGATATCTGATATAACTGCAGAGGGTCTTGCAAAGAAAAAGAGTAAGCAAGCTGATTTACACAAGAAACGTCGTGGTTGTAAAATTCAATAATATGTTTTGTGCATTTCTATCATGTATATGCGATTTTGCAGACTGTTTTCATTCAATCTCATTGAATTGTTGATTTTGTATTGGATATTTATAGAAGCAAATATTTTCCTGATTCGGTTATAAGTTGTAACTTTCCTTTCATCAAACCATTTTGGGATTTGGTTTTTGATGAAAGTTTTTTTTTTTATAAAAAAATCACTTTAAAAATCTCTCTATTCTGGAATTCATAATATTTCAGATATGGAAACAATTTATTGATTTAATAAGCTTTTGATTACATTATTCAGACTTAATATAACCAAGTCTGGCTTGTAAATTCAGTTGTTGTATTGTGTAAGTACCTGCAAACCAATGAGCCATTATACGCCTATGAGAATGTGCCTTAGCATAGTATTTATAACACATATATTTATTAAACATTTTAGAGACAGTAAAGGTTACGCACACACTAACCTATAATAGCTAGTAAAGTTAATGGCTAGACAAGCCATTGGCATATCTATTATAAGACATAATGGACCTTTTTACTCAATTTAATGTACATAATACATTCCAAATGTGTGATTTATTTCTAACAAATTTTACTTATAATGTTCCAGTCTATTTTTGATTGAACATAGTTTTAACAAAAATTTTAGGAGTATAATAAATCTTTAAGTACCATAAGTTAAAATAATTTATATTCACTGCTATAAGTGCTCAATTATAATATAAGCTGTTTAAATATATGTAACATCATCAAGACTTTCATGTGAATCTAATAAGTAAATGTAAAAGACTGATTGCAATATTCAATTATTCAATATTTTTGTCCGATCACTTTTGAAATCTTTAATAATATAGTTTTTTAACTAACAAAGAAGAGTTAAGTTACTTTAAGTATTTTTTTTATTTACCTGAGTAAGGTGCTTTAATTTTTATAATTTAAACTTTGTATCCATTTAGGCTCTCTCGAATTTATCTAACTGTAGGTTTATAAAGTAATTTCTAATTAATATGATAAGCTTTAAATGGCAATTTATGGCCTTAAATGTGCCTTACGAAACAGAACCAAACACTTATGTATAATGTGTTAAATACAGTATTTAAAACAAATTGTTATTTTATTTCTTAAAATTTATTGTTTGGTAAAATAAGTTTGAAACAGCCCAGTTTAAGGTATTCCTAAATATGCAAACAAGTTAATATATTCTTAGTTTAGATAAAAATTTTAGTTTAAATTGAGTTAGCCTCCTGCCAAGTTGTAAAATATGGATACACTGACATAATAGTAAAATGTGACACAACATTGATTGGTTACAAAAGGCAACATACAATAATAATTATTAAAGGTACATTTAAACACCCAACAAGTATATTTGGTTGGCCAAGGTGAAGTCAACTCCAGCAATAGAACTATGCAAGTAAATGAGTGCCAAGTAATAACAATAAAAGTTAATTAATTGTCCCATAATTTTATTGAAAAATTGCCATACCATATGTTATGTTACAAATTTGAATAAACCATTGCTTCAATGTTAACCAAAAACAAGTGAAACAATTTTAGTTTTTAATCTGGATTCTTTGGTTGGGTAATAAAAAAATTTGCCAGAGTAGCTAGATACTGAACTAATTGAATCATGAAATAATCATTTGTCTTTTGTAAAGCTATGTTACAGAATAGTGTTCCAAAGTGGAAAACTAATTTTGACATCGGCATTGCATCATTAATGGTAGGTAAGTGCTACTCTTACTCATACATTGATATATACAAGTGAGTGGGCACCATATTTGCATCTCAAATCAATATTAGTTGGTACTGATAAATTACAGATTTTGATGATCTAAATCTAAATATGTATCACGAAATCCAAATGAAGCCTTTCATAGTGATTTGTCATGCCTTTATATGAATATACTTTTTATAATAAAACACATTGTATTACCAATAGACTATAATTTTATTATCCACTGCAAATAATAGTTACAAAAATATGATGTAAGATTCTTAAGAATGTGATAGCAGCTTTAGACCTAGAACTGAGCAATAATTATATGTAGGTATTCTTTATCTATCATGCTTTTGCTTCTGAAACATATTTAAAATTGGAACATGGATGTGTAAGTATAATAATATTTTCTATAATCAATTAGAACATTTAGTTGTTTATATAAACTAAACTAGTTCTATCACATCATAAAAAATATTTCTTTACCCTTGATGCCTCAAGCTACCACCAATTCTGCAGCCAACATTTAAGCTAAAGGTAACTGAAGAGTTAGTATTATGCTAAACAAATGAAAGTAAGATACTTTAATGCTCTACCAAGGATAGTCTGAACTTGTTATGAAATATAAAAAAAACATGGAAATATAAATTATTTTATGTTAACTACCCAAAGGTACATATTAGAAAGTAAAAGTGATGTTATCATTATTATTTTAAGTTTTACTTGATAGATTATTTTTAAAATTTAAGCTATTTTTAAGTAAAGAATCCAATAAATATTTCAAAATAATTTCCTATCACTTTCAATCATTTCCTTATCTATGGTTTTGTATGCAACAAAGATTTTACAATATTTACTCACAATAAGAGAAGGCCATTGAAATAATGTCAATTTATTAATTTGTTTAGGATCTAATACATTATTTAATGTTATTTTGCCAAATTGGCTGCCTGTTTTTTTGCTTTTACAAGTTCTACTAATTCTTTGTATCTCTTCATACAATCTTTTTTACTCCTATTTGGTATGCAATCAGCTATTTTATCCCATCTGTCTGCAGTGCTAGCCGGAAATGTCTTGATTGCTTGTTCCAATAACTCCTGTTCAGTCTTTGTCCATGACTTTTCTTCTTTTGGAGGTTTAACATCACCATTGACTTTTGGTGAGATTCCATTAACAACTTTAGAAGTATCATTCTTAGATATGCTGTTATCATCTACAGTACTTGTTACTTTCTTTTTATCTTTTTCAAATTGATCAAATGCCTCTTCATTTGCTGCCTTTTTGAGACTACTTTTGGAAAAATCTGAACTTTGTAGATCTTTAGCCTTATTAAGAACTTCTTTAGCATTAAAACGTCTTTCATCAGTGAATGTGCCATGTTGATTTAAAAAGTTAGCAACAACTTCCCATCTTTGATTTGTCCCTGCTGGAAATAAATTTACTGCTTTAATTAATAACTGTGTCATTTCTACAGACCACTCCACAGGGGCTTTTAGTGCTGCACTTTTCTTTGTTCTATGTTCTTCAACTTTTTTGTTTTCAAAAAGTGCATGGCGTTCTGCTTCAAGTTTATCTTCAGTATCCTTCATTGTCTTAAGAAAGCTACTTCTACCATTTCCTTCTAATTCCTTAATAAAGTCCTGTAATTCCATTAATTTCATGAGTTCACAAATCTTTTCTACAGCAGCCATGTGGGAAACAGTTTCCTCATCATTTTGAGCATAGTAATTATTTGTTTTACATAAGTCTCGCAGAGACTTTTTTTCTTTCCTAAGATTTTTCTTTTGCATTTCTCTCTCTGCCCTTGCTGCTTCGATTTTGGCTCTCTCAGCTTCTTCAGCCTTTTGTTTGGCAAGCTGGGCTTCCTTGAGAAGCCTTTCTTCTTCTGCCTTCTTTGCTTGAACAGCATCCTGAAAAAAGAATGGTTTAATTAATGTGCATATTAATTGATATGTCTTTAATACAATAAGCGTATTATCTAATATTCATACAGGTTATTTTATAAACATACATAAAATTTTCATAAAGAGTGGGAAAGTCAGTAAGTAAAGCAGCAGTAATAAATATTAACATCATAATTACCTGTTTAGCTCTCTTAGCTGCTAATTTCTTGTCTTTATCTTCTTGTTTAAATTTCTGAATCCTAGGATCATTAGCATATGCAAGATCCACTAGACTTCTAATTCTAGTCATTTCTTCTTTTTTTAGTTTTGCGCGAGCTACTTTATTCTGCTTTTCTATCCACCTTCTTTCCTCTCTGTCACTACCTTTTTCCTTTTCCTCCTCATCCATATAAGAAAACTCACGCCAAGAATCAAATTCATACCAGAAGGCATAAAACCTTTCCACAAATTCCCGTGAACTGTTTTCATCCCCTAATAATGGTACATTCTTTTTTTCTGACCATCTTGCATTGATTTCAAAATACTTAGAGAATGTTTTAATAAAACCATCCCTTTTGACATCAGAAGCAGTAGGAATAGTATCGTCAAAAGTTGGGTCAACTGAGTCAAATGATCTTCTATTTTTTGGGGTGCCAAGAATTTCATATGCTTTTGTTATGCAAGTAAAGTAATCATCGTCACTTCTTACTTCCTCCCCTTGAGCTTTACGTTTGTCAGGGTGGTGTTTTAAAACCTTTTGACGATATGCTCTTTTAATGTCATCGTCAGACGCTTTAAAACGCAGGTCTTTCATACCAAGAACAGCATAATGGTCTTGTTTTTTCCATTCTTTAGGGTCTAAACTTCGCAAATATTCTACGTTGTCGTCAAAAACCACCTCTTCAGTTTTATCTTTTGATGTTGACGCTTCTAAAAATGTATCTTCACCGTGGCATTTGATATTATAATAACGTAAAAATGCGGCACCAGCACATTCTACTTTTCCCTTGGAAAACGGCCACGGTATCGCCACTGTCCGGCAATTGTTGAAAGTCTCGTTTTCAGTCATTTTATATTTATTTTATAAAAGAAATATGTTATATTGTTTAACATAACCTCACTTTGCAAGCCAAATCAGAAAAACTGCGAGTTGAATAGTTATAAATCTAATCTAAATTGCTAGACACAGTAAATAGTATTATTTACCAAAATTTGCAAAACATGCTCAAATATTAAAATTAAAGCTTTTAATAATGCTTAAATTCCATAATCAAGTATCCACACTCCACATGACAAACCGCAAAAGCCAACTGCCAGTTGCCATTGCCAATCAAGTAAGTAAGCAACTGCCAAATGCCAAATAAAAAAAGCAATTTTTGACAGTTTGTCATTAAAGTCTGAAAAATTAAACTAAAGCTAGAGTTACAGACTGCAGAGTTCAGAAAGATTACTTAGAGCGTCCTTACGGCTAACATTTACAAAATTCAGATAATACAACGACATATTATATAAGAATAAAATAGTATGGCTAATTAAAGATACAGAAAAAACTTTAGAGGTGTCAAGGGACACCCGGATGGAACAAAATTCCTTTCGATTAATTTATATGTTAATTGGTATCATAACAGTATGATAGATTTTCTCGACACCAATCTTACGACGAAAAAAAAAAGCCAACATCACGAGGTGTTCCCAGGCGGTCATCCATCCAAGTACTGACCTCGCCCGACGTTGCTTAACTTCGGTGATCAGACGAGAACCGATGTATTTCAATAGCAAATAGCAAAAAAGTGTCGTGACAACTTTTCGTAAGAATTTTTTCCGTCTAGCCCCCTTTCGTAACGCGCGATAAGGAACTTCGTTCCAAAAGCGCGGCAAATTCAATAAAATTTAGTATGGTATCCCTTAAACTTTGATATATTTTGTGGATGAAACTTACTTGATACTTGATTTTATTTTATTATTTTTTTACATTGATAGTAACTGTATTTCTATGAAATTAAATACAATATACTACACAACTTTATTCGGAATAATCAAATCCTGGGGAACTTCAATTACCCTCGGGTTGAGAGGTAATTTCAAATATGTTATAGTTATGCGGGTGTATTTTCGAATTTACAAATATTAATGATCATATTTTTTATTATTTAAATTTAGTTTTTCTTAACTTTTCTTGTTATATTTCTGCTTTATCCTCATTTTCTTGGCATATACATTTTTTAGACCTTTTAATTACACAATATGTATTTCGATCTTAGGATAATAGGTTTAGCCACGCTTACAGTTAACATTTGGATTAGTTTGTTGATTGGATTCGAGGATTAATATAAATTGTATAGAAACGTGCGTTTTTTAAAAAAATACCCCCGTTATTTGGGAGGAAAACCCCCAAGTTGGCATCACTCATTAAAACCTGCATAGCAGCAGCAGCAGCGCTTCCAGATTCACTGTAATTACAGTAGATTTACTGTATTTTAGACTTTTCTACTGTATACTGTAATGATAAAATACAGTGTATGAAAATACTGTATTTAATTTCCATTCATATAAATTATCAAATTTAATACGTTTTACGTATTAGAAAATACGAAATATAAATTTGCAACCTACTCTAGAACCCAGAACCCCTGACCTTTATCTATAGACAATGTAGAGTAGGATTGTTACCTACATATTATAGTTTACGTGCGGGGAATTCCCCAATGAATCAGAACTAACGCTTAGCAAAATCTAACCGTCTCTGTCTGACAAAGCAACATTGTATTTTCCATCTCATTCATTACGTTTTGATTCGTATTTCGTGTGGTTTTATTGCTTTGCTACTGTAGCGAGCACATACATTTATTTCAGATTAAGACTTTTTAATTCTTGTGGATAGCGTAAATTAAACCAAATCTATATAATTGTAAAAATGGGCTCAAGTAGTGAAGAAAGTGATGTTCGTGGCGCTGCTGGTCCGTCAAGTGCAAAAAAGAAATATCGGCAACAATTTCGAGAGGAATGGCTTAAAATCCAAGACTTTCGTAAGTGGCTAAAACCTGACAAAAAATCTGCTTATAAATGTTTTTGCACTGTCTGCGATTCTTCATTAACTGCCGATCTAGGTGCTATTAAAAGACACGGTGAAGGTGCTAAACATAAACTTCGTTTTCCTGGGCAACCGTATGTGCGTACCATTGATAAAATTTTTAAGAGTCAGCAACGTGTAAGTGATGATGAGCGACGAAAAATTGCGGAAATTAAATTATCGGCCTTTATGGCAGAACATAAAATATCCCACATAGTGATGGACCATCTTGTTGATTTACTTCCAAAAATTTTCCCGGATTCTAAAATTGCAAGTAACATTAATCTTAAGCATACTAAATTACAAGCAGTAGTAAACAACGTCATCGGAGCTTCTGAAAGAGAATGTTTAGTAGCAGATTTGAAACGCGAAAAGTTTTCTATAATGGTAGATGAAAGTACCGATGTTGCCAGTGTGAAAACAATGTGTATTGTAGTCAAATATTATGATCGTAGTTCAGGGCGTATAGTAAGTCGATTCTGGGATCTTATTCAAATGTTTAATGATACTAATGCTGGACGGATTGGTGATTACTCAGCTACGGCTGAAAAATTATTTAATTCAATAATAAAATCATTTCAAGACGGAAATATACCTTTAGAAAATATGATCGGATTTGGATCAGATGGCTGTAATACTATGATGGGCTGTCGTAATTCAGTGTCCTCACGGTTTAGACAATTGTGCCCAGGTATTATTGTGCTAAAATGTCTATGCCATTCCTTACATTTATGTGCCTCAGACGCTTGTAAAGAATTGCCTCATGATGCAGAAAAACTGACTCGATTGATTTACAATTATTTCAAAAATAGTAACAAACGTCAAGCAGAGCTAAAAGAATTTCAAGTATTTACGGACACTAATATTCACAAAATTCTACGTCCAGCTCAAACGCGTTGGTTGTCGCTGTCCAGTGTTGTGAACAGAATCATGGAGCAATGGGATGCCTTGCGATTATATTATGACGATAAATGGCTAGAAGAACAGGATTGCCAAGACATTCACAATCTTTTGAATGATCCCATCATCAAGGCATATTTTTATTTTTTATGTTGGATGCTGCCAAAATTTACTCGCGTTAACGTATTCTTTCAAAGTGAAGATCCCGTTATTATTGAAGCCCATAACAAAATGACTGAGCTATACAGAGAACTGTTATCGTTATTCATAACTCCAAATTATATTAAAAACACCCCACTCGACGCAATTGACCCTACTAATAGTCAACATTACATACATCTGAAAGATATATACCTAGGATTGGGTGTTGCTAATCAAGTTGCTGTCCTAGAGCTACATGCGCATACCGAAGAAGTTACAGTGATGAAACAGAAATGCCTCAACTTTATCATTAAAGCATGCGTGGGCATTCGGAAAAGATACAGTTTAAATGACCCAGTTTTGAGCTCAATCGCAAAGTTGAATCCTGATTCTTGCTTATCAGATAATAGAGAACAGTCTTTGTCTTCACTGTACCCAGTGTTACCAAGGCTGAAACCCCCAACTTTAAATGATCAACAGACGTTAGATGACGAATGGAGAAACTTGATTTTTATTGCGAATGATATACATTGGAATACAAGTCAACCAGCAGACTTATTTTGGCATCAGGTAAAATTTAATTATATAAGAACTCTATTTACATAATTTTGCACATATTTATGTTCACATTTCATAAATTTGTTTTTATTTCAGTTATCTCAAATGAAAGATAGCAATGGAGACATTAAATTCCATTTGCTGCCTCGATTTATGCTGCAAGTATTATCTTTGCCTCACTCAAACGCTGAGTGCGAACGCAAGTTTAGTGAAATTAATAATATAAAAACCAAGCAGAGGAACTGTCTTATCACAAACACTATTAAAGGAAATATGTTAGCTCAGCAAGCCATTCGTCGAAATTCTGAAAACTGCGTCAAATTTAATCCCAGTAATGAAATGATTTTGAAGATGAATGCAAAAATTTATCAAAATCATGAGGAAATTATTTTAGAATAACTTACTTACTTATACTTATTTACAAATAAATTAATACAGCATCTTATTTTTCTTTTAATATTTAAGCAAACTTTTACTGTAATTTTACTGTAATCGAATTTGGAATCTGCTGTATTGTTTTAAGAAACTACTATATTTTTAGCTGGCAACACTGTAATTTTACTTTTGGGATCTGGAAGCACTGAGCAGCAGTGAACCAACATTACGCATTCATTCTGATTAAAATCAGCTGACTCTTGTCACTTGAATTACAATACTTGTGACTATCAAAACAATTACAGAACATGGACTCAAAATGCGATGAACACCTATCGGTAACAACCATATTTGAAGGATACAGTGTCACCGTGGAACAAAATGAACGACTTGGATTATTTATTTAAACCAATAGTACTTGTGACTGGATTTGGTCCATTTATTAACCATCCTATAAATGCAAGTTGGGAAGCAGTCAAACTTTTAAAGAAGGATGAAATCGAAAAGAAGCATAAAATCGAGCTAGTTCAACTTGAACTACCTGTCACCTATGAAAATGTGGACGAGTTTGTTCCAGCTTTATGGGAGACACATGAGCCTAAGGTATTATTTAGACTTACTAAAATCTATTTTTTTGTAAATAAATGCTTAAATTTGTTTTTTTAACTTTTCATATAATAATAATTTATTTTACTCATTTAAGACCTTCTGTTTCTTATGCTTTGTAATTAATTCATGCTTATTTTATTATTTAGCTCACAATCCATGTTGGTGTATCAAAATTAGCTAAAGATATAACATTAGAGAAACAAGCTCACCGTAAAGGCTACCAAAGACTAGACTACTTGGATAAATGTCCAGCAAATAATACATGCAGTGCAGATGGGGCTATAAGAATTCAGACTAAATTTAATGTAGAGAAACTGTGCTCAGACTTTAATGGCAACTCTCTAGATGGCTCTAAAGCAGTAGTATCATTAGATGCTGGAAGGTAAGCATAAAATGTTATAGTACTAAAACAATTAGCTGTTAAAACTACTCAATACTTAAATTGTATCAATGTAGAATATTTTTGTAATGGTTATGCTATCTACTAAAGCTTTTAATAACTTGTATTGCATATAAGATAAGCTATTCTGTTATACCCAATTGTTTATGAGTCACTGTGAAGACAGTTATAAATTTTTTAATGAAATAATGTAATTTATTAACGACTACCATTAATGATTTCAGATATATTTGCGAGTACATTTATTACACATCTCTCAGCATTGACAATTCTCGCACATTGTTTGTACATGTTCCTGATTTATCCATTTATAGTCCTGAACAGACTGCACGTGCCCTGGAATATATTTTAGACCTATGTTTAGAACAGGTTCATATAAATATGTGCAAAAGTAGTTTGTAAAGAATTAAATAGCCGTTAGAGATTTTACTTTTTTTATAAGAATTGATTTTCCTTTCCATTGACATTCCAACTATTGTTGACAGAAAATACAATGTTTGTAATGAAGCTGCTGATGCATGTTGTTTGTTCATAAAATTATCTTTTATCACAAATACTCCATTGAGTTGAAGAATTTTATATAGTTCTTATCAAATTTTGAATCAATTATATCCTATAATGTTTAATACTTAACTGTAATCTTTTGAGATGGTAATTTTTTTAAAATATTTTCCTACATCAGTACTATGTAATTTTCCCTCAAGGTCAAGTAGATATTAAATGCAAAATAAGTTTACATCAATGCAGAAGCTATTTGACTTCAAATCTATTAAGAGTTAACACAAATTGTAAACTATGATTATTTAAAATCAATTGAAGTATTCGTATTTATATTACGTCTGTTTAGTTTAAAAGATCATTTAACTAGTTTAAAGCATGTATAACGACATTATTTAAATTAAACAAGAAAATAATAACAATAGTTATTTATTTGTTTAATCTTCCTCCTCATCATTAGCAGCACCACCACCTTGTCCCTTGCGGAGGTTCTTCCTCTTAACACGTCCAGGTCTGCCACCTCCGAATGGTGACTTTAGAGAGAAGTCAATGTGTTTACCAGAGTCCAGACGGACAATGAATGATGGGATGTTTACAACTTGCTTGCGAACACTGTAAAATTTTCAAGTGATATTAATGAAAAAATAACTAGTATAATATAGTTAACCTAGATTAACAAATAAATATTAATAGTTAATTTTAAAAATAATACATTACCTCATAAGGGCTCTAAATGAGCATATTTCAAGACATTGATATCACACAAAGTGAGAATCAAGTGGTCTATAAGAAAAATCAACATTTTCTAACCGGCTTCACCCGGGGTTTATTCTGCATCACCTGCATTTGATTTTGGTTATCAATGCAATTAGTTTTATAGCAGCATTAAAGTATAGTAAATTATGTTAATTAAATTAAAAGAGATTGGGAGAAATACCAAGAAACCCTAATACAGTAGAAGCTCTATAACTCAAACGAGATGCCAAAATAATTGAGTAGTTTTTAACTTGAGTTCAAATAAATAAATGTTTAACATAAGTCATGAAATCCTAAAACCAATTATTTTTAAATTTTCATGTTAAATAATACATTGCTATGTTTGAGATACCCAATTTAATTATACACCTATTAGAGGGTTGAAATGTCAAGTAGGATTTGTCACCTGGAAGTAAAGGCAACAAATCTTTTATAGTTTTGGATGTTCAACTTCTAGAGGTACTCCTGTATAAGATAAATATACTTTTTACTTATAATGAGCAACATACCGTATATGTCTCTGCCTAATGAGGATCCTGGCATGATGAATAGATTTAGCCAATCCAGCTTTGAAAACTTGCGTTTGAAGACGACGTTCCAAGAAATCTTCAATCTTTAAACCCAAGACGTAATCAAGCTTCATTTGCTTCTCATCCAACACTCCAATACGTACCAAACGACGAAGAAGCGCGTTACCTAAAAATATACAGCTACTTAATTTAAGACAACCTAAAACTTTAAAAACATGCATTCATAACATGGTCAGTAAATGTTGGGTCATCAATTCATATTATGACAAGAGGTTGCCATGTTCGTTCATCACGTAATTGTATTATGCACTGAGTAGTTTTAATAAATTACACATTTATTAATTATTTACCTTCAAACAATCTCTTGGGATCTTTCTCTTCTAAGGTTAGAAGCTCACGGGCAGCCTTACGGATCCTAGCCAATGTGTACTTTACTCTCCATACCTCGCGCTTGTTCCTCAGACCATATTCACCGATGATCTTTAATTCCTGATCAAGACGCGCCTTCTCAAAAGGACGACGTGGGGTTACGTATGTCTTAGAAAAGACCGACGGCACTCTGTTGTTCACCATGATGGCGAGCTATAAAATAAAAACAAATCAATTACAATTTTATACATTTAATGGGCACCGTTGAAGCTTGTGTTTGAGGTTTGTCGCCACTAAACGTTGCAAAGAAATGAATTAAAAAACGGATATTATGTGATGAAAGGATAGGACTTTCTTTGGGAATCTGTATTAATGGCACTAATTTAGCCTCAGGACTTAAAGTCCGGCCATTATCATGCTATGTAAGCTAGTAATGGGGCGAGGGAGGCATAGCAAGTAATCCATCGTAATCTTTGTCAATATGTTGCAATTACTACTTATTCAAACGGAAAAAGCACGAGTTATTTAATTGTTTTAACACTTTGTAATTATTTTTATACTTTATTATGGATGCACAACCGTAAACGTACCTTCGTTGATTACGGCCCGCCGGAAAAGAGGTTAGAGAATTCAGAATAGAGTAAAGTCAAAACACAAGTGGCAACTGGCAGTCGAAGCGATGAACAACAGGGTGTTAATTGTCACTGTCAACCTAAGTTCTAACTATAGATAGTAACTAAAGCGTTACTATCTATAGTCTTAAATTATAAAAGTTATGAACTCTATTTAGAAGTTATTCTTGTCTCGCTATAAATTCTTGTATATAAAACTACTACATATATATTGTGCGGGTAGTCGTAACGTTTACATCCTTATAAAATAATAAATTAAATATAGTTAACGGTAAAAATATACTATAAAAAGCAATAATTAGGCAATATCAGTGGATATCTATCTCTGAAAAGGATAGTTACTATATGGATAACGGAATATATACAAATAAATCGACTATTCAAAAGTGTTATTGCAGACCGGATATGACAAAGAACGTCACAACTCGCCGGTGCTGTAGGATAAGAGAGAGCATTTATTAATAAAAGCGAGCTTCGAGCAATTCTGATTGCAGAAATGAATAAAATTTTGCGCAATATCGCGTAGTCTGGAATATCATCGCTAAGGAGGAAATTGGATCGCTCAAAGAAGCTGTGCAATTCACAACAATTAGATATGAGGAATTTAAAATCTTTGGTTGAAAAGCAAAACCCAGAGGTAAAAAATTATTAGTGTAGAATTCTTCACTCGAGGGAAAAGTGAGTGCCTTGTTAATGAGACAGTCTAATCTTGAACACCACTCAAGGGAGTCAAATGTTGAGATTCATGGCCTACCAGAATTTAAAAATGAAAATCTGGTCCAAACACTCGAAAGAATTAATAAAGTAGTCTCCACTCTCCAGTCAGTGATGTATTGTCATGCTTAAGGAAGGCCCTTTCTCCACTGCTCCTGTCAGGCGTCGGAAACCGGATTCCGGAATCAGACATGAGAAAAATATTGGAAGGTCGGATTGTGCTTCTCCACTTTATCCGACAATAATCGATCAGTAAAAATAAGTCACCCCGTCGCAACGGACGTAACGCAGTGCTTTATTAAAATTCCTCGGCTTTACGATTCAATGACCGAATAATATTAATGATAATAAAATGAGATGAAACGATTTTTATTTTTTATTTCTTCGAACTCAGTATTTCTTAACCTTTTTTGGGAGATTTATTCTATTGAATTTTGGCTAATTCAATAGAGAGTAAAGTTTTCTACAAAGCTGCTTTCGACAAAGTTGGTCATAAAGTCTTATTGAAAATATTGGATATATATGGTATTGGAGGGGGTAACTTACGGTTACGTCATATTTGGCAGATAGAACTAAGTTAAAAGTTTGTGGCAGTTAGTACTTAGTGGTATAGAATCGCGATCATAGAGTTCCACCTCATGCATTCCACAAGGTCCTCATCTTGGTTCAATCCAATTTACTTTTTTTTTGTAAAATGATATAGGTTCTTTTGTCAAACATATTAATTTTTTTTTGTATAATATGAAAATTTTAAAGTAATTAATAGCACTCGAGATGGAGTTATTGTAATTTAATAAAAGCGATGTCGTGGCCCGTGGGTTAAAATCATATCATTCAAATCTCTTGTCCGTAGATTTTTGGAAAATGGTAGTGTTGTCTGGAACCCTCAATATTCTGTCCATGTTGACAGAATCGAACGAATTAACTGCTATTTCTCCAAATATCTATACCGTTTGTAATAACATTAGCCATAAATGTAAGAATGAAAGAGGCTGGCTTTCTTTCATATGCGATCTTTTCGCGATAGACGCCGCCTGATTTACATATCTTTCTTTATTTATTATTACAAAACTATAAGTAACTTTGTAGATTTACCAATTGTTTTTAATAATGAATTTTCTCTTAGAGAAACAAAAACACATTAGTCCTTTTTTACGTTCGGGCAGTGAGGTCCCACGTCTGTTGTAAAGGCGTATACACGTAGAACGCTGGCTACCGGCGCTGATCTATTAATCTTGTCCTAATTTAAATCATCGACTGTTTCGATTTTATACAAGAACTGTAACATGTAAAAGCCATAGACAATTATGTAAATTATTTTGCGATTAGCCTAAGAACCGGAGACCCACTATACCGCATGTGGCACGAGACAGTTAATTTTTTTATTCTATTTTGATAAAGTGATATTCAAAATATACGAAATCATACCAATATTATTATTTTGTTTTTATTAGGTACATATACTTGCATGAAGACTATAATAGCCATCCATTACTACTCAACACAGCATATGATGTTAAAATATGCTATTTTTTTTAAATTAACCAACAATTAATATAATTAAATGTGTCATTTAATACCTGGTTATGTAGTCTCATACGCTACATATTATCTAAAAAAAATAAGGCCAAAGGAAAATTTAAAAATCCCATAATAATTATGCATATTTAAAGAACACAATAAATATAAATGTATTTTAATAGTTTCCATAACAATAACACAAATAAAATTTAAAACTTTTTATATTTCAAGAAACTTCTATACTTTTTGGGATTTAACCCGTAAGCCTTCAAACGTTCATCTGATAACTTTGCTAAGGGATTTGTATTCTCATTCTTATCGTGAGACTTCCACTGTTTTTTATTCTTATTCTTTTTCCTTGGGATATTGCTATTATCATGGTTGGCTTTACGTTTTTGCGTATTATTAGTTCTCGCGTGAGTACTTGCCTTATTAGATGCTTCCGTAACATCCTCTACTATGAAATGGTTATGTTTCGTTTTCTTAGTTTTATTTTTTGTATTAACAGTACCTATATTGCCGCTTAGTTGGCTTTTATTCTCGTTTATTTCTCCACTGCTTATTACACTTAAAGTAGTTTCATTATTCAAAACTTTTTTATGTTTTTTCTTACCTTTCTTGTCTGTAGTTATTTTCTCAACTTTCGTTTTATTATCTATGGAAATCTCAATATGTTCTAAATTATCCTTCACATTATCTATTGTATTCTTTTTCTTCTTAGGCTGAACATAATTTTTAGAATTTATTTCTTCACTAATTAAATTATCTTCATTTCCTAGATTTGACAGTTCATTAGCTAAAATGTTAACTTCTTTTGTACTCTGATGATTCTTTTTCTTTTTTGACTGAACATGGTTTTTAGAATGTATTTCTTGACTAATTAAATTATCTTCATTCACTACATTTGACAGTTCATTAGTTACAATGTTACCTTCATGTGTACTCTCATGATTCTTTTTCTTTTTAGATTTTTTATCAGGTTCAGCCATGTTAGTCGCTTCTGAATTTATTTCTTGATTCTCTAAAATAGTATTATTGGTAACAGTAGCGTCTTCAGATTTACTTTTCTTTTTATTTTTATTTTTCTTCTTCTTTTTCTTTTTATTCAAAATGGTTTCTTCAACAGGTACTACTATTTCAGGCTCTCTGAAAAGAAGTTTTTTTTATTTTTGTGTTGTAATAAAGTTTTACATTTTAAATATGTAATATTCGCATTACTAAGTGGCTTTGTTTGCATTTTTAATTACTAAAATTAGATTATAAAAATCTCTGTACATCAAAGCGCAACAGCTGCTAGTATTTTAATAAATAATATATTGAACATACTCGGGTAGATCTTTAAATAGACTGGGTAGTATCTTCTTTTTGAGTCTTTCATCTGCTGCTTTCAGTCTGTATGTGTTAACTTCACTCTTCTCAATATTCTCCGGACGATATTTCACAAGTTTTTTTAGTGGGACCCACTGTGTCAATTCTTTGTCATCTGCCAGCAGAATCTAATAATCATTAAATAAAGGTTTATTAATATATTGGGGAAAAATATTAATTATGAACTTATACACTTATTTTATTTCAGAGATTATTTCATATGAAAGGTTTGATTTTCATTTATAAAAAGTTTAATTATGTTAAGTAACTCTTAATTAAAATTTAATAAAAATATAATTTCAGTAGGACTCAACTGGCAACAATGCAACATCAGGTTAGGTGTTCTAAGTAATACTTTTGATTGGCTACAAGTATTGTGTACAGTGTATTTTACAAAGTAGTCTTTCATAAATGTTGCTATATTCAAAAAAAATATAATGAAAACTCGTGACATGTGAAACTTAGCTTATATCTGTTACAATAAATACCTCTTCAATAGTGAGTCCAAAGTCATTCGGTACTACATCTCTGTACTTGAATCTTGTCGGCAGATCCCCAATGACATCCTCACAGTCCATTTTATAGTACTCTTCCATATATTCCGCATAACTCTTTTCCACTTGTGGAGCGAACTGAAGACATAAAAAAGTTAATTTAGTTCAGTAAATTTACTTCTCCAGTAAGCCTAATACCCATTAAGCCTAGGCCAATCTTAACGCAAAGAATGTGAAATTGGTATGTTCACAACTCTCAGCCAACTCCGAGAAAACCTGTATGGCTTAGACCTAAAAATCTAAAACACCTTGCCAATTTGAAATAAACTTCTTTAGGCACATGAGAGTAAAATTTTTACGAAACGTCACGAAGATGTGCAGCGTTTTTGTCGAAGAAAAGGGAGAAAGCGATTGAGAGGGAGTGAGAAGGGTGAATTACCTTATATATACATTAAAAATAAATTTTTTAAATTAAAATTTTGTAAAGAGAATTAATGAAATATTAGTATTGTATATTTTATGCAAAACAATTTATTGAATATATAACATATATTCCTTTCCCCTTCCTCTTAGTCTCGGAAATCTAGTTTTAGATTTGCATAAATATGAACAAGAGTTAAAAATTAGTTTGCCAAAGAAGTTTCACTTGACGTGTACTTTTTACGTACGCACTTTTTTAAATTGTGTATATGTGAAAGCTCCATCTAATGAGGCATGGTGGTGTTCAATACTGTCTACAATTTCAGTTCCTGAGGCTTATTGACCTTTAAATGCTTAGTAATATGACATAATAACTATTGGGCTAAGACCAGTGAATACTATTAGTATTTGGTATGGGCGTCGATATTATTTATCATAGAAAGTCCCTGCCCTCTGATTTATTATAAAACTCAAAATATTCAAATATTTTATTACATTTATAAAATTATACCGTTGGCTTTTCCTGTGCAAGTATTTCGGCCAGTTTCGATTTCCGTTTCCTATTTCTGCGCTTCTTGTTCTGATCTCTTTTCAATTCTTCTATAAGATTCTCCTTTGCTGCTTTTGGATCGTAGTCAGCATCCATCTGAAAATGTATCCACGTGACTGGCATATACATTAATAATTTTAATTATAATGTATTTTCTTTTCTTTTATGGAAGCCTGGAAAGGATGCCTAAGCCCCGTTGCATCATTCAATTGTCAAAAAAAAAAACAAATTCATTGTGAAGCAAATGCCAGTAATTTTGTCTTAAGCCCAAGTTTACTGTTTACTCACAACAACATTTTATTTTTCCATACTCTCAAATAGCGTACTAGACTACTTTAGTTCTTTTCTAAACTTACATTAAAATCATCATCTTCGCAATGAAGTTCATCTTCATCATGCCTATTGTCTTGTTGAACATTAAATTTGTCCCAATTTTCTGAAATGTATACGAGAATGAATATTATATGGCTAAGTTATAACCTAGTTTTGAGCACCGTGGAACCTTTTTTATTTGAAAAAGAAAATGTATTGATTATATTATTAAGTTTCAAGAACTGTCAAGCCTAATACCAACGTAATAAAAACATATTATATGACATTTTTGACAGCCCCTAAAATAATCTTATCCGACATTGCGGCCTAAGATGTGTTTTGGTTTTGTTACTGGAGCCATCTATTCCAATTTGTATAGTCACAATGTAGTATTGCATATGCAAATGAATGCAGAAACAGTTTGGACAGCTTTTGAAACTGATTTTAAATTCAAGTCATGATCTAGTTTTTACATACCAATCTCTAGCTCCTCATCGAGATCTGGGAACACCGGTTTCTCATCATCAGCTTCTCCGTAAAACTGTTCATCAAATATTGCTTTCATCCGTCTATCATGCTCAGCTGGATCAAAGTCTCCTTCTATATCTGCTTCCTGTGAATAAATGTCAATATAAAGTTCGGTTCCGTAACATTGGTATCAAAAGGTTTTGCTTTATTATTCATACAAAATTATAAATCTTTCTTATGGACATATTAACAGGAACGTCTACATATTTTCAACTCTCTTACCGCTTTACTTTTAATAAATTAAACAAACCTCAAAAGGTAGTTCTTCATTCCCTGTGACTTCTTTGATCTTGGCGATCTTCTCCTGAATCTCTTTCAGTTTAAGAGCTTTCATTCGCCCAATCTCCTCCATCTTCTTTTTCTTCTCCTCTTCTTTCCTTTGCGCTATTTCAGCTCGCTTTCGAGATCTACGATCGTCTTTAGGACGAATGAAGTTCATAGTTCTGGGATAGCGTTTTAGCTGAAATAATAGAAATTAAAACAAATATATAATAGTTCTTTGCAACTTTTTAGAAATTTGCTCTTTTTAGAATTAGTAAGGTAAGGAGGTGAGCATTATCACAGTATTTAAATTAACATACTATTAAAGTATAATTAATTACCTAATGTCATCTAGGAATTTTGCTATAAATTCTTTAGTGAAAATATTTGAAGTACAGAATTTCTATATACATAAGATGTGGATGTATCTTAGTTTACATTCTTTATATGAAAGATTTTCTTACATATTCTTCATCAGGCTCTTCAAATCTGAAGTTGTATGCTCTCTCAAACTTGCCCTGCTCCTCAACAGTCTTTTCATCAGCCTCAAGGTCTTCATCGTCACGGATTTTCTGATCTGTTGTTTCCACTTCTTCTGAGTCCAGGTATCTGAAAATTTATAGAAGCCAATTCAATATGATATTTGTCATCACTTTATAAATTGGACCGTGGCTACCAAACAATATGCTGCATTTGAAAAAAATAAATACATGTTCTCTTGATTGACATTAAATTGCAATCAACTAATATGTATTTTCTTAATCAAAAATATACACTAATCTATAAATACTGTTTTGTACTGATAAATAAGAAAATATAAAATTTGTACTAGCCCCCCCCTCCTCTTATCAGCAAAAGTAAGCAAAGATCTCAAAAATATTAGTACATAAACATATTATTTTTTTAAGCATAGACAATGTGTGGGTAATATGTGTAAAAAGTAAATAATTACTGTTGACGTAATCATACCCCTATAGTGAGACCTAAGAAGGGAGCTTAGTATAATAATTGCTTTATTCCCTTGATTAGTCCATATTGCTTATGGGTAGGAAAGACAAAATAACCCTAGTCTTATTAACTATTTAATGTACCTCTTATTCAGGATGTAGTCTCTAAGAAAAGCTTCACCATCATTCAGTTTTGGATCAGACCACAAAGCTTTCAATGGTTCCAAATCCTTTTCAATTTCTTCATTGATGTGATCAGCTTTACCAGTTAAATATTTTTTTAATTTTCCATCCTATAATTTTTATTTAAATTCTATAAAAGCTCAATAATTTTTTTATAAAAGACTCACCAATATGTGGAAGAATTGATTTTTCTATTTTTTCATAATCATATGAGATAATATTTAAATCTATAAGTAATATGATTGAATATTTTCTAAATGAACTTTGCTAATAACTTCATTAATTAATGTATAGTTTATATTTATATCAAAACGAATGAACAGTAAAACATGCAAAATCAAATGTCAAAATACAAAATAATAATTTTAATATGCCATCCAGCATTTAAGATGTTTTTCGGCTGGTTCTTTCTCAAATGCTGTGCAGTCAAGAAATATGTATGTTATCATGTGATTTTAAATTGTAAAAAATACCTCAGTTTTAGCAGGGTCCTCTATCACAGCTTTTTTCTCAATATTAAATATATTTGGATTATCATCATCATCTTCGTCACTGTCAGCAAAAGTCACTTTCTTCACATCCTCAGTTATTTCTGATAGCAATATTATTTAAGTAAAATTATTTTTTTAGGTTATTGGTCTCTATAAATTATGTATTATAGTGAAAATTCGAATTCTTAAGATACTGTTGTTGTAGTGTCCTTATAAAAATAATAAATATATAAAATAGTGTTTGAAGTTTATTGCATAAGTTGATTACAAATTTAACTTAAACTTAACTAAGGTATATGGAATACATACCTTTTTCCTTTTCCACCTTTTCATTGAAGAATTTATAATTTGGATCATATACTCTAGGATCCTTAGTTTTTAATAAGGACAAGGTTTTAAGGAATTGTGTTTCAATTTCTTCTGAAATTTCTGGAGGCTCATCACTTTCATCCTCGCTGTCCGACCCAGATACATCTGAACTGGGTTTCTGACCATACTTCTGTTCCACTATAACATACAAGAATTATAAGTAGCTGTATATTTATTACTTTATTAATATCTAATAACTTACCCTAATATTAATTTTACTATTATAATGCAAGTAATATTTAACTTCAATAGTTGAAAAGATTTAACCAATATTGTTATTTTTTAAACATAACTGTTATTAAGACTTCTTACATGAAATTAAAAAAAAACTTAGGCTTGTCTTGTGTCATACATTCAGGTTATATATAAGAAAAATATAAAAATAAATGAGAGATCTACAGAAATTGAGATAGTAAATTACATTTATGAAGTTCTTCCTTCTCCCGCCATCTATCATAATTCTTTGCATAGGTATTCTCTGTTTTCAAATCAGCCTCATCTTCCTCTGAATCTTCGTCAAATAATTTCTTTTTAGTCATACCTACCCAAGCTCAGAAAATTAATTTTAAAATAATTTGTTTCACAGTTCACACGTGTGTAATGTGTTGCTTATTTTCAGTGCACAGATTATATTTATTTTTTTTAACATTTATTACTAAGCAAAAACCACAGGCTCAGACGCAGTCAAGTGCAATGTAATCCTAATAGTATTAACAGACGATCGAACTTGGTACGGGCCGGACAACGGATTGGTATGGCGTACCAAATCCGCTACTCACAACACACGGCCGGATCTCGCATTCCCCGCGTGGCGTGTACACAGTTCAGACGTCATGCCTCCGACGTGATCCAAGCGCGCTAAAATTGCGATTGTTGTTGCGGCAACAGTAATGCCGCCACAAATATCACGAAAAAAAAGAAAGGAGTGGGCAAAAACATGTTTACAAAACCGTGATGAATTTAGTCACATGAAGTTAATCAAATCGCTTGATTACGAGCATCTCTGTTGCAATACAAATCATGTGATGTATCCCACAAGCACGGAAAGTCTTTATACAATGCCAAAACATCGACAAGGACTTCGCGTTCTGTTAAAATCTCCGCCATAGTGCGAACATGCGTTGACGTACGTGCTACCTCCCGAATGTTTCAAACGTGACTGCCGTGCGTTTGTCCGGTCCGAGCGTACAGACTCACGGATTTGGTACGGAGCGGACCAAATTCGATGTGCAAACCATCGGACCGAGCGAACACGAAATAATAATAATAATGTTCGGCAGACAACTCTCCAGACGAACGGATATGGTATGGAGCGTACGGAATCCGCTGTCGGGCCCGTACCAAGTTCGATCGTCTGTTAATACTTTTACATCCCTTATGTTTTTATAATTTTTTATGACTTAAAGGTCTTTGTTACCAGGTCATAAAATTAAAAAAAAAAATCATTTTTTAACTGACGGAGATTCGACTGTTGACAGATGACGATTGACAGTTCTTAAATATAATTTTAACCTATTTCATTGTTTATGTCGATTACCGGGTGTATGTTACAAATAACTAATACATACATTTTATTAGTACTATAAATGAAACTGTATTGATAAATACAAAATTTATATAAAAATGACAACTAATCCACGGAAAGGCGTCGATGCTGTACCATATGAAGAAAGTGATCAACTAACTATTCGACCCTTGTAAATATTTAATTTGTTAATATTGTTTTCTTAATTTTTCTGCATCAGATTTATCTATCACTTATTAACGATTGAAAAATCGGGATCTCTTACCTTAATCTACAAGGTTGTAGTTAGCAAAAATATCATTTTGTTATCTTCTATTTCTTAGTTATGCAAACAAGAGTTTGGTGTATATTATAAACATAATTTTTTAAGATCAAGATCAAGTAATTAACGATTTCGAACAATCATACATAAATCATCTTGCAGGTGAAATTACTAATTTACGTTTTTTTAGAGGTGCTGGGCAAGAAGTGGGGCGATCATGCATAATGCTTGAATTTAAAGGGAAGAAAATAATGGTAAGAATACACACATAAATTTATTACTAATCAAAAGTTAGTTTAATTGTCGGTTGTGCTTAAGAAGTTTAAATTCTTGTTTTAGCTGGACTGCGGCATTCACCCAGGCTTATCAGGAATGGATGCATTGCCATTTGTAGATCTTATTGAAGCTGATGAAGTGGATTTACTGCTTATATCTCAGTAAGTACATAAACCCAACTGTGGAATTATAAGGAAATTGTTAATGTAATTTTTAATATATTCATATAAAGGAACTCTTGTTTTGTTAACTTGTATTAATATTTGGATTATAATTATTATTTACAGCTTTCATCTGGACCATAGTGGAGCACTACCTTGGTTTCTGACAAAAACATCATTTAAAGGAAGAGTTTTTATGACACATGCAACTAAAGCCATTTACAGGTGGCTTGTATCAGATTACATTAAAGTTAGGTATGTGTTGGTTAAGAGTTGGGAGTTACACCTAAAGTTAAAAAAAAAGCTTTTAAATTAAATATTATCTAATATATAAAATTCTCGTGTCACAGTTTTCGTTGCCATACTCCTCCGAAACGGCTTGACCGATTTTAATGAAATTTTTTGTGCTTATCCGGTGTCTATAAGAATCGGCCAACATCTATTTTTCATCCCCCTAAATGTTAGGGGTAGTCCACCCGTAAATTTTTATTTTTATTTTTTAGACAAAATTTTTAATTTTTATTTTTTATGATATAACATACAATCCTCAATTTTCACCCTTCTACGATCAACGACTATTTTTTATTATAAATGATATACATGGCGAAACGACGTTTGCCTGGTCAGCTAGTTGTATTATAAAATTATGCTCAAGAAGCACTCAACATATCTACTTATAGTCGCAAAGACTGATTGTATGATTAATATTTAAAAAAAAATTGCAGACAATTTTTTTAAAATATTCTGTTTGTGATTATATAATTAATTTTTCTAAGTTAAAGTACATTTTATGGCCCGGTATGTGTTTAGTACTTGTTGTTTTTTGATTTTCAGTAACATATCAACAGAGCAGATGTTGTATACAGAGTCGGATTTAGAAGGATCCATGGATCGGATAGAAACAATCAACTTTCACGAGGAAAAAGATGTGCGAGGAGTGCGGTTCTGGGCATACAATGCTGGGCATGTGCTTGGAGCTGCAATGTTTATGATTGAGATTGCTGGTGTTAAGGTAGGAATAGTTTAAAATATATATGTCTTGGTTCTATATCCATGATACTGGTTGTAAGAATTGCAAAAATACTAGAAGTGTTGCCATTTATACCACATTGTGATTATCAAATTTAAAAAAAAATTGTAGTGATGCCTTACAGATGAATTCCATTCAGAAATATTTGTTGTGTTAATTATATTTTCTTTAAGACCTTAAGAGGTCTAGGCAACTGCTACTGAATAATAGTAGATTTTGATTGGAATAACACTTCTCAGCAATTGATTTGTGTCTTTTGACAATACCATTGATTTTATTTATCAATATTTTCTAAATGTCAAATTATAGAAGTAATAACTATTTGCAGGTTTTATATACAGGAGATTTTTCAAGACAAGAAGACAGACATTTAATGGCAGCCGAAATACCCACTGTACATCCTGATGTATTGATAACGGTTAGTTTTTTTTTTATTCTATTAAAAAAAAAATCACTTTATTTGACGAAAAAAAACAATTACATTTTGTACTTACATTCTAAAGGTTACAAACATACAATATGCAATGAATCGTTGTGTTCTCACTATTATTAAAGGATAATAATAATTAATGTTACTTATAAATGTGTGGTATTATCTAAGGGAGCATTCAAGTATTACGTCACACAATTTTTGGAGATTATTGACCCCCCCCCCATGTAACGCGCCGTAACGTTTTTCTTTCCAAGTATAGTAAAACGTTACGTGACCGCCTAGCGACTCTTTATACCTAAAAGATACCATTATGTGGTGTAAAGTGCTGGAAAGTCGAAAATGATATTTACAATAACGCGTAATTCAATCCCCGCCCCGCATCGTAACGTTTTATACAAGAATAACCCCCCCCCCCAAATTCGTTACGTAATACTTGAACGCTCCCTAAATAGATTAAAAGGTGGTTTTAGATTAAATGTCATGTATTTTGAGGTCATTTTTGAATGAAGTATCGTTTAAGGAATCGACATACGGCACACACATACACGAAAAACGCGAGGAGCGAGAAAGTCGATTCACAAGTCTTGTGAGTGATATTGTGATGCGTGGAGGTCGCTGCCTCATACCAGTCTTTGCTTTGGGACGCGCACAGGAGTTATTACTTATATTGGGTAAGATTTAGACATATAGACATAACATTTATTACATACGAAAACACATACATGACGGCGCCTGTACCGCCGTACGCGCCTATAGCAAACAACACCTGCATCGAGCACGTCACAGCCGGTTCTTCAAGTCTCCCCACTCTCCCCACTACTGAGTCTGTCGTTATAAATGGCGGAGCGGGCCTTACGCGGGCAGTCTCGGCTCTGGCGTGGCTCGGTGCACTAGTTGTTCCTTGCGAGCTTATCCCTGACTCATATTACTCTAATTACTCTGTATAAATTAGGAGTGATTAAAATATAATTACTATTTGAAAATTAAGTGGCATTTAATTTATTAAAATGTCCTAGCCAAATCTTACATACACATAAACACACAAAATAACAATACTCAAAGAAAAAATAAAATAAGACATCAAAAACAATACAAATAAAAAAAATCCCTTTTCCCATTCGGTTCGCTTTAAGTGTGCAATGGCTAGGTTAGGGGTATCGGGTTCGATTCCCAGTTCGAGGGCAAGTTTTAATTTAATTTTGTTCTCGGCCTCTATGAGGGTTGTGCGGTACCGGGCGAGTGCTTAAACCGTACATGGAGGACACGGTCGAAGTTCTAAGGCAAGCGCGAATTATAAAAATCTTATACTTGGCGATGGCTAATGCATAAATCGTGCCAGAGCCATTAAAAAAAAGTCTTTTTTTTATATGTTATAGATGAATATTGGTCTCTTCATCCCGAGCTGCAAGACATTCCTATATACTACGCTTCGTCACTTGCGAAGAAATGTATGGCCGTGTACCAGACTTACATCAACGCTATGAACGACCGCATTCGAAGACAGATCGCGGTTAACAACCCGTTTATCTTCAGACATATCTCTAATTTGAAGGTCAGTTATGTTAATATTTAAAACAACCTTTATATAAAACTAATATTAATTTTGTTGAAAGTTGGAATGTACTCTGAAGCTTAGGACTTGAAGCTAATAAATACACAAAATCTTTCCATTTTGGACAATATATGTATAACTGAATTAAAATAATAGAAATCAAGTGGCGCCACAAATATGTCATGGCCTCGGAATGAATGACATGTCGTAAATGTTTTTATTTAAGACATACAAGCTCCTTAAATACTGCGAAAACTCTTTATAACGTCATTCGCTATAACGAGGACTCAATAACGTTATTGAGAAGTTCTCGTACAGACAATGACGTTATTGTATTTACATTTGTTTCGTTTAACACACACCCCCATACATTAATTCGCTCTCTATAACGATGAAACATTAACACGTGTGTCATTATTCTTAGATTACATTGTCTGTAGGAGTTCCATTGCCTTATCGTGTATTATCAGTCGTAAACAAATTTTGAAACTGTCAAGATGGCCAGTAAAAGAAAAGCGTTGTTTTATGTGTTATTACTATAATAATAAAATAATATAATAAATAATTTTATTAAATTAGATATTATTGTAGCGGTAAGGTTAAATTTGTTTATTTTTTTCTACCCTTCCTATAACGAAAACTCTCTATAACGTATACGTACGTAACGTATAAAAAATATGTGTGTCGCTTGAAATTCGTTAAGTTTAAAGAGTTTACGCTGTAATAAAACAAATGGTTTTATCATGAAAATTTATTCTTAATCAAATATTTTAATCCACCTATTCACTTAATATTGCATTTTTTTCGCCAATTGCGAATACATCAATTTCCGGTTTAACCTTATCGTACAGGTCTGGGAACGCACCTTCCGCTTTATACTTCTTTCTGATGTACTCGTACAATGACAGATCAAACATAACCTCAAACTCTTCTCTCGTCATAAAAATGTCCGCGTAAAGAAAGGAGAAACCTCCAACGTCTCGTGTGAATTTCTCCATTTTTCTCATTGCTTCTACTGGGTTGTACGGTTCCTTATCCTTAACCTTTCCTGGTACTCCATACACCCCTAAATCGTTGTACATTGCGTAATTAGTACCCGGTACCATATATATAGATGGCGGCCGACGAAGCTGACCGGACGATGGACCGTGATCAAATACTTTGCACGGATAAACGAGCAATGGAAATTTGTCAAATAACTCCGTACTTAAGTCGATCTGCTTCTCCAGTTCGTTTATAGGCAACACGATATCTTGGAATACCTGTTTTGTAAACGTGTAGGCCCGTACTCCAGGGGTGGTAGTGAACTTCAAGAACGCTGGTTTCGGGGGTAACAACCAGCCAAATAGAATTCTGAATAGGGGATGATTGCCAAACGATACCATGTCTTCGGCAACCCAGAAAATAGGTCTATTATGCCGAAGCAGATAATCCCTTAGAGGTATCAACTCCTCAGTTTCGCCTTTCCTTAAAAATGATTCGACGTGTTTGTAAAACCATGGCTTGTACCATTTAGAACAGTGATTGACAGGAATTAATGGGTCGTAGTCGGAATAATCTCCTGTCATAATGACGGCCTCGTCCTTGCTGAATATAGTGCCTTCGATATAATCAGGGAAGTACTTGGGTTTCGCTTCATTCGCACCCGAATAATCCCTTAACGTATCACAATAATTCTTCTGTCCAGTAACTGGCATGTATTTTATTTTTATATAAGGCTTTACCTTGACTATTTTAAGTGTCAACGCGACGAGAAATCCTAAACTGCCATGAGACCAGGGCAGAGATTTGTATAGGTCTGAGTACTCATTGTTCGCGGTGGCAGTTACCAAGGATCCATCACCCAGAACGACTTCATAGCTCGTAATTGTTTCGTAGTAGAGGCCAGCTTTGTGAGAGTGAGTCGACATTCCCGTACCGAATGCGAGACCTACAAAAAAGTTTGATCAAAGCTTTTTAAATCATTTCAATTATCTAGTATTTACGAAAGTGGAATTCCCAATTTTTCTCTGTGTTTATAATGTACTAATAATGAAGCCAGACCCTGCCCAGCATCCAAGGGCATTGGGGTCCTGGATCCGCATTTACCTTTAACACGTTTCTTACCTCCATCTTTGTTTTTTTGAATGAGGTGTAAATGCGCTTACGCAGGCCCGTGCCATGGATGTCGAGCTTGACAGTCCCCGCACTGGGGGCTGGGTCTACACTCAAATCCCTCTGCTATTTAGAGGGGTAGCGAGACCCCTCCCACTAAAAACAACTCAGCCCTTCACACGCCCTTAAGATGGGCACTCGGGGTTCGCCAAGCATTCTACCCAAGGGACCCGAGCTTATATCCGACATAGAGAGCTCATTCACGACCTGCGGTTCCGGGCCACTCGAGATCGAGACCCCAGCCTTGACTCACCGGCCAGTCTCTGGTCACCAGACCTCTAACTCAATCGCTCAGCAGCATAACATGCTCACAGAAGGAGACCATTGCACTCCAGGCCTCCTCACTTCCTAGCATAACTAATATAATACCCTGTAAAGTGAGGTCCTACTACCGGTACCAGGTTATGACTCTCCCTTGTCCAGGTAACACACTGACAGTATGCTCCGCACACCGGATGCAACTCTCTTCTAGGCACCTTATGCAGATACCGCCCAAAGCATCCAAGCCCAGACAGTACCTGCAAAAGCCGAAACGTCACAGGACCCCACGTTTCTTACCTCCTAAAGTAGCGTCAACTAACTCAATGGTCACAGCAAGCGAATATCCTTTAGGTATAAGATATTCAGTGATATCTCCAATTGTACACATCGGTTCCACTCGAACAGTCATCGCGTCTTCGTTTAACTCCAAAATATCGTATAATGGTATGGGCACACGATGGTGGTGGTGCTTTTGAAAGAACGTTGTAGATAGCGATAACCAATTGGGCCGAGATGTGCAAAGCAGACCTTTGGGCTGCTTGTTCCATTGCTGCACCTGCAAATTTGAACACAGTTTCATGAATGACTCCGACACGATTTAAAATATTTCACTTCCTCTCAACTTTACTTTGATAATGAGCATTTTGCTGTGGAGCTGAAATTTACACGCTTCCGTGCTGTATGCATATTTTAACATGTTTATGTCGATACTGATTTTTTAGTAAGTAAAAAGATTAGTATTTTTGTACTGCAATTTAAGCCCGCCCCTCCATCCTTTTGTCAGCAAAAGTAAGCAAAGCACTCAAAAATAATAGTAGTTATGATTAAACGTATTATTTTTTTGTAGGAATTATCGAAAAAGCATTTCGTTTTCAAGCATAGACAATGTGTAGGTTGTATGTGTAAAAAAGTTCACCAAATAAGAAAATCAAAGACCCTTATCCCCCCTATAGTGCATACGTAATACTGGATCTATTTCAAAATTCTTTAACGATTCGTTTTTTCTAAGCTATATTTTGTCCAAAATCAAAAAATTGCAATAAATATGACGTTCATTAATTTACGTTTATGAATATGAGTTATTTAATGACTTACCCTACACTGTATCTCTTTAACCGCACCATCGTGTCTTTGTGAGCTATTAATGAAACGCCGTACAACGTTGCGTATGCGCAGAACCAATGTAAATATGAAGCTGGCCGGCAAGCAGAACGCGCAGACAACTAACTCGCGGTGATCCTCTAGCCATTTTATCAGTCGATCCTTAACGAAATCCGGTAACATGCTGAAAATCTTTTATTATTTAACAATATTTTCTGATTGTTAAATAAATGACATTCATAATTGTATAAAATAAAATTTATCGGTTTTAGTAATTTCCTGCCGATAGTAGCAATGAGGTGCGGATTTATTAATTTTTATTCCGAAACACGTCCTATTTCAAATGATGTATATAGTACCTATCCGACTGGTAAGACAGCAGTTGTCGTAACGTGCAACTTTCAACTCTGATTTTGCGTTCGACTTTATTTTTTTCATTAAAATATTCTTAGAAACCGTCAAAAACCACCAAAGACCTCAAACCGACGTATATAATGGGAAGTTCATTTATTAAGAGAACAGTCAAAACCGTTTACGACGACATTGTTTAGAACAACATACCGGTTATATTGACCAAAATCAAAGGTCCCGGCTGAATTCTTATAGTATTAGGTTCTTAAGAACAACGTCATCGGCTGTTATAACTATAGTTTTTACGACCAACTACTCATTCCTTTGATTTCGCTATAACAGATTTTTACTGTAATAACAAATGTGTCTCACCCATACTTTAATAGGCGTATCAAGTGTTTTATTTAAAATAATACATACGTGCAACAGGCTTTAGTCAGGTCACAAAAGGTGAAAAAGTACCTATTGAATGAGATTGTAGTTAGCTTACCTTAATTATTAATAAAATGATATTAAAAATCAATCAGGTGACACAAAGTACTAGTTCGAATGATACTTAATCATCTTTGTCTTATGAAATTATCTTAAGGTCACTTTATATGAAAAAATTGATAGCATTGACCGAGAACTTGTAATCGCGGGCTTTGAATTTTTATCAGTTGACTTGGTAGGTATAATCTTTTTCACTTTAGCGACATCTACAATATGCTACTACAAACACTACAATAATGTCATATGAATCACGCTTACATGTTATGACGACCGCTAAAGCTTAGTTTTCTTGAAAAGCGGTGCAGTTAACTAACGGCCGACATTTTACGGTTGTTAATAACGGCCGTCTTTACTTTTAACATAATGCAACAAAACAACATTTTCGCTCGTCAAAGTCAAAGTCAAAGCATTTATTTCAATTAGACCATCTAAAATGGCACTTTTGAACGTCAAAAAAAAAATTATATATATAGAAGATTCTAGTTGCCCCTTCCAAAAGGTAGTTTCGTGTGGAGAATAATGGGCAAGAAACTCCATACTTACTCTTTTAAAATAGGTTTGCAATATTTTGTTACATTTGTTAAATAATTATATGTGAAGACAATGTACTCTTAGAATAAACTACTATACTAAAAAAGTTAGTATACATGTTCCTCACATATTTACAAATATCGAAACCGTAGAATATTAACATTAAAGTGTAATAAAAATATTAAAAAACACAACAAAACAGTGTGTGAGATACAAAAAAAAAAAATTACATTTGTAGCATTTATAAATTAAAAAAAAAATTATAATAATAATAACAAAAATATGTTACAGCAAAAAGTCAGCAACCAATTTGATTTTGTCCAGGCTCTATGATTGTCCTATGGAGCAGGACCAGCATCCAGCGTCCAAGTCACGTTTCCACTCATCGTATTAATTACCACCGCTACAGGCGAAAAACGTTGAACTAATGTTTATCACCGCTATGATGGCCGTCATGCAAATGACAGTACCGCTATTTGACGTTACGGTGACACTCAACGTTCTCTAGAAAACATAATCCGATGTTACTTATAGACAACGTGTGGGTGACGTCACCTAACGTTACATTACGGCCGTTGGATAACGGCAATGCTTTTCTAGGAAACCTAAGCTTAAGGAATCTATAATATATCTCTTGCCCCGGGAGCAAAATTACTTTTGCTATATATATGTTATACATGTCTCGATGCGTCGATAATACCTCACAAATTACTAATTTCGATTACGAACGTCGACGACGTCCGTCAGAAGTTTAAGAAGCAATATTTATTAAGTACAAAGCATGCTGTGTTTGTCTGTTAATGTGTGTGTAATCAGGTTTTATTGTTATTTTTGTATGTTCCTATACGTAATAATTGTCGGTTACCAAATCTTTTATAAATAAATAAAAATAAAACTTGTTTAATAAATACATTTCAGGGAATAGACCATTTCGAGGATATAGGGCCCTGTGTGATAATGGCGTCTCCGGGAATGATGCAGTCTGGACTCTCCCGGGAACTGTTTGAGTCGTGGTGTACGGATCCTAAGAACGGTGTTATTATAGCTGGTAAGTGGTTATAACAGCTGGAATATCTATCTATATAAATACAAATGATACGCAAAATATGTTGCATACTTTTATGAATAAAATTGAATTATTTTTATTGAACTATCAATATTTTGTATGGATACAAAGGAATGAATCCTCGGACGCATAGGCAAATGGAGTGGAAGAGAGATAGATGCGGCGCAAGCGTACAATGAGCGTAACGGGACAATGAGTCATGCTTTTTCGTGCGTGTAGCCGGCGTACATCGATTTATTAGACGTTGTCAAGTCAAACAGTTATTATTACATTAACAATTGATTACTTAGGTTTTTATTCTGGAGGTATCAGTCTATGGGGGGTTAGTATATCAAAATGTTCCATATTATGCAGTGGCGTAACTATACCATCTGGGGCCCGTGGCAAATTTTTTTGAGGGGGCCCTATCCGTAAAAATCGTCACGTTGTACTCAGTTTAATTTTAATTAACTTCGAGATTTTCAGCGTACTAAATTACACGTTGTATATGTCCCACTAATGGACATAAGACTCCTCTCTAGGCGAGAGGGAATAGCCTGTAGTCCCCACGCTAGCGTATTGGAGACTTCACATTCATCCAAAGAACATAATATCTCTTCGGCCGGGGGCCCGTGGCATTTTGCCAGCCCTGCCACCGATCGCCATCGATATTTTAAAACAGTATATACATATATCCGATTTCCACAGGTTACTGCGTGGAAGGGACTTTGGCTAAGACAATTCTATCGGAGCCCGAAGAGATCACGACAATGTCAGGCCAAAAGCTGCCTTTGAAGATGTCCGTGGATTACATCTCTTTCTCAGCGCACACTGACTACCAGCAAACGTCAGAATTCATCAATATATTGAAACCACCGCATGTGGTGAGTGTGTTGAAGATTTATTCTTACAAGTGTAGGATCGTAGTGTAAAAAAATACATAAGGGTAAAATAAACGATTATACCTTCAATTATACAGATTTAGTAGGTTTTTGTAGATTTCGAAATTTATTTTAGGTTAATTGCTGTATGTTTTATTTATACGTTGGTATTTGACAGTGTCAGGCGCAGAAGGATAACCTACTTGCCTATAAGGGAGCATTCAAGTATTACGTAACGAATTTTGGGAGGGGGGGGGGTTTCCCTTTTGTAAAAACGTTACGATGCGGGGCGGGGATTGAATTACGCGTAATTGTTATTATTTTCGACTACACCACATAAAGGTAACTTTTAGGTATAAAGAGTCACTGGATGGTCACAAAACGTTTTACTTTTGGGTACAGAAAAACGTTACTAAGGCGCGTTACATGGGGGGTGGGGTCAATAATTTCCAAAAATTGCGTGATGTAATACTTGACGAAGAAAAAACATTTATACATGACAGTGTCAGGCACAGAAGGTTCACCTACTTGCCTCATGCCTATTAAGAAAATTCCAAACCAGATACAGAAGTCAGGTCTATAGGTTTTAGGGCGTTAATTTGTTTCCCTTGAAATTTTTATGACATCACTTGTTTCATGTTTTTAAAAGCGGTTTTCGTATTAAAGACTCAAAGACGAATATGAGTTTGTGACTTTTTGCAGGCGTTAGTTGGCCTTATATAGTCCTCGTTTTCAAGGTGTTGGTGCACGGAGAACAGAATGAGATGTCTCGTCTGAAGGCAGCGCTGCAGCGGGAACATAGATCGAGGCTGGCCGTTCATACGCCGAGGAACACACAACTACTGGCACTCACTTTCAGAGGGGATAAAACTGCAAAGGTATGCAATATAGACATTATGATTTTAAAATGATTTTCTGCTTAGCTATGACTAAATCATTTTAAATCATAATGTCTATTTCATACCTTTGCATTTTATCCCCTCTGAAAGTAGTGCCATATTGTGTGTTTTTCGGCGATGAACCAGCCTCTTCTATGTCCCGCTGCAGCGCTGCCTTCAGACGAGACATCTCATTCTGTTCTCCGTGCACCAACACCTTGAAAACGAGGACTATATAAGGCCAACTAACGCCTGCAAAAAGTCACAAACTCATATTCGTCTTTGAGTCTTTAATACGAAAACCGCTTTTAAAAACATGAAACAAGTGATGTCATAAAAATTTCAAGGGAAACAAATTAACGCCCTAAAACCTATAGACCTGACTTCTGTATCTGGTTTGGAATTTTCTTAATAGGCATGAGGCAAGTAGGTGAACCTTCTGTGCCTGACACTGTCATGTATAAATGTTTTTTCTTCGTCAAGTATTACATCACGCAATTTTTGGAAATTATTGACCCCACCCCCCATGTAACGCGCCTTAGTAACGTTTTTCTGTACCCAAAAGTAAAACGTTTTGTGACCATCCAGTGACTCTTTATACCTAAAAGTTACCTTTATGTGGTGTAGTCGAAAATAATAACAATTACGCGTAATTCAATCCCCGCCCCGCATCGTAACGTTTTTACAAAAGGGAAACCCCCCCCCCTCCCAAAATTCGTTACGTAATACTTGAATGCTCCCTTATAGGCAAGTAGGTTATCCTTCTGCGCCTGACACTGTCAAATACCAACGTATAAATAAAACATACAGCAATTAACCTAAAATAAATTTCGAAATCTACAAAAACCTACTAAATCTGTATAATTGAAGGTATAATCGTTTATTTTACCCTTATGTATTTTTTTACACTACGATCCTACACTTGTAAGAATAAATCTTCAACACACTCACCACATGCGGTGGTTTCAATATATTGATGAATTCTGACGTTTGCTGGTAGTCAGTGTGCGCTGAGAAAGAGATGTAATCCACGGACATCTTCAAAGGCAGCTTTTGGCCTGACATTGTCGTGATCTCTTCGGGCTCCGATAGAATTGTCTTAGCCAAAGTCCCTTCCACGCAGTAACCTGTGGAAATCGGATATATGTATATACTGTTTTAAAATATCGATGGCGATCGGTGGCAGGGCTGGCAAAATGCCACGGGCCCCCGGCCGAAGAGATATTATGTTCTTTGGATGAATGTGAAGTCTCCAATACGCTAGCGTGGGGACTACAGGCTATTCCCTCTCGCCTAGAGAGGAGTCTTATGTCCATTAGTGGGACATATACAACGTGTAATTTAGTACGCTGAAAATCTCGAAGTTAATTAAAATTAAACTGAGTACAACGTGACGATTTTTACGGATAGGGCCCCCTCAAAAAAATTTGCCACGGGCCCCAGATGGTATAGTTACGCCACTGCATAATATGGAACATTTTGATATACTAACCCCCCATAGACTGATACCTCCAGAATAAAAACCTAAGTAATCAATTGTTAATGTAATAATAACTGTTTGACTTGACAACGTCTAATAAATCGATGTACGCCGGCTACACGCACGAAAAAGCATGACTCATTGTCCCGTTACGCTCATTGTACGCTTGCGCCGCATCTATCTCTCTTCCACTCCATTTGCCTATGCGTCCGAGGATTCATTCCTTTGTATCCATACAAAATATTGATAGTTCAATAAAAATAATTCAATTTTATTCATAAAAGTATGCAACATATTTTGCGTATCATTTGTATTTATATAGATAGATATTCCAGCTGTTATAACCACTTACCAGCTATAATAACACCGTTCTTAGGATCCGTACACCACGACTCAAACAGTTCTCGGGAGAGTCCAGACTGCATCATTCCCGGAGACGCCATTATCACACAAGGCCCTATATCCTCGAAATGGTCTATTCCCTAAAATGTATTTATTAAACAAGTTTTATTTATAAAAGATTTGGTAACAGACAATTATTACAATAAGATTACGTCTAGGAACATACAAAAATAACAATAAAACCTGATTACACACACATTAACAGACAAACACAGCATGCTTTATACTTAATAAATATTGCTTCTTAAACTTCTGACGGACGTCGTCGATGTTCGTAATCGAAATTAGTAATTTGTGAGGTATTATCGACGCATCGAGACATGTATAACATATATATATAGCAAAAGTAATTTTACTCCCGGGGCAAGAGATATATTATAGATTCCTTAAGCTTAGGTTTCCTAGGAAAGCGATGCCGTTATCCAATCGTTATCGGCCGTAATGTAACGTTGGGTGCCGTCACCCATACGTTGTCTATAAATAACATCGGAGTAGGTTTTCTAGAGAACGTTGAACGTAAAACGTAACGTCAAATAGCGGTGCTGTCATTTGCATGACGGCCATCATAGCGGTGATAAACATTAGTTCTACGTTTTGTAACGGTGCCCATATTTAATTAATACGATGAGTGGAAATGATGTTTTTTTTCATTATGTTTAAAAGTAAAGACGGCCGTTATTAACAACCGTAAAGCCGTTAGTTAACTGCACCGCTTTACAAGAAAACTAAGCTTTAGCGGTCGTCATAACATGTAAGCGTGATTCATATGACATCATTGTAGTGTTTGTAGTAACATATTGTAGATGTCGCTAAAGTGAAAAAGATTAAACCTACCACGTTTCTTATAAGTCAACTGATAAAAATTCAAAGCCCGCGATTACAAGTTCTCGGTCAATGCTATCAATTTTTTCATATAAAGTGACCTTAAGATAATTTCATAAGACAAAGATGATTAAGTTTCATTCGAACTAGTACTTTGTGTCACCTGATTGATTTTTAATATCATTTTATTAATAATTAAGGTAAGCTAACTACAATTTCATTTAGTTGCACCTTTTGTGACCTGACTAAAGCCTGTTGCACGTATGTATTATTTTAAATATAACACTTAATACGCCTATTAAAGTATGGGTGAGACACATTTGTTATTACATTCAAAATCTGTTATAACAACATCGAAGGGACTATTCATATTTGGTCGTAAAAACCTATAGTCGTAACAGCCGATGTTGTTATTAAGAACCTAATACAATTGAATTTGCCGGGACCTTTGATTTTGGGCAATATAACCGGTATGTTGTTCTTAACGATGATGATGAACTTCCCATTATATACGTCGGTTTGAGGTCTTTGGTGGTTTTTGACGGTTTCTAAGAATATTTTAATGAAAAAAATAAAGTCGAACGCAAAATCAGAGTTGAAAGTTGCACGTTACGACAACTGCTTTCTTACCAGTCGGATAGGTACTATATACATCATTTGAAATAGGACGTGTTTCGGAATAAAAATTAATAAATCCGCACCTCATTGCTACTATCGGCAGGAAATTACTAAAACCGATAAATTTTATTTTATACAATTATGAATGTAATTTATTTAACAATCAGAAAATATTGTTAAATAATAAAAGATTTTCAGCATGTTACCGGATTTCGTTAAGGATCGACTGATAAAATGGCTAGAGCATCACCGCGAGTTAGTTGTCTGCGCGTTCTGCTTGCCGGCCAGCTTCATATTTACATTGGTTCTGCGCATACGCAACGTTGTACGGCGTTTCATTAATAGCTCACAAAGACACGATGGTGCGGTTAAACAGATACAGTCTAGGGTAAGTTATTAAATAACTCATATTCATAAACGTAAATTAATGAACGTCATATTTATTGCAATTTTTTAATTTTGGACAAAATATAGCTTAGAAAAAACGAATCGTTAAAGAATTTTGAAATAGATCCAGTATTACGTAAGCACTATAGGGGGGATGGGGGTCTTTGATTTTCTTATTTGGTGAACTTTTTTACACATATAACCTACACATTGTCTATGCTTGAAAACGAAATGCTTTTTCGATAATTCCTACAAAAAAATAATACGTTTAATCATAACTACTATTATTTTTGAGTGCTTTGCTTACTTTTGCTGACAAAAGGATGGAGGGGCGGGCTTAAATTGCAGTACAAAAATACTAATCTTTTTACTTACTAAAAAATCAGTATCGACATAAACATGTTAAAATATGCATACAGCACGGAAGCGTGTAAATTTCAGCTCCACAGCAAAATGCTCATTATCAAAGTAAAGTTGAGAGGAAGTGAAATATTTTAAATCGTGTCGGAGTCATTCATGAAACTGTGTTCAAATTTGCAGGTGCAGCAATGGAACAAGCAGCCCAAAGGTCTGCTTTGCACATCTCGGCCCAATTGGTTATCGCTATCTACAACGTTCTTTCAAAAGCACCACCACCATCGTGTGCCCATACCATTATACGATATTTTGGAGTTAAACGAAGACGCGATGACTGTTCGAGTGGAACCGATGTGTACAATTGGAGATATCACTGAATATCTTATACCTAAAGGATATTCGCTTGCTGTGACCATTGAGTTAGTTGACGCTACTTTAGGAGGTAAGAAACGTGGGGTCCTGTGACGTTTCGGCTTTTGCAGGTACTGTCTGGGCTTGGATGCTTTGGGCGGTATCTGCATAAGGTGCCTAGAAGAGAGTTGCATCCGGTGTGCGGAGCATACTGTCAGTGTGTTACCTGGACAAGGGAGAGTCATAACCTGGTACCGGTAGTAGGACCTCACTTTACAGGGTATTATATTAGTTATGCTAGGAAGTGAGGAGGCCTGGAGTGCAATGGTCTCCTTCTGTGAGCATGTTATGCTGCTGAGCGATTGAGTTAGAGGTCTGGTGACCAGAGACTGGCCGGTGAGTCAAGGCTGGGGTCTCGATCTCGAGTGGCCCGGAACCGCAGGTCGTGAATGAGCTCTCTATGTCGGATATAAGCTCGGGTCCCTTGGGTAGAATGCTTGGCGAACCCCGAGTGCCCATCTTAAGGGCGTGTGAAGGGCTGAGTTGTTTTTAGTGGGAGGGGTCTCGCTACCCCTCTAAATAGCAGAGGGATTTGAGTGTAGACCCAGCCCCCAGTGCGGGGACTGTCAAGCTCGACATCCATGGCACGGGCCTGCGTAAGCGCATTTACACCTCATTCAAAAAAACAAAGATGGAGGTAAGAAACGTGTTAAAGGTAAATGCGGATCCAGGACCCCAATGCCCTTGGATGCTGGGCAGGGTCTGGCTTCATTATTAGTACATTATAAACACAGAGAAAAATTGGGAATTCCACTTTCGTAAATACTAGATAATTGAAATGATTTAAAAAGCTTTGATCAAACTTTTTTGTAGGTCTCGCATTCGGTACGGGAATGTCGACTCACTCTCACAAAGCTGGCCTCTACTACGAAACAATTACGAGCTATGAAGTCGTTCTGGGTGATGGATCCTTGGTAACTGCCACCGCGAACAATGAGTACTCAGACCTATACAAATCTCTGCCCTGGTCTCATGGCAGTTTAGGATTTCTCGTCGCGTTGACACTTAAAATAGTCAAGGTAAAGCCTTATATAAAAATAAAATACATGCCAGTTACTGGACAGAAGAATTATTGTGATACGTTAAGGGATTATTCGGGTGCGAATGAAGCGAAACCCAAGTACTACCCTGATTATATCGAAGGCACTATATTCAGCAAGGACGAGGCCGTCATTATGACAGGAGATTATTCCGACTACGACCCATTAATTCCTGTCAATCACTGTTCTAAATGGTACAAGCCATGGTTTTACAAACACGTCGAATCATTTTTAAGGAAAGGCGAAACTGAGGAGTTGATACCTCTAAGGGATTATCTGCTTCGGCATAATAGACCTATTTTCTGGGTTGCCGAAGACATGGTATCGTTTGGCAATCATCCCCTATTCAGAATTCTATTTGGCTGGTTGTTACCCCCGAAACCAGCGTTCTTGAAGTTCACTACCACCCCTGGAGTACGGGCCTACACGTTTACAAAACAGGTATTCCAAGATATCGTGTTACCTATACACGAACTGGAGAAGCAGATCGACTTAAGCACGGAGTTGTTTGACAAATTTCCATTGCTCGTTTATCCGTGCAAAGTATTTGATCACGGTCCATCGTCCGGTCAGCTTCGTAGGCCGCCATCTATATATATGGTACCGGGTACTAATTACGCAATGTACAACGATTTAGGGGTGTATGGAGTACCAGGAAAGGTGAAAGATAAGGAACCGTACAACCCAGTAGAAGCAATGAGAAAAATGGAGAAATTCACACGAGACGTTGGAGGTTTCTCCTTTCTTTACGCGGACATTTTTATGACGAGAGAAGAGTTTGAGGTTATGTTTGATCTGTCATTGTACGAGTACATCAGAAAGAAGTATAAAGCGGAAGGTGCGTTCCCAGACCTGTACGATAAGGTTAAACCGGAAATTGATGTATTCGCAATTGGCGAAAAAAATGCAATATTAAGTGAATAGGTGGATTAAAATATTTGATTACGAATAAATTTTCATGATAAAACCATTTGTTTTATTACAGTGTAAATTCTTTAAACTTAACGAATTTCAAGGGACAAACATATTTTTTATACGTTACGTACGTATACGTTATAGAGAGTTTTCGTTATAGGAAGGGAAGAAAAAAATAAACAAATTTAACCTTACCGCTACAATAATATCTAATTTAATAAAATTATTTATTATATTATTTATTATTTTATTATTATAGTAATAACACATAAAACAACGCTTTTCTTTTACTGGCCATCTTGACAGTTTCAAAATTTGTTTACGACTGATAATACACGATAAGGCAATGGAACTCCTACAGGCAATGTAATCTAAGAATAATGACACACGTGTTAATGTTTCATCGTTATAGAGAGCGAATTAATGTATAGGGGTGTGTGTTAAACGAAACAAATGTAAATACAATAACGTCATTGTCTGTACGAGAACTTCTCAATAACGTTATTGAGTTATCGTTATAGCGAATGACGTTATAAAGAGTTTTCGCAGTATTTAAGGAGCTTGTATGTCTTAAATAAAAACATTTACGACATGTCATTCATTCCGAGGCCATGACATATTTGTGGCGCCACTTGATTGCTATTATTTTAATTCAGTTATACATATATTGTCCAAAATGGAAAGATTTTGTGTATTTATTACCTTCAAGTCCTAAGCTTCAGATTACATTCCAACTTTCAACAAAATTAATATTAGTTTTATATAAAGGTTGTTTTAAATATTAACATAACTGACCTTCAAATTAGAGATATGTCTGAAGATAAACGGGTTGTTAACCGCGATCTGTCTTCGAATGCGGTCGTTCATAGCGTTGATGTAAGTCTGGTACACGGCCATACATTTCTTCGCAAGTGACGAAGCGTAGTATATAGGAATGTCTTGCAGCTCGGGATGAAGAGACCAATATTCATCTATAACATATAAAAAAAAGACTTTTTTTTAATGGCTCTGGCACGATTTATGCATTAGCCATCGCCAAGTATAAGATTTTTATAATTCGCGCTTGCCTTAGAACTTCGACCGTGTCCTCCATGTACGGTTTAAGCACTCGCCCGGTACCGCACAACCCTCATAGAGGCCGAGAACAAAATTAAATTAAAACTTGCCCTCGAACCGGGAATCGAACCCGGTACCCCTAACCTAGCCATTGCACACTTAAAGCGAACCGAATGGGAAAAGGGAATTTTTTATTTGTATTGTTTTTGATATGTCTTATTTTATTTTTTCTTTGAGTATTGTTATTTTGTGTGTTTATGTGTATGTCGGCGCCTGTACCGCCGTACGCGCCTATAGCAAACAACACCTGCATCGAGCACGTCACAGCCGGTTCTTCAAGTCTCCCCACTCTCCCCACTACAGAGTCTTTCGTTATAAATGGCGGAGCGGGCCTTACGCAGGCAGTCTCGGCTCTGGCGTGGCTCGGTGCACTAGTTGTATCTTGCGAGCTTATCCCTGACTCATATTACTCTAATAACTCTGTGTAAATTAGGAGTGATTAAAATAGAATTATTATTTGAAAATTAAGTGGCATTTAATTTATTAAAATGTCTTACCCAAATCCTACATCAGAAGTGGGATGTAACCACACGACCTACATGGCGGTGACGGCAACGAAAAATGGCAGCGATTGTTGGAAGCTCAGAAACAGAATTTCATGGCGTTATTGGAGACCATTAAAACCCCTCAACTTAACGAAGCTATAACCGAAGTAAGCATTTACCCGATTTTAATCCGCACATGGATTACCACAGCGAGAATGTGCATGGCGGAGCGAAGAAATGCAAGGTGCTTCTCTTGTTATCGCCCTGAGCAAGGCTCTGAAAGGTCAAGCATCAGCGCGCCTTTTACGAGTGGCTTTTCCTGGAATGGTGGTCCGAATTTAAGGCGCTTTTTATCTTAAGGTACGACTGTCAGGATACCGCCGCCCCATTTCTATTAAATTTAAATAACGCCAAACTTAAAGATGGCGAATAATGGCAAGATGAAAAAATATGACTACCGAGGAAATAGTCGTTTCGAGTGTTCTCGCACATCTTTCACAATGTGAAACGCGTGTTCAACATTTGGCGTTTACAACTGAAATTGCGTCACGTCATCTGTGCAAAGTTGCAGCACAGTAATTTTGTTACGATTAGGGTTCAGAATGAAAGAAACGATTTCTTGGAAATTTAGAGGCAGGTGGTCACACGAGACCGTGTCTTTGACTGGTATAGGATATCCTAGGGTAAATAGTACTGTGCAGATTCTCGTGTGTTGACTCGACCAAGGTTAGGGTGACATAGTGTTTAAAAAAAAACGAAGAGCTTAACCAGACAAAACTTGACTACTGTACAAAGGGCCGTTCAAAGTATCTGAAATCTTTGATGGTGATCGCTATCTTATTAAAGCTTTAGACTCTAAACGGACGTGCAAGTACGCCCATGATCGTTTTCGAGAAATGTCTGAAGGTCAAGTTGTGATAGATGATTGTGATGTAACGAAGTAGATGTTGAGGCTGTTGGGCCTAGTGGTAGTCAACACAATGCTTAATAGTGCTCGATGGAGGCACCGGTGTAATTCTTGATGGAGGCATTTTTGTGGGGATGCTCGAGGGATGGCTTGTGCTCGATAGAGGTACATTGCCATGGCGTTTGGTGACGCCAGTGTGTGTTGAAATTAAGCAAGGTGTTGATTCTGTTGATTTTTATTGATTCTGTTAAGATGACCATAATAGACCTTCAGCATTTTCGCATCGATTATTTTTATTCGCTGTTATGTGTAAAGAACTGATAGTGTAAACGTGGATGTAACGTCACGTTTTTAAGGTCAGTGCTCGCGTGCGGTATTGCTCGATCGAGCTAATCTATCGAGTGGAACCATGGCATAGGCTTTCGCCCACACATTGAGCATTGATCTATCGAGTGAGGCGCGGCTTTCGGTATCACCGAACCGTTCGAGCCAAAAGATGTCTGTGCAATAAAGGAGCGTTCGAGCCAAAAGATGTCTGTGCAACAAAGGATACGGTGGCTGTATTTAGTAAGTCTCACAGTGCTTTATAAGAAAATCAAAGAAAATTAAAAGAAAAAAAACGTAAACGGAGATACTGAGTTAGACATTGGTTAGATCGCCGTTCTGATTACAGCCACGTAAACTTGATTGAAGAGCTACGTGTATGTCCTGAAGATTATAACAATTATTTAAGGATGCCTCCAGAGCTATATGAAGAATTACAATAAACAATACCAGACTGACGCTCGTCTCGCGCCACTCGCAGTCACGTACACACGTTCGAGTCCGGTACCGTGTGTAGGTACTGACCTTTAGTGATTGATGATTTGTGTCATTAACATTTCTAATGATTCGTTTTATTTGGTCAGAATGACCGAGTCTGAGAATTGATGACCTGTGGATTTTCTTTTCGAGAGCACACGAGGACGTGTGATGCGGCAGGGTGACCGTGTCGGCGAGGTTACGTTTATGCAATCATAGATGTCGTTATTAGCTGTCTCTTTAAGAGATGGCGTTTGAGTCAGGTCTGCGTACGGTTCGAGAGTGGGTGGAGAGGTGGTGGCCAACCACCGCAAACTGTATCTTTTCTCTACTGGCATGGAAGCCATTTTTAAGAAAATTGCAGATAGTTTAAATTCTCAACTGTGTATTCATCAATACCTATCAAGTTGGTGCCATTTGACCCGGATGAAACCGATTCAGACATAACCAATTGGTGCACTTTAAATGACATAATTATTGACAAGAAGAATTTAGAAGGCGTTGATTTGATTATTGCTGGTATTCACTGTTTTAAAGGTCGCGCGGCGACATGCCTCACAATTATACAGCCTAATCAAATGACCTGGCAGAGCATTCGGGAAATATTAATTTCGAACTTTGCAAAATCAATGACTGAAGTAGAACGGAAAAAGTTCCGTCCTTTTAGAGGCGCTTGTTATGTTTATGGAAAAAAAAAGTTACCAGTCCAACATTGTTGAAGGGCTTAGGCCAGTCCAATGATGTTGCAGGGCACAAGTAAAAAAAAAAAAGAAAAAGAAGAGGTTGCCAGCCCAACATTATTGAAGGGCTTTAGGCCGGTCCAATAGTGTTGCAGGGCACATGATAAAAAAAAAAGGGGTTGCCAGTCCAATATTATTGAAGGGCTAATGCCGGTCCAATAATGTTGCAGGGCACATGTTAAAAATAGGTTGCTAGTCCAGCATTGTTGAAGGGCTTAAGGCCGGTCCAATAGTGTTGCAGGGCACATGATAAAAAAAAGGGGTTGCCAGTCCAATATTATTGAAGGGCTAATGCCGGTCCAATAATGTTGCAGGGCACATGTTAAAAATAGGTTGCTAGTCCAGCATTGTTGAAGGGCTTAAGGCCGGTCCAATAGTGTTGCAGGGCACATGATAAAAAAAAGGGGTTGCCAGTCCAATATTATTGAAGGGCTAATGCCGGTCCAATAATGTTGCGGGGCACATGTTAAAAAAAAAAAATACGGATTGTTTTAATTTTGCAGGGCTTTGAGCTAGACCAAAATTATGCAGTGGCTATGGCTACAGGGAATGTAAATTCCGGACTAGCAGAAATGACTAATTGTTATGGTTTTGCAGGGCTTTGAACCAGACCAAAATTATGCGCCTTAATTTATGTAACTGATGTAACAGAGATATGGGATGAGGCGCGTGCGAGGACGCACGCATGTCAGTATGGCCGTGTCGGCGCCTGTACCGCCGTACGCGCCTATAGCAAACAACACCTGCATCGAGCACGTCACAGCCGGTTCTTCAAGTCTCTCCACTCTCCCCACTACAGAGTCTTTCGTTATAAATGGCGGAGCGGGCCTTACGCAGGCAGTCTCGGCTCTGGCGTGGCTCGGTGCACTAGTTGTATCTTGCGAGCTTATCCCTGACTCATATTACTCTAATAACTCTGTGTAAATTAGGAGTGATTAAAATAGAATTATTATTTGAAAATCCTTACCCAGTACCGGTAAAGTCTTACCCAAATCCTACATGTATGTAAGATTTGGCTAGGACATTTTAATAAATTAAATGCCACTTAATTTTCAAATAGTAATTCTATTTTAATCACTCCTAATTTATACAGAGTAATTAGAGTAATATGAGTCAGGGATAAGCTCGCAAGGAACAACTAGTGCACCGAGCCACGTCAGAGGCGAGACTGCCCGCGTAAGGCTCGCTCCGCTATTTATAACGACAGACTCAGTAGTGGGGAGAGTGGGGAGACTTGAAGAACCGGCTGTGACGTGCTCGATGCAGGTGTTGTTTGCTATAGGCGCGTACGGCGGTACAGGCGCCGTCATGTATGTGTTTTCGTATGTAATAAATGTTATGTCTATATGTCTAAATTATATGGCACTGTCTCACCCAATATAAGTAATAACTCCTGTGCGCGTCCCAAAGCAAAGACTGGTATGAGGCAGCGACCTCCACGCATCACAATATCACTCACAAGACTTGTGAACCGACTTTCTCGCTCCTCGCGTTTTTCGTGTATGTGTGTGCCGTATGTCGATTCCTTAAACGATACTTCATTCAAAAATGGCCTCAAAATACATAACATTTTTGAAGTTATACTTCTTTAGGCGCGTTATGAAAAATTTATGAGAGTGAAATTTTACGATGCGCGCGCACCGTGACACAAAATTCAGTATGGGCGCCGAGCGTGCGCGTATTAAACAAATAAAGCAGTTTTAATTATTTTGTCAAAGAAATTTAGCAATGCTTTTTCACAAAGACCTATTTATACTTAGTTAAAAGGTTATGAAACATACCTAGTTATTAAATTGAATTAATAATATAATATTATAATAATTATTATTAATATTAATTAATAATTGAATAATATACTAAATATTAAATATTGTTAAATTATTAACGCCTAATATGATTATTAATTATTTAATATTTAAAAAAAATAAAGAAAGCCAAAGAAGTATAACTTCTTACGCGCGTACAAAAGTACACGCACCATTTTTTTTTTTAATCATACAGATTAAGTTCAAGTATTACGTAACGAATTTTGGGTGGGGGGGGTCCTTTTGTACAACGTCACGATGCGGGGCGGGGATCGAAATACGCGTCATTGTAAATATTATTTTCGACTTTCCCGCACTTTACACCTACACATGTTTTAGGTATAGTCACTGGGTGGTCACAAAAGGTTACGGCGCATTACATGGTCAATAATCTCCAAAAAATGTGTGACGTAATACTTGAACGCTCCCTTAGATAATACAACACATTTATAAGTAACATTAATTACAATTTTTCAGTGCAAACAAGCTAACTTTCCAACTAGCCTTTTTTAAATAGCTCTATTTTTATTATTATCCTTTAAAAGAATAACAAAAAAAACTAACCGTTATCAATACATCAGGATGTACAGTGGGTATTTCGGCTGCCATTAAATGTCTGTCTTCTTGTCTTGAAAAATCTCCTGTATATAAAACCTGTAAATAGTTATTACTTCTATAATTTGACATTTAGAAAATATTGATAAATAAAATCAATGGTATTGTCAAAAGACACAAATCAATTGCTGAGAAGTGTTATTCCAATCAAAATCTACTATTATTCAGTAGCAGTTGCCTAGACCTCTTAAGGTCTTAAAGAAAATATAATTAACACAACAAATATTTCTGAATGGAATTCATCTGTAAGGCATCACTACAATTTTTTTTTTAAATCTGTTAATCACAATGTGGTATAAATGGCAACACTTCTAGTATTTTTGCAATTCTTACAACCAGTATCATGGATATAGAACCAAGACATATATATTTTAAACTATTCCTACCTTAACACCAGCAATCTCAATCATAAACATTGCAGCTCCAAGCACATGCCCAGCATTGTATGCCCAGAACCGCACTCCTCGCACATCTTTTTCCTCGTGAAAGTTGATTGTTTCTATCCGATCCATGGATCCTTCTAAATCCGACTCTGTATACAACATCTGCTCTGTTGATATGTTACTGAAAATAAAAAAACAACAAGTACTAAACACATACCGGGCCATAAAATGTACTTTAACTTAGAAAAATTAATTATATAATCACAAACAGAATATTTTAAAAAAATTGTCTGCAATTTTTTTTTAAATATTAATCATACAATCAGTCTTTGCGACTATAAGTAGATATGTTGAGTGCTTCTTGAGCATAATTTTATAATACAACTAGCTGACCAGGCAAACGTCGTTTCGCCATGTATATCATTTATAATAAAAAATAGTCGTTGATCGTAGAAGGGTGAAAATTGAGGATTGTATGTTATATCATAAAAAATAAAAATTAAAAATTTTGTCTAAAAAATAAAAATAAAAATTTACGGGTGGACTACCCCTAACATTTAGGGGGATGAAAAATAGATGTTGGCCGATTCTTATAGACACCGGATAAGCACAAAAAATTTCATTAAAATCGGTCAAGCCGTTTCGGAGGAGTATGGCAACGAAAACTGTGACACGAGAATTTTATATATTAGATAATATTTAATTTAAAAGCTTTTTTTTTAACTTTAGGTGTAACTCCCAACTCTTAACCAACACATACCTAACTTTAATGTAATCTGATACAAGCCACCTGTAAATGGCTTTAGTTGCATGTGTCATAAAAACTCTTCCTTTAAATGATGTTTTTGTCAGAAACCAAGGTAGTGCTCCACTATGGTCCAGATGAAAGCTGTAAATAATAATTGTAATCCAAATATTAATACAAGTTAACAAAACAAGAGTTCCTTTATATGAATATATTAAAAATTACATTAACAATTTCCTTATAATTCCACAGATGGTTTTATGTACTTACTGAGATATAAGCAGTAAATCCACTTCATCAGCTTCAATAAGATCTACAAATGGCAATGCATCCATTCCTGATAAGCCTGGGTGAATGCCGCAGTCCAGCTAAAACAAGAATTTAAACTTCTTAAGCACAACCGACAATTAAACTAACTTTTGATTAGTAATAAATTTATGTGTGTATTCTTACCATTATTTTCTTCCCTTTAAATTCAAGCATTATGCATGATCGCCCCACTTCTTGCCCAGCACCTCTAAAAAAAACTTGTAAATTAGTAATTTCACCTGCAAGATGATTTATGTATGTTTGTTCGAAATCGTTAATTACTTGATCTTGATCTTAAAAAATTAAGTTTAAAATATACACCAAACTCTTGTTTGCATAACTAAGAAATAGAAGATAACAAAATGATAATTATTTTTGCTAACTACAACCTTGTAGATTAAGGTAAGAGATCCCGATTTTTCAATCGTTAATAAGTGATAGATAAATCTGATGCAGAAAAATTAAGAAAACAATATTAACAAATTAAATATTTACAAGGGTCGAATAGTTAGTTGATCACTTTCTTCATATGGTACAGCATCGACGCCTTTCCGTGGATTAGTTGTCATTTTTATATAAATTTTGTATTTATCAATACAGTTTCATTTATAGTACTAATAAAATGTATGTATTAGTTATTTGTAACATACACCCGGTAATCGACATAAACAATGAAATAGGTTAAAATTATATTTAAGAACTGTCAATCGTCATCTGTCAACAGTCGAATCTCCGTCAGTTAAAAAATGATAAAAACATATGGGATGTTAGGATTACATTGCACTTGACTGCGTCTGAGCCTGTGGTTTTTGCTAAGTAATAAATGTTAAATTGTTTGGCCTAAAGGTTTGGCCTAAAGGTCTAGATACCAGGCCATAAACTCCAAAAAAAAAAAAAATGCTAAAAAAAAAATATAATCTGTGCACTGAAAATAAGCAACACATTACACACGTGTGAACTGTGAAACAAATTATTTTAAAATTAATTTTCTGAGCTTGGGTAGGTATGACTAAAAAGAAATTATTTGACGAAGATTCAGAGGAAGATGAGGCTGATTTGAAAACAGAGAATACCTATGCAAAGAATTATGATAGATGGCGGGAGAAGGAAGAACTTCATAAATGTAATTTACTATCTCAATTTCTGTAGATCTCTCATTTATTTTTATATTTTTCTTATATATAACCTGAATGTATGACACAAGACAACAAGCCTTAGTTTTTTTTAATTTCATGTAAGAAGTCTTAATAACAGTTATGTTTAAAAAATATCAATATTGGTTAAATCTTTTCAACTATTGAAGTTAAATATTACTTGCATTATAATAGTAAAATTAATATTAGTGTATGTTATTAGATATTAATAAAGTAATAAATATACAGCTACTTATAGTTCTTATATGTTATAGTGGAACAGAAGTATGGTCAGAAACCCAGTTCAGATGTATCTGGGTCGGACAGCGAGGACGAAAGTGATGAGCCTCCAGAAATTTCAGAAGAAATTGAAACACAATTCCTTAAAACCTTGTCCTTATTAAAAACTAAGGATCCTAGAGTATATGATCCCAATTTCAAATTCTTCAATGAAAAGGTGGAAAAGGAAAAAGGTATGTATTTAAAATAAGTTAAATTTCTAATTGACTCCTGCAAAAGTATCTTATTACTTATTTCAATAATAATATTGTTATCAGAAACAACTGAGGATGTGAAGAAAGTGACTTTTGCTGACAGTGACGAAGATGATGATGATAATCCAAATATATTTAATATTGAGAAAAAAGCTGTGATAGAGGACCCTGCTAAAACTGAGGTATTTTTTACAATTTAAAATCACATGATAACATACATATTTCTTGACTGCACAGCATTTGAGAAAGAACCAGCCGAAAAACATCTTAAATGCTGGATGGCATATTAAAATTATTATTTTTTATTTTGACATTTGATTTTGCATGTTTTACTGTTCATTCGTTTTGATATAAATATAAACTATACATTAATTAATGAAGTTATTAGCATAGTTCATTTAGAAAATATTCAATCATATTACTTATAGATTTAAATATTATCTCATATGATTATGAAAAAATAGAAAAATCAATTCTTCCACATATTGGTGAGTCTTTTATAAAAAAATTATTGAGCTTTTATAGAATTTAAATAAAAATTATAGGATGGAAAATTAAAAAAATATTTAACTGGTAAAGCTGATCACATCAATGAAGAAATTGAAAAGGATTTGGAACCATTGAAAGCTTTGTGGTCTGATCCAAAACTGAATGATGGTGAAGCTTTTCTTAGAGACTACATCCTGAATAAGAGGTACATTAAATAGTTAATAAGACTAGGGTTATTTTGTCTTTCCTACCCATAAGCAATATGGACTAATCAAGGGAATAAAGCAATTATTATACTAAGCTCCCTTCTTAGGTCTCACTATAGGGGTATGATTACGTCAACAGTAATTATTTACTTTTTACACATATTACCCACACATTGTCTATGCTTAAAAAAATAATATGTTTATGTACTAATATTTTTGAGATCTTTGCTTACTTTTGCTGATAAGAGGAGGGGGGGGCTAGTACAAATTTTATATTTTCTTATTTATCAGTACAAAACAGTATTTATAGATTAGTGTATATTTTTGATTAAGAAAATACATATTAGTTGATTGCAATTTAATGTCAATCAAGAGAACATGTATTTATTTTTTTCAAATGCAGCATATTGTTTGGTAGCCACGGTCCAATTTATAAAGTGATGACAAATATCATATTGAATTGGCTTCTATAAATTTTCAGATACCTGGACTCAGAAGAAGTGGAAACAACAGATCAGAAAATCCGTGACGATGAAGACCTTGAGGCTGATGAAAAGACTGTTGAGGAGCAGGGCAAGTTTGAGAGAGCATACAACTTCAGATTTGAAGAGCCTGATGAAGAATATGTAAGAAAATCTTTCATATAAAGAATGTAAACATCAAATATTTTCACTAAAGAATTTATAGCAAAATTGCTAGATGACATTAGGTAATGAATTATACTGTAATAGTATGTTAATTTAAATACTGTGATAATGCTCACCTCCTTACCTTACTAATTCTAAAAAAGAGCAAATTTCTAAAAAGTTGCAAAGAACTATTATATATTTGTTTTAATTTCTATTATTTCAGCTAAAACGCTATCCCAGAACTATGAACTTCATTCGTCCTAAAGACGATCGTAGATCTCGAAAGCGAGCGGAAATAGCGCAAAGGAAAGAAGAGGAGAAGAAAAAGAAGATGGAGGAGATTGGGCGAATGAAAGCTCTTAAACTGAAAGAGATTCAGGAGAAGATTGCCAAGATCAAAGAAGTCACAGGGAATGAAGAACTACCTTTTGAGGTTTGTTTAATTTATTAAAAGTGAAGCGGTAAGAGAGTTGAAAATATGTAGACGTTCCTGTTAATATGTCCATAAGAAAGATTTATAATTTTGTATGAATAAAAATATGTATTGAAATTTATTCACAGGAAGCAGATATAGAAGGAGACTTTGATCCAGCTGAGCATGATAGACGGATGAAAGCAATATTTGATGAACAGTTTTACGGAGAAGCTGATGATGAGAAACCAATGTTCCCAGATCTTGATGAGGAGCTAGAGATTGGTATGTAAAAACTAGAAAATGACTTGAATTTAAAATCACTTTCAAAACCTGTCAAAGTGTTTCTCCATTAATTTCATTGCATATTATATATTGCTATAGGTGACATTTTGACTATACAAATTGGAATAGATAGACAGTCTCGTATTCCAAAACACTTATTAGGCAACAATGTCGGATAATATTATTTTAGGAGCTGTCAAAAATGTCATATCTCTTAGTTTAGGTAGGTGTCTTTAGACTTGACAGTTCTTGAAACTTAATAATAAGTATCAATGAGTGTGGCTTGGATGAAGGCACTGTATCTCACGTTCTATTTAATTGTCCCAAACTAACCTATCCTCTATGACGTTCTTCCCCCTAAAGTCTCCCCGTCCTTTAAGTGTTAAATGTTTGTGTTTAGTCCATATTGTAGATTTTTATGTAAATATATAGAAAGCAATAAAATTAAAGTGAAATATATATGTAAATTATTCGTAAATAGGAAATAGTAGGTATTTAATAATATTATTACTCATATGTGTTGTCTATGCTGTCATAAAACTAACAATCGTATTTCAACTTTTTTTTAATTATTATTTTTACCGATCAATCTCCTTCGTGCCTTCTCCATCTACTCGATACTGGCGAAGTACCTTGTGCCCACTTGGCACAAATAAAAGCCATTCAAAAAAAAAATAAGTATCAATACAGGTTTTTTTTTCAAGTACATATAAAAGGTTCCACAGTGCTCAACACTAATAACTTGGCCATATAATACTCATTCTCGTATATATTTCAGAAAATTGGGACAAATTTAATGTGCAACAAGACAATAGGCAGGATGAAGATGAACTTCATTGTGAAGATGATGATTTTAATGTAAGTTTAGAAAATAATAAATTTTATTTGTCCATATTTATAAGAACTAATGTAGTCTAGTATGCTATTTGAGAGTATGGAAAAATAAAATGTTATTGTGAGTAAACAGTAAACTTGGGCTTAAGACAAAATTACTGGCATTTGCTTCACAATGAATTTGTTTTTTTTGACAATTGAATGATGCAACGGGCGGCCTTAGCGATCCTTTCCAGGCTTCCCTAAAAGAAAAGAAAAACAAATTAATTAATCATAATTAAAATCATTAATTTTTATACGTGGATACATTTTCAGATGGATGCTGACTACGATCCAAAAGTAGCGAAGGAGAATCTTATAGAAGAATTGAAAAGAGATCAGAACAAGAAGCGCAGAAATAGGAAACGGAAATCGAAACTGGCCGAAATACTTGCACAGGAAAAGCCAAAGGTATAATTTTATAAATGCAATAAAATATTTGAACATTTTCATGTTTATAATCTTAATATATATAAATTACGTGTCACGTTGTTTGTCCGCTATGGACTCCTAAACTACTGAACCGATTTCAATCAAATTTGCACACCGTTTGCAGTTTGATCTAACTTAAAAGATAGGATAGCTTACATCTCAATTTATACCCGCAGTATTATTTTATTGCAAAATATTTGTTTATTATTTGATAGTCTCAATTCTAACAGATGGTGATGTGTTGAAAGTACCAACGTTTCAAATAAGCTACAATTTAATGTCATAACCACAAATAAAGCATGGTGGTCCCCATGACTGGTGTTCTTCTACCGTTTCGCTTGAATAGTTTACTACTATGTAATATAACAAAAACCTTAGCCACAGCAACGCTTGGCCGGTCTGCTAGTAATATATAAATCAGAGGACTTTCTATGATAAATAATATCGACGCCCATACCAAATACTAATGGTATTCACTAGTCGTAGACGTAAGATTCGTAGCCCAATAGTTGATTTCTCATATTACTAAGCATTTTAAGGAACTGTGAAATGGCATTGAACATCACCTCATTACATGGAGCTATTCGCACATACCAATAAAAAAATCATTGGCGCTACATCCAGTCTCGTCTTAGATCTTTGTTCCTATTTCGTGATATTTTTTTATTAGTTGGCAAGGTGTTTCTAACACACCCTTTAGATTTTTTGGTCTCAGCCAGGCCGGTTTTCCAGGTTGGGAAGTTGGGATCATACAAATTTCATTGTGTATCTTAGTTAAGATTAGCCGAGGCTTAATGGACAAGTAAATTATTTACTGAATTAAATACATTTTTATGTCTTCAGTTCGCGCCACAAGTGGAAAAGAGTTATGCGGAATATATGGAAGAGTACTATAAAATGGACTGTGAGGATGTCATTGGGGATCTGCCGACAAGATTCAAGTACAGAGATGTAGTACCGAATGACTTTGGACTCACTATTGAAGAGGTATTTATTGTAACAGAGATATCAGCTAAGTTTCACATGTCACGAGTTTTCATTATATTTTTTTTGAATATAGCAACATTTATGAAAGACTACTTTGTAAAATACACTGTACACAATACTTGTAGCCAATCAAAAGTATTACTTAGAACACCTAACCTGATGTTGCATTGTTGCCAGTTGAGTTCTACTGAAATTATATTTTTATTAAATTTTAATTAAGAGTTACTTAACATAATTAAACTTTTTATAAATGAAAATAAAAACTTTCATATGAAATAATCTCTGAAATAAAATAAGTGTATAACTTCATAATTAATATTATTCCCCAATATGTTAATAAACCCTTATTTAATGATTATTAGATTCTGCTGGCAGATGACAAAGAATTGACACAGTGGGTCCCACTAAAAAAACTAGTGAAATATCGTCCAGAGAATATTGAGAAGAGTGAAGTTAACACATACAGACTGAAAGCAGCAGATGAAAGACTCAAAAAGAAGATACTACCCAGTCTATTTAAAGATCTACCCGAGTATGTTCAATATATTATTTATTAAAATACTAGCAGCTGTTGCGCTTTAATGTACAGAGATTTTTATAATCTAATTTCAGTAATTAAAAATGCAAACAAAGCCACTTAGTAATGCGAATATTACATATTTAAAATGCAAAACTTTATTACAACACAAAAATAAAAAAACCTTCTTTTCAGAGAGCCTGAAATAGTAGTACCTGTTAAAGAAACCATTTTGAAGAAAAAGAAGAAGAAAAATAAAAAGAAAAGTAAATCTGAAGACGCTACTGTTACCAATGATACTATTTTAGAGAATCAAGAAATAAATTCAGAAGCGACTAACATGGCTGAACCTGATAAAAAATCTAAAAAGAAAAAGAATCGTGAGAGTACACATGAAGGTAACATTGTAACTAATGAACTGTCAAATGTAGTGAATGAAGATAATTTAATTAGTCAAGAAATAGATTCTAAAAACCATGTTCAGTCAAAAAAGAAAAAGAATCATCAGAGTACAAAAGAAGTTAACATTTTAGCTAATGAACTGTCAAATCTAGGAAATGAAGATAATTTAATTAGTGAAGAAATAAATTCTAAAAATTATGTTCAGCCTAAGAAGAAAAAGAATACAATAGATAATGTGAAGGATAATTTAGAACATATTGAGATTTCCATAGATGATAAAACGAAAGTTGAGAAAATAACTACAGACAAGAAAGGTAAGAAAAAACATAAAAAAGTTTTGAATAATGAAACTACTTTAAGTGTAACAAGCAGTGGAGAAATAAACGAGAATAAAAGCCAACTGAATGGCAATCTCGATAATGTTAATACAAAAAATAAAACTAAGAAAACGAAACATAACCATTTCATAGTAGAGGATGTTACGGAAGCGTCTAATAAGGCAAGTACACACGCGAGAACTAAAAATACGCAAAAACGTAAAGCCAACCATGATAATAGCAATATCCCAAGGAAAAAGAATAAGAATAAAAAACAGTGGAAGTCTCACGATAAGAATGAGAATACAAATCCCTTAGCAAAGTTATCAGATGAACGTTTGAAGGCTTACGGGTTAAATCCCAAAAAGTATAGAAGTTTCTTGAAATATAAAAAGTTTTAAATTTTATTTGTGTTATTGTTATGGAAACTATTAAAATACATTTATATTTATTGTGTTCTTTAAATATGTATAATTATTATGGGATTTTTAAATTTTCCATTGGCCTTATTTTTTTTAGATAATATGTAGCGTATGAGACTACATAACCAGGTATTAAATTACACATTTAATTATATTAATTGTTGGTTAATTTAGTAAAAAATAGCATAATTTTACATAATATGCTGTGTTGAGTAGTAATGGATGGCTATTATAGTCTTCATGCAAGTATATGTACCTAATAAAAACAAAATAATAATATTGGTATGATTTCGTATATTTTGAATATCACTATATCAAAATAGAATAAAAAAATTAACTGTCTCGTGCCACATGCGGTATAGTGGGTCTCCGGTTCTCAGGCTAATCGCAAAATAATTTACATAATTGTCTATGGCTTTTACATGTTACAGTTCTTGTATAAAATCGAAACAGTCGATGATTTAATTTTTTTTTTTTTTTTTTAATGGCTTTTATATGTGCCAACTGGGCACAAGGTACTTCGCCAGTGTCGTGTAGATGGAGAAGGCACGATGGAGATTGATCGGTGAAAATAATAATTAAGTTAATTTTGAATATGCACCTAAACAAAAACAAAATAGTTGCAATTCGATTGTTAGTTTTAAGACGGCACAGACAACACAAATATGAGTGAGTAATAATAACATTATTAAATACTGTTTCCTCTAATAATTTTTATATATATATTACACTTTAATTTTATTGCTTTCTATATATTTACATAAAAATCTACAATATGGACTAAACACAAACATTAACAAACATTTAACACTTAAAGGACGGGGGACTTTACGGGGAAGAACGTCATAGAGAGGATAGGTTAGTTTGGGACAATTAAATAGAATGTGAGATACAGTGCCTTCATCCAAGCCACACTCACAGATAGAGTGATCCCTTATCCGGAGCTTGGCTAGATGAACAGGGGTGCAAGCATGACCAAGACGAAGACGTGAGATTGTGGATGTAATCCAGCGATTTGCATTCCGATAATGACAAAACCAGGGTTGTCTTGGTATGTTTGGTTGGATGGAAGCATAAAACTTACCCTTAACCGATTTGGAGTCATTCCAAAATGTCTTCCAGGTTCTGTCCAGATATGTCTTTGCAAGAGTACAAAGATCCTGTGATCCTGATCATTTTCAAAATGATCTAGAGAACCTGACTCAACAGCTGATTTGGCACATGAATCAGCAGTCTCGTTTCCAGGGATACCTGAGTGGCTAGGAATCCAAACTAGTATGATAGACAATCCTTTTTGATTACAAGAGAGCAGAGTCTCCCTGATTTTTAGAATAATGGGAAAACGTGATTTGCTGCGAAATGGGTTTTCTTTAATGGACATTAAACAACTAAAAGAGTCTGTCAAAATAGCTGTCTGTTGTATGTTATGGGAGTGTGCAAACAGGATTGCTTCCAATAGAGCAGTGGCCTCTCCTGTAAACACTGAAGATTCGGGAGGACATTTAAATTTCAAGATAATTCTATACCGAGGAACCCAACAGGCAGCACCAACACAGCCGTCTGGACACAGCTTTGAAAATGTAAATAAGAAGATGATTTGGCCAATTTTGATTAATATAGCTTTGTAATTTGATGTTGGTATCTGGGGCTCCTTTGATCAGACCAAGGTCTGCGATGATGGGAGGTTTGTATACCAGGGCTTTATAAGAAGTAGAATACAGGGGATTTATTGGAAAAGATATCAGGGGGTTAGGGAGGCTGGTGAACTTTAGATAACTATTTAGCAGATAGGAAGAGGAGTTGCGCGTACAAGGAGAATGTGACAGTTGGGATAATCGATGCCAAAGAGGGTGGGATGATAGCTGTAACATCTTGCTAACAAAGCGGTCACATAAATACTGCCGGCGGATGTGTAGAGGAGGATCAACACACTCAACCTGCAAAGCATTAGTGGGGGAGGATTTCATTGCACCTAGAATGATTCTAAGGCACCTATATTGAATTTTGTTTAGTTTCTCAGCAGCTGATTTGTTAAAGGGATCCAGAACAAACATACAGTAATCCAAATGACTACGTACTAAGGCATTATACAATAACTTTAAAGAATAGGGGTGAGCGCCCCACCAAACTCCCGCTACTGCTCTTAGTACGTTAATACCTTTTTCGCATTTTTTGATAATGTGTTCAGAATGGGCAATTCCGTTCAGCCGGTTGTCTAAATAAATACCTAAAAATTTTGCTTTATCTGTCAGGTTGATTGCTTGATTTTCAAATGAAATGAGTAGAGTGGGAATGTATCTCTTCCTTGTAAACACCACTGAATGAGATTTGCCCACTGACAGGGACAAGCCGTGGTCAGACAACCACTGGCCTAGATAATACAAAGCAGAATTGATACGACAGGATACTTCCCCTATACTGCTTGAGCTGTGATAGAGGACAATATCATCAGCATATTGTAAAATATTGCAAAAACTGGTAACAGACAGTTCGAGGTCATGGGTATAAATGCTATAGAGCAGAGGGCTGAGAACTGAGCCTTGAGGGAGACCTTTCCAGACTAGTCTGGGGGGAAGAGAGGTATTTTGATGCTTTATCAAAATAGATCTGGTAAATAGCAGATTACATATGAGATGTACCATCCTCGAAGAAACACTCAGCTTAAGCAGTTTCTGCCTGAGCGCTGGAAGTAGGACACTGTCATATGCAGAAGCAATATCAAGAAACACACCCACAAGGTACTCTCCTTTTGTAAAGGCTACGCGAATGTCTGTTGTCAGTATACTGAGGCTGTCTGTGGTACTCATACCCTTCCGGAACCCAAATTGGGATGAGGGGAGAATATTTCTACTTTCCATTAACCATTCCAGTCGGTTTTTAAGAAGGTGTTCCGTTACTTTAGCTAAAGTAGATGACAAAGCTATGGGACGATAAGAATTTGAATCTGAAGGGTTTTTTCCAGGTTTGAGAATGGGAATGACTATTTGAGATGTCCAAGATGTCGGTATAATACCAGTTTCAAAACTTTTGTTGATTATTTTTAGATAGTAAAGTTTAGCTTTGTCATTTAGTCTAGTCAGGAAGGAATATGGAACGCCATCTTCCCCTGGAGTTGAATCTTTGAGACCATTAAGAGCGATTTGAAGCTCAGAGAAAGAAAAGGGAGCATCCATTTCATTGTTCGCCGGAGCTGGCGTAGAACTTAGAAATGAGTCCACATAGGGAGCGAAAGGTGGAGCCAGTTTATCCGCAAAGTTGTTAAGCCAGTAAGAAGGGTTATTTGAAGAAGGATTAACATGGTTTAGGGAACGACGGAATCTCCTCACATTAGACCACACAATAGAGGATGGAGAACGAGGGCTAAGGGATTCGCAAAATTGTATCCAACTACATCTTTTCTTCCTGGACACCAACCTTTTAATTTTAGCATGAAGCTTCTGGTAATTAATAAAGTTCTCCTGTGACATACTGGCTGAGTAGGATTTCTCTGCAGCCATTCTCTTACCAAACAAATCGCTGCATTCATCATCCCACCAGGGAGAGGAAAGCAGCTGATTTTTAGGAGAGTGCTTTTTGGGGATCTGGGAATCGGCCGAAGATATGAGAGTATTTAAAAAAAGATCATAGCAAGACAAGACATTTTCTTCGCATTCCAAATCAGGCAGAGTGTCTACCATGCAATCAACGGATTGGGCATAATCTTTCCAGTTTGCTTTTTTGAGTTTATATTTTAAAAGGGGGTTGTGGTAAGAGGGGGGTAAGGATTTGTTATTTAATGAAATAATTACAGGAAAATGATCACTGCCATAGGTGAACTTAAGGGCGTTCCAAGTTAGTTGCGAGGCTAGGTTAGGGGAACAGAGGGTGAGATCCACTGCAGATTTGGGATTCTGATAAGGGTATACTCTGCGAGTTGGAGAGCCATCATTGAGGATGCAGAGATTGACATCGTCGAGTAAGTCAATCAGCAGTGGAGCAAACCTATCCCTAGCATGACACCCCCACATAGTGTGATGGGTGTTAAAGTCACCCATGGCTATGATAGGGCTGGGAAGGGATGATAAAATTGATTGTATCTCAGGAAGAAGAGAAGGAGAAGGGTGAGGAATATACAAAGATACAAAAGAAATGTCTAAGGTACGAACAGCAACAGCATTAATCTGATCGCTGTGGGTAGGAAGAGGAATTTGGGAGAATGGGAGGGAATGCCGTACAAAGACAGCACTGCCCGCATACCCATCATTCCTGTCATCCCGCAGACAGGAAAAGCCAGGCACCCGAAATCGGGAACCAGGTCTCAGCCATGTCTCCGAGATGGCAACAATCGTGGGTTTATGGAGGTTTATGAGGGAAATTAATTCATGTTTTTTTGAACGTAAGCTTTTACTATTCCATTGAATTAGGGTTATTGGGTCCGTTTTGTAGTAATTTAAAAAGTTGGGATAGGTTTTTGGCAACGTTGGGCGGTAGGGGGATTTCGCTACATGGAGCGACAATACTTAGAAGAAATTCAGAAATAAATTCTAACATTTTGCCCTGAGAGGGAAGGGTGTCAACATTATTGTTGAGAGCACAACCATTTGGGAGGGATGAGGAGCACTCACCAACAATAGTCTGGTGAGCTGTTCTATCGTACCCCTTTGCTAGAGGAGCTTGGGGACGAGGGGAGCGATAAATTGTTTGGCGATAGGAAGCATTGGTAGGAGTTTGGGCTTTTTGAGTAGATTTTAGAGAATAGGCAGGAGGGGTAAACATTTCTTTTGTCATCTCAGCATATGAACGTCGGACAGGAGGAAACTTAATTGCTGCTTCAACGTATGAGATGTTGTCCTGGGACATCACCATTTTTATGGATTGCTGTCGAGTAAATTCTGGACAGCTCTTGTCAGAAGCAAAATGTTTGCCTGAGCAATGTAAACATGTGGATGTTTCTAAAGTGACTTCACACGTATCACCTGTATGGGGCTGAGCACACCTGTAACATCTGGGCTTAGATCGGCAGATCGATTTGATATGTCCAAAACGGCAGCAGTTCAGGCACTGTATGGTTGGGAGTTTGTAGGTTTCGACAGGGAGGGAAGTGTGGTAGGAGTAAACCTTGGCAGGGAGCATTTGCCCCCTGAAGGTAAGGACGACAGATTGGGTAGGCACCCAGGTGGTGACACCCTCAGTGACTGTTTTTCTGTTCAGTCTCCTTGATTTTAATACTTCACCACATCCAGGAGGAAGCTCTAATGAAATTACGAGTTCGTCCATTGACCAGTCCACCGGTACACCTCTGACCAACCCCATTCTGGTAATGTTATAAGTGGGGATAATAGCTTTAAACTTGCACATACTAAGAACCGGGTTGACCATAAAGTTGTTGGCAGCTTCAGCAGAAGAGAACTCAACGGTGATTTTATTACGTCCTACATTTTTTACACCATCGTGTATGATAGAACTAATTTTGTGCTTATGCATAAACTGGCCGAATGTAATAGCACGTAAAGAGGCTCCGGAAGATGGGTCTTCTACTTCACGGGAGACTTGGACAATGAACGGACCTTTATCTTCATTAGAGTAAGACCTAGGTCCATCGGAGAAGGAGGGGTGGACATAAAGGTGTTGTATAGACGGGTTCGCCTTAGCCGGATCCGTAATAGTTTTTTTAAAGGATGGTTCATTTCTCTCCTCTCCTTGTCGTTTGCGAGACGTAGAAGAGGTTCCCGGGTCAGGAGGCTCGGGGTCAGGATCTAGATCCATTTTACTAAAACTGCAGCAACTATATTAATTTAAATTTTATACTTTACCAGCACCAATAGGGTTAGTTTTATCTAAATAGCACAATAACAACTATTTCAGCTTAGGAAAATCACAGAAACACCGAGAAAAACACGGAAATCTCACTAACACGTGCGTCAACCAAAGCTAACGCGAGCGACCTCATGATTTAAATTAGGACAAGATTAATAGATCAGCGCCAGTAGCCAGCGTTCTACGTGTATACGCCTTTACAACAGACGTGGGACCTCACTGCCCGAACGTAAAAAAGGACTAATGTGTTTTTGTTTCTCTAAGAGAAAATTCATTAAAACAATTGGTAAATCTACAAAGTTACTTATAGTTTTGTAATAATAAATAAAGAAAGATATGTAAATCAGGCGGCGTCTATCGCGAAACGATCGCATATGAAAGAAAGCCAGCCTCTTCATTCTTACATTTATGGCTAATGTTATTACAAACGGTATAGATATTTGGAGAAATAGCAGTTAATTCGTTCGATTCTGTCAACATGGACAGAATATTGAGGGTTCCAGACAACACTACCATTTTCCAAAAATCTACGGACAAGAGAATTGAATGATATGATTTTAACCCACGGGCCACGACATCGCTTTACAAATTACAATAACTCCACATCTCGAGTGCTATTAATTACTTTAAAATTTTTCATATTATACAAAAAAAATTAATATGTTTGACAAAAGAACCTATATCATTTTACAAAAAAAAAAGTAAATTGGACTGAACCAAGATGAGGACCTTGTGGAACACATGAGGTGGAACTGTATGATCGCGATTCTATACCACTAAGTACTAACTGCCACAAACTTAGTTCTATCTGCCAAATATGACGTAACCGTAAGTTACCCCCTCCAATACCATATACATATATCCAATATTTTCAATAAGACTTTAGGTATGTTCCGATATACACTGCGACCACTGTACAGAGTACCGTCAATTTAGTATACTGTGAAACCGTTTCTCTATAGCCAGCTATACTGGTTACAATTTAAAACGGAACGCAGTCCAGTATACTAGTCAGCTTCGTTTTTCGACACAGTTTTCAAATGAGTGCATCAAAGTTTTTCAATTCAACAAGAAAAACTATTATTGGAGTATTATCGCATTAAAAAAATCTATATTAATATTAACTGTCAATTGAATTAATACTACAAAGAAAGTAAGTATTTTTTAATTAGAAAAAGTCTGTTATATCAGCCGTTAGGCATTCAAGTGGTTTTGATTGATCACGTGATACGATAAGCACTGCGAGTACCTTACCTCGAAAACGCCAGTGCTCGCAGTAGAAGTATAGCGGGGATTTGTGACGTCATATATTTCCCTAGGACGCTGCGGCTGTATACTGCGTGCCATAGCGGAACGAATTTTTGAACAGTGGGAGCACTATACAGTACTCGCAGTGTATATCGGAACATACCCTTTATGACCAACTTTGTCGAAAGCAGCTTTGTAGAATATGTACTTTACTCTCTATTGAATTAGCCAAAATTCAATAGAATAAATCTGCCAAAAAAGGTTAAGAAATACTGAGTTCGAAGAAATAAAAAATAAGAATCGTTTCATCTCATTTTATTATCATTAATATTATTCGGTCATTGAATCGTAAAGCCGAGGAATTTTAATAAAGCACTGCGTTACGTCCGTTGCGACGGGGTGACATTAACAAGGCACTCACTTTTCCCTCGAGTGAAGAATTCTACACTAATAATTTTTTACCTCTGAGTTTTGCTTTTCAACCAAAGATTTTAAATTCCTCATATCTAATTGTTGTGAATTGCACAGCTTCTTTGAGCGATCCAATTTCCTCCTTAGCGATGATATTCCAGACTACGCGATATTGCGCAAAATTTTATTCATTTCTGCAATCAGAATTGCTCGAAGCTCGCTTTTATTAATAAATGCTCTCTCTTATCCTACAGCACCGGCGAGTTGTGACGTTCTTTGTCATATCCGGTCTGCAATAACACTTATTAGAATAGTCGATTTATTTGTATATATTCCGTTATCCATATAGTAACTATCCTTTTCAGAGATAGATCCACTGATATTGCCTAATTATTGCTTTTTATAGTATATTTTTACCGTTAACTATATTTAATTTATTATTTTATGAGGATGTAAACGTTACGACTACCCACACAATATATATGTAGTAGTTTTATGTACAAGAATTTATAGCGAGACTAGAATAATTTCTAAATAGAGTTCATAACTTTTATAATTTAAGACTATAGATAGTAACGCTTTAGTTACTATCTATAGTTAGGACTTAGGCTGACAGTGACAATTAACACCCTGTTGTTCATCGCTTCGACTGCCAGTTGCCACTTGTGTTTTGAGTTTACTCTATTCTGAAATCTGAATTCTCTAACCTCTTTTCCGGTGGGCCGTAATCAACGAAGGTACGTTTACGGTTGTGCATCCATAATAAAGTGAAATTTATAAAAATAATTACAAAGTGTTAAAACAATTAAATAACTCGTGCTTTTTCCGTTTGAATAAGTAGTAATTGCAACATATTGACAAAGATTACGATGGATTACTTGCTATGCCTTCCTCGCCCCATTACTAGCTTACATAGCATGATAATGGCCGGACTTTAAGTCCTGAGGCTAAATTAGTGCCATTAATACAGATTCCCAAAGAAAATCCTATCCTTTCATCACATAATATCCGTTTTTTAATTCATTTCTTTGCAACGTTTAGTGGCGACAAACCTCAAACACAAGCTTCAACGGTGCCTATTAAATGTATAAAATTGTAATTGATTTGTTTTTATTTTATAGCTCGCCATCATGGTGAACAACCGAGTGCCGTCGGTCTTTTCGAAGACATACGTAACCCCACGTCGTCCTTTTGAGAAGGCGCGTCTTGATCAGGAATTAAAGATCATCGGTGAATATGGTCTGAGGAACAAGCGCGAGGTATGGAGGGTAAAGTACACATTGGCTAGGATCCGTAAGGCTGCCCGTGAGCTTCTAACCTTAGAAGAGAAAGATCCCAAGAGATTGTTTGAAGGTAAATAATTAATAAATGTGTAATTTATTAAAACTACTCAGTGCATAATACAATTACGTGATGAACGAACATGGCAACCTCTTGTCATAATATGAATTGATGACCCAACATTTACTGACCATGTTACGAATGCATGTTTTTAAAGTTTTAGGTTGTCTTAAACTAAGTAGCTGTATATTTTTAGGTAACGCGCTTCTTCGTCGTTTGGTACGTATTGGAGTGCTGGATGAGAAGCAAATGAAGCTTGATTACGTCTTGGGTTTAAAGATTGAAGATTTCTTGGAACGTCGTCTTCAAACGCAAGTTTTCAAAGCTGGATTGGCTAAATCTATTCATCATGCCAGGATCCTCATTAGGCAGAGACATATACGGTATGTTGCTCATTATAAGTAAAAAGTATATTTATCTTATACAGGAGTACCTCTAGAAGTTGAACATCCAAAACTATAAAAGATTTGTTGCCTTTACTTCCAGGTGACAAATCCTACTTGACATTTCAACCCTCTAATAGGTGTATAATTAAATTGGGTATCTCAAACATAGCAATGTATTATTTAACATGAAAATTTAAAAAAAATTTAGGATTTCATGACTTACGTTAAACATTTATTTATTTGAACTCAAGTTAAAAACTACTCAATTATTTTGGCATCTCGTTTGAGTTATAGAGCTTCTACTGTATTAGGGTTTCTTGGTATTTCTCCCAATCTCTTTTAATTTAATTTACATAATTTACTATACTTTAATGCTGCTATAAAACTAATTGCATTGATAACCAAAATCAAATGCAGGTGATGCAGAATAAACCCCGGGTGAAGCCGGTTAGAAAATGTTGATTTTTCTTATAGACCACTTGATTCTCACTTTGTGTGATATCAATGTCTTGAAATATGCTCATTTAGAGCCCTTATGAGGTAATGTATTATTTTTAAAATTAACTATTAATATTTATTTGTTAATCTAGGTTAACTATATTATACTAGTTATGTTTTCATTAATATCACTTGAAAATTTTACAGTGTTCGCAAGCAAGTTGTAAACATCCCATCATTCATTGTCCGTCTGGACTCTGGTAAACACATTGACTTCTCTCTAAAGTCACCATTCGGAGGTGGCAGACCTGGACGTGTTAAGAGGAAGAACCTCCGCAAGGGACAAGGTGGTGGTGCTGCTAATGATGAGGAGGAAGATTAAACAAATAAATAACTATTGTTATTATTTTCTTGTTTAATTTAAATAATGTCGTTATACATGCTTTAAACTAGTTAAATGATCTTTTAAACTAAACAGACATAATATAAATACGAATACTTCAATTGATTTTAAATAATCATAGTTTACAATTTGTGTTAACTCTTAATAGATTTGAAGCCAAATAGCTTCTGCATTGATTTAAACTTATTTTGCATTTAATATCTACTTGACCTTGAGGGAAAATTACATAGTACTGATGTAGGAAAATATTTTAAAAAAATTACCATCTCAAAAGATTACAGTTAAGTATTAAACATTATAGGATATAATTGATTCAAAATTTGATAAGAACTATATAAAATTCTTCAACTCAATGGAGTATTTGTGATAAAAGATAATTTTATGAACAAACAACATGCATTAGCAGCTACATTGTATTTCCTTCTGTCAACAATAGTTGGAATGTCAATGGAAAGGAAAATCAATTCTTATAAAAAAAGTAAAATCTCTAACGGCTATTTAATTCTTTACAAACTACTTTTGCACATATTTATATGAACCTGTTCTAAACATAGGTCTAAAATATATTCCAGGGCACGTGCAGTCTGTTCAGGACTATAAATGGATAAATCAGGAACATGTACAAACAATGTGCGAGAATTGTCAATGCTGAGAGATGTGTAATAAATGTACTCGCAAATATATCTGAAATCATTAATGGTAGTCGTTAATAAATTACATTATTTCATTAAAAAATTTATAACTGTCTTCACAGTGACTCATAAACAATTGGGTATAACAGAATAGCTTATCTTATATGCATTACAAGTTATAAAAAGCTTTAGTAGATAGCATAACCATTACAAAAATATCCTACATTGATACAATTTAAGTATTGAGTAGTTTTAACAGCTAATTGTTTTAGTACTATAACATTTTATGCTTACCTTCCAGCATCTAATGATACTACTGCTTTAGAGCCATCTAGAGAGTTGCCATTAAAGTCTGAGCACAGTTTCTCTACATTAAATTTAGTCTGAATTCTTATAGCCCCATCTGCACTGCATGTATTATTTGCTGGACATTTATCCAAGTAGTCTAGTCTTTGGTAGCCTTTACGGTGAGCTTGTTTCTCTAATGTTATATCTTTAGCTAATTTTGATACACCAACATGGATTGTGAGCTAAATAATAAAATAAGCATGAATTAATTACAAAGCATAAGAAACAGAAGGTCTTAAATGAGTAAAATAAATTATTATTATATGAAAAGTAAAAAAAACAAATTTAAGCATTTATTTACAAAAAAATAGATTTTAGTAAGTCTAAATAATACCTTAGGCTCATGTGTCTCCCATAAAGCTGGAACAAACTCGTCCACATTTTCATAGGTGACAGGTAGTTCAAGTTGAACTAGCTCGATTTTATGCTTCTTTTCGATTTCATCCTTCTTTAAAAGTTTGACTGCTTCCCAACTTGCATTTATAGGATGGTTAATAAATGGACCAAATCCAGTCACAAGTACTATTGGTTTAAATAAATAATCCAAGTCGTTCATTTTGTTCCACGGTGACACTGTATCCTTCAAATATGGTTGTTACCGATAGGTGTTCATCGCATTTTGTGTCCATGTTCTGTAATTGTTTTGATAGTCACAAGTGTTGTAATTCAAGTGACAAGAGTCAGCTGATTTTAATCAGAATGAATGCGGAATGTTGGTTCACTGCTGCTGCTATGCAGGTTTTAATGAGTGATGCCAACTTGGGGGTTTTCCTCCCAAATAACGGGGGTATTTTTTTAAAAAACGCACGTTTCTATACAATTTATATTAATCCTCGAATCCAATCAACAAACTAATCCAAATGTTAACTGTAAGCGTGGCTAAACCTATTATCCTAAGATCGAAATACATATTGTGTAATTAAAAGGTCTAAAAAATGTATATGCCAAGAAAATGAGGATAAAGCAGAAATATAACAAGAAAAGTTAAGAAAAACTAAATTTAAATAATAAAAAATATGATCATTAATATTTGTAAATTCGAAAATACACCCGCATAACTATAACATATTTGAAATTACCTCTCAACCCGAGGGTAATTGAAGTTCCCCAGGATTTGATTATTCCGAATAAAGTTGTGTAGTATATTGTATTTAATTTCATAGAAATACAGTTACTATCAATGTAAAAAAATAATAAAATAAAATCAAGTATCAAGTAAGTTTCATCCACAAAATATATAAAAGTTTTAGGGATACCATACTAAATTTTATTGAATTTGCCGCGCTTTTGGAACGAAGTTCCTTATCGCGCGTTACGAAAGGGGGCTAGACGGAAAAAATTCTTACGAAAAGTTGTCACGACACTTTTTTGCTATTTGCTATTGAAATACATCGGTTCTCGTCTGATCACCGAAGTTAAGCAACGTCGGGCGAGGTCAGTACTTGGATGGATGACCGCCTGGGAACACCTCGTGATGTTGGCTTTTTTTTTTCGTCGTAAGATTGGTGTCGAGAAAATCTATCATACTGTTATGATACCAATTAACATATAAATTAATCGAAAGGAATTTTGTTCCATCCGGGTGTCCCTTGACACCTCTAAAGTTTTTTCTGTATCTTTAATTAGCCATACTATTTTATTCTTATATAATATGTCGTTGTATTATATGAATTTTGTAAATGTTAGCCGTAAGGACGCTCTAAGTAATCTTTCTGAACTCTGCAGTCTGTAACTCTAGCTTTAGTTTAATTTTTCAGACTTTATTGACAAACTGTCAAAAATTGCTTTTTTTATTTGGCATTTGGCAGTTGCTTACTTACTTGATTGGCAATGGCAACTGGCAGTTGGCTTTTGCGGTTTGTCATGTGGAGTGTGGATACTTGATTATGGAATTTAAGCATTATTAAAAGCTTTAATTTTAACATTTGAGCATGTTTTGCAAATTTTGGTAAATAATACTATTTACTGTGTCTAGCAATTTAGATTAGATTTATAACTATTCAACTCGCAGTTTTTCTGATTTGGCTTGCAAAGTGAGGTTATGTTAAACAATATAACATATTTCTTTTATAAAATAAATATAAAATGACTGAAAACGAGACTTTCAACAATTGCCGGACAGTGGCGATACCGTGGCCGTTTTCCAAGGGAAAAGTAGAATGTGCTGGTGCCGCATTTTTACGTTATTATAATATCAAATGCCACGGTGAAGATACATTTTTAGAAGCGTCAACATCAAAAGATAAAACTGAAGAGGTGGTTTTTGAAGACAACGTAGAATATTTGCGAAGTTTAGACCCTAAAGAATGGAAAAAACAAGACCATTATGCTGTTCTTGGTATGAAAGACCTGCGTTTTAAAGCGTCTGACGATGACATTAAAAGAGCATATCGTCAAAAGGTTTTAAAACACCACCCTGACAAACGTAAAGCTCAAGGGGAGGAAGTAAGAAGTGACGATGATTACTTTACTTGCATAACAAAAGCATATGAAATTCTTGGCACCCCAAAAAATAGAAGATCATTTGACTCAGTTGACCCAACATTTGACGATACTATTCCTACTGCTTCTGATGTCAAAAGGGATGGTTTTATTAAAACATTCTCTCAGTATTTTGAAATCAATGCAAGATGGTCAGAAAAAAAGAATGTACCATTATTAGGGGATGAAAACAGTTCACGGGAATTTGTGGAAAGGTTTTATGCCTTCTGGTATGAATTTGATTCTTGGCGTGAGTTTTCTTATATGGATGAGGAGGAAAAGGAAAAAGGGAGTGACAGAGAGGAAAGAAGGTGGATAGAAAAGCAGAATAAAGTAGCTCGCGCAAAACTAAAAAAAGAAGAAATGACTAGAATTAGAAGTCTAGTGGATCTTGCATATGCTAATGATCCTAGGATTCAGAAATTTAAACAAGAAGATAAAGACAAGAAATTAGCAGCTAAGAGAGCTAAACAGGTAATTATGATGTTAATATTTTTTACTGCTGCTTTACTTACTGACTTTCCCACTCTTTATGAAAAGTTTATGTATGTTTATAAAATAACCTGTATGAATATTAGATAATACGCTAATTGTATTAAAGACATCAATTTATATGCACATTAATTAAACCATTCTTTTTTCAGGATGCTGTTCAAGCAAAGAAGGCAGAAGAAGAAAGGCTTCTCAAGGAAGCCCAGCTTGCCAAACAAAAGGCTGAAGAAGCTGAGAGAGCCAAAATCGAAGCAGCAAGGGCAGAGAGAGAAATGCAAAAGAAAAATCTTAGGAAAGAAAAAAAGTCTCTGCGAGACTTATGTAAAACTAATAATTACTATGCTCAAAATGATGAGGAAACTGTTTCCCACATGGCTGCTGTAGAAAAGATTTGTGAACTCATGAAATTAATGGAATTACAGGACTTTATTAAGGAATTAGAAGGAAATGGTAGAAGTAGCTTTCTTAAGACAATGAAGGATACTGAAGATAAACTTGAAGCAGAACGCCATGCACTTTTTGAAAACAAAAAAGTTGAAGAACATAGAACAAAGAAAAGTGCAGCACTAAAAGCCCCTGTGGAGTGGTCTGTAGAAATGACACAGTTATTAATTAAAGCAGTAAATTTATTTCCAGCAGGGACAAATCAAAGATGGGAAGTTGTTGCTAACTTTTTAAATCAACATGGCACATTCACTGATGAAAGACGTTTTAATGCTAAAGAAGTTCTTAATAAGGCTAAAGATCTACAAAGTTCAGATTTTTCCAAAAGTAGTCTCAAAAAGGCAGCAAATGAAGAGGCATTTGATCAATTTGAAAAAGATAAAAAGAAAGTAACAAGTACTGTAGATGATAACAGCATATCTAAGAATGATACTTCTAAAGTTGTTAATGGAATCTCACCAAAAGTCAATGGTGATGTTAAACCTCCAAAAGAAGAAAAGTCATGGACAAAGACTGAACAGGAGTTATTGGAACAAGCAATCAAGACATTTCCGGCTAGCACTGCAGACAGATGGGATAAAATAGCTGATTGCATACCAAATAGGAGTAAAAAAGATTGTATGAAGAGATACAAAGAATTAGTAGAACTTGTAAAAGCAAAAAAACAGGCAGCCAATTTGGCAAAATAACATTAAATAATGTATTAGATCCTAAACCAATTAATAAATTGACATTATTTCAATGGCCTTCTCTTATTGTGAGTAAATATTGTACAATCTTTGTTGCATACAAAACCATAGATAAGGAAATGATTGAAAGTGATAGGAAATTATTTTGAAATATTTATTGGATTCTTTACTTAAAAATAGCTTAAATTTTAAAAATAATCTATCAAGTAAAACTTAAAATAATAATGATAACATCACTTTTACTTTCTAATATGTACCTTTGGGTAGTTAACATAAAATAATTTATATTTCCATGTTTTTTTTATATTTCATAACAAGTTCAGACTATCCTTGGTAGAGCATTATAGTATCTTACTTTCATTTGTTTAGCATAATACTAACTCTTTAGTTACCTTTAGCTTAAATGTTGGCTGCAGAGTTGGTGGTAGCTTGAGGCATCAAGGGAAAAGAAATATTTTTTATGATGTGATAGAACTAGTTTAGTTTATATAAACAACCAAATGTTCTAATTGATTATAGAAAATATTATTATACTTACACATCCATGTTCCAATTTTAAATATGTTTCAGAAGCAAAAGCATGATAGACAAAGAATACCTACATATAATTATTGCTCAGTTCTAGGTCTAAAGCTGCTATCACATTCTTAAGAATCTTACATCATATTTTTGTAACTATTATTTGCAGTGGATAATAAAATTATAGTCTATTGGTAATACAATGTGTTTTATTATAAAAAGTATATTCATATAAAGGCATGACAAATCACTATGAAAGGCTTCATTTGGATTTCGTGATACATATTTAGATTTAGATCATCAAAATCTATAATTTATCAGTACCAACTAATATTGATTTGAGATGCAAATATGGTGCCCACTCACTTGTATATATCAATGTATGAGTAAGAGTAGCACTTACCTACCATTAATGATGCAATGCCGATGTCAAAATTAGTTTTCCACTTTGGAACACTATTCTGTAACATAGCTTTACAAAAGACAAATGATTATTTCATGATTCAATTAGTTCAGTATCTAGCTACTCTGGCAAATTTTTTTATTACCCAACCAAAGAATCCAGATTAAAAACTAAAATTGTTTCACTTGTTTTTGGTTAACATTGAAGCAATGGTTTATTCAAATTTGTAACATAACATATGGTACTGCAATTTTTCAATAAAATTATGGGACAATTAATTAACTTTTATTGTTATTACTTGGCACTCATTTACTTGCATAGTTCTATTGCTGGAGTTGACTTTACCTTGGCCAACCAAATATACTTGTTGGGTGTTTAAATGTTAGTAAAACATACCTTTAATAATTATTGTATGTTGCCTTTTGTTTACACAAGTATCAATTAAGATGCGTCACATTTTACTATTATGTCAGTGTATCCATATTTTACAACTTGGCAGGAAGCTTACTCAATTTAGTATCATTTTAAATTTGTTTCTGAGTTGACCTATAAACTTGTTTGCATATTTAGGAATACCTTAAACTGGGCTGTTTCAAACTTAATTTTAACAAACAATGAATTTTTAGAAATAAAATAACAATTTTTTTTAAATACTGTATTTAACACATTATACATAAGTGTTTGGTTCTGTTTCGTAAGGCACATTTAAGGCCATTAATTGCCATTTAAAGCTTATCATATTAATTAAAAAATTACTTTATAAACCTACAGTTAGATAAATTCGAGAGAGCCTAAATGGATACAAAGTTTAAATTATAAAAATTAAAGCACCTTACTCAGGTAAATAAAAAAAATACTTAAAGTAACTTAACTCTTCTTTGTTAAAAAAAAACTATATTATTAAAGATTTCAAAAGTGATCGGACAAAAATATTGAATAATTGAATATTGCAATCAGTCTTTTACATTTACTTATTAGATTCACATGAAAGTCTTGATGATGTTACATATATTTAAACAGCTTATATTATAATTGAGCACTTATAGCAGTGAATATAAGTTATTTTAACTTATGGTACTTAAAGATTTATTATACTCCTAAAATTTTTGTTAAAACTATGTTCAATCAAAAATAGACTGGAACATTATAAGTAAAATTTGTTAGACATAAATCACACATTTGGAATGTATTATGTACATTAAATTGAGTAAAAAGGTCCATTATGTCTTATAATAGATATGCCAATGGCTTGTCTAGCCATTAACTTTACTAGCTATTATAGGTTAGTGTGTGCGTAACCTTTACTGTCTCTAAAATGTTTAATAAATATATGTGTTATAAATACTATGCTAAGGCACATTCTCATAGGCGTATAATGGCTCATTGGTTTGCAGGTACTTACACAATACAACAACTGAATTTACAAGCCAGACTTGGTTATATTAAGTCTGAATAATGTAATCAAAAGCTTATTAAATCAATAAATTGTTTCCATATCTGAAATATTATGAATTCCAGAATAGAGAGATTTTTAAAGCGATTTTTTTATACAAAAAAAAACTTTCATCAAAAACCAAATCCCAAAATGGTTTGATGAAAGGAAAGTTACAACTTATAACCGAATCAGGAAAATATTTGCTTCTATAAATATCCAATACAAAATCAACAATTCAATGAGATTGAATGAAAACAGTCTGCAAAATCGCATATACATGATAGAAATGCACAAAACATATTATTGAATTTTACAACCACGACGTTTCTTGTGTAAATCAGCTTGCTTACTCTTTTTCTTTGCAAGACCCTCTGCAGTTATATCAGATATCACTGACAGCCTCTTAGATGGGTCACCTTTATCATAAGATAGTCGAGGTGGTGGTAAATTATCAGAAGAAAATGAAGAACTGTATAAGTTGTTATTTTCACTTACACTGTGCACTATTGATGTATTTACATCATGAGATTCAATATTATCTGTTGGGTAGTGAGAAGCTGGGCGTATACTTACTGGGTCAGGAAATCTTGGCTTCTTACTTGTGGATGGTGGAGGTGGCGGGTGCCTATGATGAAGGGGTGTATTTGAATTAGCTTTAGCCTCAAATGATCTTGAATGAGCATGTGATGCATTAATGTTTGAGCTAGAAGTCCCGGCTTCTTGAGCATAGTACTGTTTAGACAACTCATGAGTTTGTAGTGCACTGGCTTTTGACTGTATACACTCTTTTTCAAATGGCTCAACATAGTTCAGGTCAGAATCAACAGATTTACATAGTCTTAAGCCATTTTGACGAATCATGTCTCTTGGATTACTGTAAGCATCACAGAGTGTAGTTTGTGATGGTTCAGGAGGAACATCTTGGGCTTGTCTTTGCTGCTTTTTCAGCAAAGCTTTTTGTCTAGCTTTTTCTTTTGCCCTTTGTAATTTTTTGTATTCCCTTTCTTGCAGCAAACGAGCTAGTTCACCATCTTGAGCCTCTACTGCACATCTCATATCAGCAAGGAGGGCTTCTTGACCATCCACTTCATGGCTCAACTGTCTGGCAAGTCGGGCATCATATTCCTCTTGTTCAATACGTCTCCGCATTTCTTCAAGTTCTGTAGGAGACAGACCAAGCTCATCAAGGTTTATATCTGAAATAGATGGAGCAACAATTTTTGAAGAACTCGGTTGAGTTATTCCTGTAGTTTGCCGTTCACGCCTCTGTTTTCGAATATTAATCTCCGCCATCTCTCGCGCGATCTCAGCATCTATTTCGGCTTGTCTACGACGCGATAACTCGCGCATTTTCACCTCATGTTCAATATCTTGTTGTTCACTGAGTGCTACAGGAAAGTCTTCTCGTATTTGCTGATTACGATACCTGTTCTCACAAAGATGCGATGAGATCTCACGATCCTGTAGACGGTGTGCCAATGCGCCATCAGCACGCACCAACCACTGCTCACGGAGGTCAGTTACATGCCCTACCTTGGGCATCGTATCGCGAGTTTGAAATCCAGACATAGAGTTTAAAGTTCACCGTATAGTAACAAAAAATTGTTTTAATGAATTTTAATTAATGTATTGTCTTTCAACTCATAGTAAGTATAATAAATTGATGACGATACAATATATTATGCACCTTTCACAAGTAACTTTCTTCCCCGTCCATGAGAAAAAGTTATTGCGTACTATGCTTCACAGTAGGTACAATGTGAACAATAGGATTGATAGTCTACATAATTAATTATTATAACTTGCACCTTGCTGTACGAATCTAGCTTCAAGTAACAACTTCCCCTCCACAACAAACTTAGGAATTTTAATTTTTTGTTACAAAATGACATGAATGGACATGACAGGTGAATTCCTTCTAGGGCTGTTTCAATTTGTTGGAGAAAATGAGGTATAGATCTATGGAAGGAAAAAAAATCGATTTTTATTCGATGACGATTCATGTCGTTGTCATCGTTAAAATATGGCAACACTCGTTAATTTAATCGATTTATAGGGGGCCTCATAGCCTAGCGGTCTTATTAAGTGGCAGCTAGGTGAGGGGTACCGGGTTCGATTCCCGGTTCGAGGGCAAGTTTAAATTTAATTTAAATTTGTTCTCGGCCTTTGGGCGGGTTGTCCGGTACCGGGCGAGTGCTTAAACCGTACATAGAGGACACTGTCGAATTTCTAAAAGACAAGCACGAATTATAAAAAGTCCTATACTTGACGCTGGCTAATGCACAAATTGTGCCAGAGCCATAAATAAAAAAAAATAAAAAATAATCTTAAAAATTTATTTAAGTAGGGTTTTTCATATTTAACGTTGTAGATTACGTTTTTGAGTTAGGTTTTAATAGTATTTAGTGGACAAGGATATAAGAGTACTTTAAATGAACGTATTTTCTTATATTGCAATATTTTATTTAAAATAAAATAAACTAAAGACATCAACATTTTGCTATAAATAAGAAATACATATATCTAAAATATGAAAGAAGAAAAGCACACTTTTTTTAACAAATTACATATTCTTTAAATGAAATGGTCGAGAGCGTCGTGCGGACGAGCTTTGAGGGCACGCTTTAAACTGGTCGTCACCATAATGACCTGTATCTGTAAAGGTTATTAGGGTGGTTAGGTTTAATTTTGGACAAATGAGGTCGATTAAACAGTACACTACTATTTATCTTGCAAACTAGCGTTCTCATTATCTTTTTATAACCCGAGGATAGAGTCCATCGAACTAAATAAGGTTATATTATTTTTTTGCGAACAAGCTGTTTTGCGTGACTATAGAAAATTCGGTCTTATGGTATTAATTTAAAGTGGTAGTGGTAATAAATTTTTTTAGATAAAAGTATAAACATTATTTTATTTATTTAAATTACCTATATTATCATAAAAAATCATATATACTATAGACAGCGGCATGTAAGTCTAGCGCTGGCCGATACGTGGAGGGGATTGCTGCGCATGTGTACTGTCGCGCGGGGGACGAAGTGCGACTGGAGAGCCAATCGACGCTACGCGCGCCCGTTAGCCCCCCTCAGGTACCTTATTTTTTACTTCTGCGCAATAACGGTCAGCGCTAGTTTCGTGCCGCTACTTGTACGTTCCGAAGTTATAGAGTTAATTTATAACTAACAAAGAATACAATAATTTGATAACTAAGCTTATATAAAAATGTATATACATATATATATATTAAAATGCATGTTAGAATTGCGAAACTAATTTCCACTGAAAACGTCGTTACAACGTAAATTCAATTTCTACCGCGCCGGCCGGCTGTATAGACTCCAAAATGATTGAATACATAGGTACATCATTAAATATAGAACTCTATATTGGTTAAATGTAAGACTATTTCTTTTCTATTAATAAAAGTTACTTATATCAAGTCATTCAACATGTAACAACTCGCCTATTCTTTTAGAAAACTCTTCGAGCCCTTTCTCATTTGCGGTACCATAAAAATATTCTTCAGACATTTTGTACATCCACCGAGCCAGGTTAGGAAATCTACAAAATATATTCAATTATACTGTTTAGATTATTAATCAAGAAGGTATTTAACACATAAATTAAAAAAAAGTAACGTTACCTATTTTTATCGACCGGTACGAGAATGTTTAATGTACTTATTGTGGATGCTATAGAAATATCTGCAATTGAAAGCAAGGAACCCGTTATCCAGGGACGCGCTGCAAGGATCTCATCTAGATCTGAATAGGCGGTTTCGATTTCACAAATTTGATCTGGTAATACAAAACGACAGTTCTCGTATAGAATTGGATCCTAATATAGAAACAAAGAAAATTATTATCTTTAATATATAAAATTCTCGTGTCACAGTTTTCGTTGCCATACTCCTCCGAAACGGCTTGACCGATTTTGATGAAATTTTTTGTGCTTATCCGGTTTCTATGAGAATCGGCCAACATCTATTTTTCATCCCCTTAAATGTTAGGGGTAGTTCACCCCTAAATTTTTTTAAATATTTTTTAGACAAAATTTTTAATTTCTATTTTTTTATGATACAACATTAAAAAATACATACAACCTCTAATTTTCACCCCTCTACGATCAATCCCTATTTTTTATTATAAATGATATACATGGCAAAACGACGTTTGCCGGATCAGCTAGTACATAATTATAGATTAATTATTAATTAATTATGGCTTAAACGATATTTGAACTAAATTTCTTTATTAAAATCTTGACAACAGTACGGTCGATATAATCTTGGCGACTAGTTACAAATGACGTCATACAAAGATAGCATCGGACAATATTCCAAATAGTGAAACATTTCTATTAGAAAAATTTAAAAAAAATTAGTTTAAATACCTCGCTAGAAAGGAATTAACAAAAAATATTTTAATGTAAAAATTAATTTTAAATTTATAGTCAGTGGCGCTACAACCTCTTTAGTTCTGGGCCTCAGATTTCTGGATCTGTGTCATAATCATTTTTCAATCTATAGACAAGAAGGTCATCAGCCTCCAGTGCCTGACAAACGCCGTTGTCTCTCGCTTTCCTCACGATGTTTTCCTTCACCATTTGAATGTTAAATTCGCACATATTAAGAAAGTCTATTGGTGCACAGCTGGACCATCGAACCTACGAACTCAGGGTTGAGAGTCGCACGCTGAAGCCACTAGGCCAACTCTGCTCAGTTAGACGCTATTCACCGTTTTATGCTCTAATATTACAAATTAAAAACGGTTTAATTCAGATCTTACAGCAGCAGCTCGATATTTTGGTTGTAAGGTGCCACAATTGTACATCATAAACTGATCAATTATAGCTCGGCCTCCAGGATCTTTAGGTAACATCTTATCACAGTTGAAATATCGCGACGCAAGGTACATATTTATTGAATGACTGAAAAACAATGAGACATATTTTAGAGGCGGTCTTGTAGCAAATAAATTATCTAAGGTTCGGTCAAAACGGTCGCTTTGGGTCCGACCGAAGCGTTATACGTTTTCATTGATTATTCACATACCTGCGATGTTGAGTCAGTGTCCAATATTTGTAAAGTTCAGCTTAGTTTTAAAGTGAAAGCATCAGCCTTAACTGATGACTGACGGCTGACGCTACTATACAATATATATCATAAATAATTATACGTATTTTGTCAAAATATAGGATACGTAAAATTCAATATTTAGAAACGACTATTCTGCTGTAATTCGCACTTAGCAGGTATGTTTAAATATTAATAACTATAAAAGTTAATAATTATAATAACCTTGTAATGTTTATGCGATTAATAAGAAACTGCTGAGAAGCCCAAACGTATTAAATGTAACGAATTTTACCTTAGTAGGAGTTTTATTTCAACGACAAATAAAATTAAAAATAAAAGCGTTCGTAATATAAGTCATTGTCTTTGGTTAACAATGGTTTTTAAATTATAATTGTTGTTCAGGTTTTATTAAAGTTCCACATCATGTATACCTAATGCTATATCTACAGTATATGTACACAACTAAATATTGTAGTTTTACTACACACAATATGATATTTTTTGTAAAAAAACAAATAAACATTATTATGACCAAACGGCTTAACAGATTGAATTCAAATTTTGAAAATCGTTTAACACCGTTGAGCTCTATTGCGTTGTCTTTTTAACTATGAAACATCTTTTCTCAAATATATTACAATTATGGCAATTATAATTACAACGTTACACATTACCTACTGGTCACAAACTAATACGATGATGTGAATATGATTTAACTTTTGCCACAGTAGAGTTAGAAATGCATTAGCTTCAAGCGTTTTTATTTTATGCTTTTGATAAGTTTAAGTACCTACTTCTTCATTGTAATTGGACGTAAGTCGAAGCAGAAATACGTGTTTATATCACAAGATTAATATTTGCTAGGTTAATAAAGGTAAGGTACTTTACCTGTCAATTAAAATCAAATTTCTGTCTTTAAATACAGGTAAAGTTTGAAAAGGATTCATCTGAAACCAAATGATTTATTAAAAAAAATGTGTGCGTGTACTAGGTGTACACACGTAAGAAGTGAAACTTCTTTATGACCTTATTTTTCGAAAAATGATCTACTATATGCAACTTTACAGAAATTGGTTAAATAAAGTTAAATTAGATAAAGTTTAACAAAAGGCTTTTATTATCATAGACATGAATACAAATACAATTATTTCATTTTAACTTATTACTTTACTACTATATAGTACTAAGATTATTACAGAATTTCATTAATTGTAATAGAACTATTAGTATTACTATCATTGTTATCGTTATTATATATTTTTGTTACTAATGGCTTCGAATCTCTTCGGATAAACCGTGGTAGGAACAAGAAAAAGATGGTGCGTAACCGCAAAATGTGACAAATGTGTGTAAATTTTTTTCCAACGCCGATAAAGAAGTTTGACTTCAAAAAGCAACATGGCGCGTAACCTGCTACAAAATTTCTCCCATACGTTGATAAAGAAGTTTCACTTCAAAAGATGGCGCGTAACAGAAAAATGTGACACGTAACGAAAAAATGTTACACTAAATTTTTTTCCAACCCCGATAAAGAAGTTTCACTTCAAAAATGTTTACTGGATTAATTTAAAATATATAAATTGCTTACATCAATAATTTCCTTTGATTTGTGCTCAGCTTTGTCCATATCTACATCTACCTCTGTGACACTTATATCCATTGCATCTAAAGCCATCAACACGGCTCTGCAAGATGGACTGCGATCAGCCTTCCATAAAGTACAGTGCCTGATAATGGATGCAAGGAGTTAAGTTTTTAATAATTAGGCTCTTCGGAATCGGTAGTTTTCATGTTCACGTATTAGATGTTCAGTCAGTTCTTTTAATTAGATGTTCTAATGTGATGGGATTACAAATGGTGATACGAGCTCTAAGATGTTGACGCCCAGTCAAATCATCATCTTGTAAATAAATTTACATACCCACAGAGGTAAACTAATTTTATTTACTTACTGTAGACTTGACAAAGACTTGCTTCCTACTTTACCCATTTTTAAAGCACATCAAAGATCTTTTAAACAATCATTATTTTATGATTTTTAAATATTTATTTAAATAAATATTTAAACTCAATACATAAGAAACATACTCCAAAATTTGATCTGACAGAAGATTTTCTCTTCTTGAGTTGAATTACGACGAAGGAACGCCAAAGAGGTCAAATAATTTTATTTACCTACTTCAATGAACTTTTCATTAAAGATTAATAGTTGGTGGCTATAATATAAAGAGTACTTTTGCAGACAGAATGTTTTATACAAAATCGATTTTCATATGCTTTATTTATTTTGCAATTCAATTCTTGCTTGGGACCATGTAATGTTTATTCAGCGAAACAATGCTACGGTTCCATTCAGTAACCTGATGCTAGGTAGTTTAATATCACGCTTCTATAAAATGGTGTCGTTCATAACAAATAACATCAGTAAATACCATGCAAAGTTGCAGTATTTAAGACATTTGAATTGTAAAAATCATAATGTACGAATACTTAATACGTATTATGTTAGAAATGATTGTATACAAATTAATTCGTTTTTGTGTTTGTAGAAATTATTCATGGAGAAAACACGAAGTATGCCTATTCTATATGTCGATGAAGCTTCTCCGCCTGCGCGATTTGTAATGATGACAGCATATTTATTAAATATTGAATTAGATATACGGAAAATCAATTTATTTGCAGGAGAACATAAAGATATATCTTATGCAAAAGTAAGTTGTTACTGTTGTTTTCATATCACTCGTATAATGTATATTCTTTGTAAGGTTATTTTTGTAATATATTCTTTAGTTTTTAATGTTATTTTTTTCTAGATAAATAATCTACAAAAAGTACCAACGTTAATCGTGGACGATAAAGCAATTCTCGACAGCCATGCTGCAGCCATATATTTATGCCAGCAAGTAACAACTCAGGAGCTGTATCCAAAAGATAATATTTTTTCACAAGCAAAGGTTAACGAATTACTTTTTTTTAACTCTGGTACACTGTTTCGATTGGACAGTGAAATTATGGTGAGTATAATAAATAGACTTTAAATAAGACTTAAGATGAATTACGAAATCTAGCTCATAAAATAGCTTGAATGAATATTTTTTTTTAGTCCAGTTATTTCGCTGGAAAGTGGCCTGTAGCGAAGTCCAAAATTGAGGAATGGTATAACGCTCTTGATTATATAGAATCAAAGTTAAATGCAAATACGTGGTTAACTTGTGATAAGGTATGTAAAAATAATAAATAGTGATTATATTTTATTCTGAGGTTCTGTCAAATTAATTGTTTTTAATTTTTTCGCTTCTCTAGCAACTATGATTGGTCTTATCTAAGTTTAGCAAACGTATTCAAAGAACTTGTAAGGCTGAATTTAGTCTCACGCTGACCGCACGCGCACCGTTGGCGCTGATGGTCGAGATATATGAACTTCTAGGAAGCGTTTTTGAATGACGCGTAGCTATCAGCGCGCACAGTGGTCAGCGCTGATGGCTGCGCTGCCGTTCACGTTGCGCGTCGGCTGCACGTAGCTGTCAGCGCTGACGATCGCTAGAGTGCCTCTGCTTTCAGTGAGCGTTGTAGTGTCGAACGGAGGAGGACGTCGTCAGCGTGTACAGTCATGGCAAATCGCGAAGTGGATACAGGGCGAGTTATCCAGTAATGCGTCAAAAGTTTTTGTTGACATTCGATAGTAATCAAAGAATTTACTTTCGTCAGCCCTCAAAGTGCCATATAACAAGACAAAGTCTCCTGCAAAGGCTCTCTGCTCAATCAATGGATGAACATGGAGTCTTCGTCGTCGCCGGGATTTTTTTTTGAGATAGGTAGTACTTTGTACTACAATAAATAATTTGTAGCAATAACTAAGACACTCCGCATTTTGGTCTTCGTCTGTACAGTAAGGCGGTCAGTACGATACTGAAACGAGCCACGCTGATGAACTACGCGCTTATCTATGAGCGCTGACGGTGAGCGTGAGACTAAATTCAGCCTTACACAGTTTGACTAATGAAGCCGCATAACTATAAATTATCATATGCTTTTCAGATGTACCTATGTGATCTCTGTGTTATGCAGACAATATCTTCGATGCTTGAAATACTACCACTTTTAGATCACCACAAAAAAATTAAGTCTTGGTTAAACGAATTTGAGAAATTACAATGTATTGATATAAATAAACGTGGATTGGCGAGACTTAAATATTACATTGAGATGTATAAACCAACAAACATTATTGTACCCACTTAAGAACAATATTTAAATGTGTGTGGTTTTAATTTGTAATCTATTGTCAAAATTAAATAACTTATGCGATAAAGTATAAAAATGTACGTATCTATGATTTACATTAGTGGCTTCAAAACAAGCCTGATCGTACCTATAGAAAGCTAAATATTTATATAATAATGTTGATGTTTTATAGTACCCAAAGTATAAAATTAAAAGTTGTTTTGAGTGGCAATCTCTGCTTAGGAAAATTTAGTTAAAAATATATTTTAAGTGAGTACCTAAAAGAGGTCCATTTCATGTCCTTTAGGTTTATAGTCCTTTTCATGAAAGAAGTCCCCCGACCCCCAGGCGCAGCGCTGTAATCGCATGACGTAATGTTGCCATTTATGAGTTAAAAATTTACCTATTTTACATTTAGCATATTTATTTAATCAAATAATATTATTTTCTGCATACTTCTATGAAACAATATTTCTGTTATGTAAAAAGTATAGGTATTTTTATTTACTTACTAGCTGGCCTGGCGAACATCGTACCGCCTAACAGTCGATTCTTTATTTTTTTTAAATACTTATTCTGCTATTCGGGACACCGGTCTAGCTAGTAAGATAAAAAAAAGAAAGTTAATAAGACAACAAATACGTTATGTCAAAAAATTAAAATTTACCTTCCCGGAACCCCTCCACTAACATTTGAACTTTATGATATGGTATTAAAGTTCAAATTGACTTTTAAGTATTATTACGAATATTTTGTATGGGAATATAGAAAAGTGTTTTTTTAGACTTTTTCACTCAATTTTTTTCAATTTTTCTCTCCGTAAGAACCATTCTCGTACTTCAAGGAATATTATAAAAAAAGAATCAGACAAATCGATGAAGCCGTTTTCATGTTATGTCGTGACAACGGAAAATGGGTTTCATTTATATATATATATAGATAGATATAAGCGGTGTTTTACCTACTTACAGGGATAAGATGAGAAAATAGGGCAAAGAAAAGCAATACAATTTTTTATTCAGTTTTATTGAATAATTTTAGATCAGCTGCCATAGGAAAATCATATGAAGAGTGGATGGAAACAGAATCCGATTCTGTTTCAGTATCACTAGCCGTAGATATAATTGTTCTTTTTTATATTGATACTCTTCCCCGGGGTGACAATTTATTTCAAGGTACTTGCCGCTATTATACCTTCATTTGTAATTCTTGTTAAAACAATTGTTACCTGCAATTAAATGCATTAACAATTAAAATAATAGTAACTTTTAGTTTATAATGCTGTAACGCTGTAATATATTTTTTTAATTTCAGTTACCTAGTTTCATTCGTTATGTATTTGTTCAATTTTGTAGCAAAAATGAATTTATATCATAAAAGTCCTATCAATACAGCAAAAAATTATTATGTGGCAACTCTAAAAAGTACCTGTTATGGCGGCGAACATTGTTTAGTGGTATTAAAACACCTTGATTTTTTTTGTTCCGCTTCACAGAACTCTTTCATTTTCAATATCATTTCTCGAGCTGAACTTTTTACAACTTTTGGCATTGTAAACAATCTTTAAAATGCACTAAGCTAGTTATAAAGTCACCAAAATCTACCACTACATACGAACATCGACGGACAACATGGCCGACCTGTCAAATTTAGTTCCAATAATCTCCGCGGGACTTCTTTCATGAAAAGGACTATACGTTTCTTTTGTGGTATAATTAATTTCATATTTGTAAATGTGATTCCACGCTAACACTATAAGTTTTGGCGTTTTATTTCTTACCAAAATATTCGTAGAATATGTTTGCATGAGCTAAGATTATAATGGTATATTAATAAAGTACGAGAATATGCAATCTTTTGTCGGTTATATCATATATGACGATGTTTCAACTTTCATTCAGCAAACATAATCGAAGCATCGAATATGAAATAATTGCCATTACCAAAAACTGCAAAAAGATGTGTAATCACTACTAATTTAAAGGAACTGTCAACACTCAATTCTTTAGTCCATGGAGTCTATTGATTGGTCGACAGGGAGATGTAAAAAATGGCTTCCTTGCCTTCTCCTACTCAGGTAGAATTTATTCAAATAAAATTATTAGTTGTGTGATATTGTTATATTTATGTGCGTGAAAATTTATTTGATACGCGTGTCTACTATTTGATTAGATTGAATATACTTAAAGTTTAATAATACTAAAAATTTGCGGTATCGAAGTGTCGCGAACCCTTGACAGATTACGCTCAAGTTAGATCTGAAAATTAATCGGTTAACCGTATCAGTATATATTTATTGTAATAATTAAGTGAAGTGGCTGGCGGTGATATAATATAAGAAGGAAGAATGAGTTTATTGAATAAAATCCCCAAATTACTTAAGACTATAAGCTTACTATAAATGTCACGATTTGTGTAGATATGTCACACCCATTAGTCCTTTGAATCTAATAAGATTTTGAATTTTACTCTACATTATGTTGACTAAACCATTCCAGGTGGCAGGGACCCACAGTTCTATATATGAGGCCTATTACCACCAAGTAAGTAACTAATCTTAGATTGTATGGACTTGCTATTTATTTTTATTTAAAGTTTGATTTGTAACATTCTGAATATCTTATTCATTATAGGATTATTGTAAACATATGCTGATATGTTTCTTATGAAATTAACTCATCAACAAATTCCTCACTTATTTTAATAATAAAATACACTTAAAACCCAATTAAAAGAGCATGTTTTTATTATATATATATATATTTGATTTAACATTATTTAGCTTTAATATAAGTCTGTCCATAATTCTAATTGTGACTTACATCTATAACTAAAGTATTGATAATAGGTAGACCCTAATGGCACTGGGGCAATACAAGCACTTGATGCAGCTAGATTCCTCAAGAAGTCACGACTCAGCGATGTGGTACTTAGCAAGATTTGGGATCTCTCTGATCCTAATGGCAAAGGATATTTGGATAAAGTGAGTCTTCTTTCACTCTAATTTCTATTTAAGCTTGTAACATATTGACAGATTTTTTTAAATATTTATTAGTATGAGCTCAATCTTGGTGATTTTAATCATTACTTATGATTTATGAATAATATCTCTATTACAAAGCTTAAACAAGGTTTTAATGTATTTTAAATTATTTTTGCTTATGTTTGTTGACTTCTAAAACATATCTTATCAGTTCTGAATCTGGCAAATATGTTTATCTCAGTATTTGTGTTAGATATAATTCAGGTTTATATTTGAAGGTTATTTTAATTTTTCTATTGTAGTTTATATTATGGATTCTTATTCACATTGGTGCATTCACAATGCTGTATTGGTTTTTCTGAATAGTCCAACTTGAAACAATAATTTATTTTTACTAAGCCTAAAACCCTGTAATGCTATTATGCAATAAAACCTCTGCTAATATTGATCTACTAAAGGACTTGGATTCAAGAAATGTTTTAAAATTATAATGAAATTGTTACTTAATTAAATCAAGAATTAACTTAATGCATTTTGATTTTTGAATTAAGTTATGCTGATTAAACTGGTTAAGTAGTTAGTAGATATTGATATGTGTATAAATAAACAAAATTAATTAAAATGTCTATTACCCAAATTATTAAAATTAAACTTGTGGGAGCTGTTTAGTTAGTACAAAATTAAAAGGGAGAAGATTTTGCCCTTCAGGAAAAATTAAACAAGTATAATACTTAAGTATCCAGACGTTTTTGTCGCCATATATAAGTTGGCCTAGGCCCAATTATAATATTAATGAGGCGAATAACCTCATAAACCTCATTGAACAAAAATCCATACATTTTTGTCATCGTGTAGATTGTGTGAGATATTGAACTAAACCTTCAATATCATCTTCAGTAAGTTATGTGAAGATAAGATTGAAGTCCTCAAAAGATAAGCAACATGTTCGATATGAATAGAAAAAGTAAATAAAATGAAGAGATGAAAAAAAAGTTAATTTCATTTTGATGTTCGATTTTCATTGTTAGTGGATTACACTACCTTGTATTTATCTTATTTAGCTATCTCTACCTCTAATAATAACTGAAATATATATATAAGTATATATTACTAAACAAATAATTCTAGATATGAAAGGCAAATTATAGTACCCAGAGAGAATTCCTACTAGTCTAGTCATTATAGTTAAGTTCTCAGTTATTGGTAACATTTAGTTTGTCCCAACTTAATTTTACAAAATCAAAATATTTGAATGTATACTTTAAATTAATTCTTATTAAAATTCATTGTACCTTTAGCTTTAAGTAGACCTTAATAACAAGGTGTCCAATCAAATGAATATTTTTAAAACCGGAATGAAATCAGTAATTTTTGCGTTTATTCATTATGAACATAAAATTAAAAAATTAAAGTATGTATTTCCTCTTTATAATGTAACATGTGGGTGGGTGTTAATGATAGTAATAATTACTATGCAATTGAAGCGATATGCCTGTTAGACTGCTACACACTTTTGATATGTTATCTACAAGTGACTCAATTGTGTCGATTTTAAATTAATTTAAGTTTTTTTTAATGTTAATTTGTGTTGTAACCGATAGTCTTTTAACTTAGCCTTAACATTCGAAGGAATACTTGGATTGCATTGCTGTAAGTAAATATAATGCGGATTGCCGATGAATTGTAGGATTTCTCTGATCGTTTGAGATTAATGTGGTTATTACAACATGGCTTTTACTTCGTAGTTTACGTTAATACGTAGACGTTTACTATAGTAAAAAAAGTCGACTAACGTATATAAAATAGATATAGACATATGTATAAAAAAAAAATCAGTGGCACTACAACCTCTTTAGGTCAGATTTTTGAATCTGTTTCATGCTCATTTTTAAATCTAATAGGCAAGTAGGTGATCAGCCTCCAGTGCTTGACACACGCCGTCGACTTTTTGGGTCTAAGACATGTCGGTTTCCTCACGATGTTTTTCCTTCACTGTTCAAGCAAATGTTAAATGCGCACATAGAAAGTCCATTGGTGCACAGCCGGGGATCGAACCTAGAACCTCAGGTATGAGAGTCGCACGCTGATGCCACTTGGCCAACTGCTCAACATAATATGTATACACAATCCAAATAATTTTTATAGATCTTATTAGATTTACAAATATAACTAAGTCTGTTCGTAGAAATTTGTTTGTAGAAAACTATAACGATTTAATATGAAAGACCTCGTTCGTATTAAGGTGTGACGTTAAAGATATGTTTGTTTACATATCATTCGAATATAAAAAATAGTAAACATCACCATATCTAAAATCTTTTGGTAGTAGTGATCGACGCTCTATGTGGAACGACAAAAAATGCCTGCAAAGAAATTGAAATTACGTGCAAAACGCCACGATGAAAACTTGGTTCGTTTTTTTAAAGTTTTATATTCAAGGTCGTATTAAGTAATACAAGGTTAGGTATTGATTGTAACGTGGTATATTTGTCAGGATAGTATCAAGGACTGTAAGGGATCTGTGATTGTATCGAGCTCGAGGTCTTCAAGGCTTAAGTATTAATTTATTTAGCTCGTCCTTTCGATTATTTTATATTGTTAATGAAAATTTAAAAATCAAATTGGTTGGTGTCTCTTTATTCACGATAACCTAACGAATTCGTTAAATCTGATGACGGCTCATTGGTCTAACTATAACTGCATTTATAATCTAAAAATCCTTATCACAGAGGAGATTAGCTTTATTGGCAATTTATATACGAGGTTTCTAAATAATCAAGTTTCAGTTTTTGGTGAGATATAGTTAATAATAAACGGAATAATTCGTCATAGTGTCGGCTGATACAGCTTTTTTAGGCATTACCTTATTCATATGACGATCGCTGACTTGCCTCAGGTTTTAAGTCTACTCACTCATTCGTGAAGTTCTTCTGCTATTGGATAGTGTAAGAACTGAATACTACAAGGCCTTAGGCCGTTTCTTCACTGCTCCGGTCCGGCAAACGTTAATTACCGATCCGATTTAGAAATTCACAACAGTACTTACGTGCTTCTCCACTACTCCGGCACCCGGTTTTTAACGATCCTACAACTTGCTAGATAGGAACGCGGTATTTTATCGTAAAGTATATCCAAGAGTTTATAAATTATTATTCACAGGTTTATTTATAGTTTCTTTAATTTGAAAGAATCTGGATAACCTGGACCAAACCAAATTATGTTATTTATTTATATTTTTATGTTTTAACTATTTATTTAGTAGATTATAATATTTCAAGATAGACAATATAAAAAAAAGTAATAGACTTGCTAGGGCAATAAAATATTCAGAATTGAGAACGTTTTATTAATAAAATTTATATAATATGGGTTTTCGTTAATATAAGTGTTGCATGATTAATACACAAGTATCGATTATTGTCGGATCGGATATAGTGGAGAAGCGCAATCCGGCTTTCCGATATTTTTCTCATGACTCATTCCGGTATCCGACGTCGGACCGGAGCAGTGGAGAAAGGGCCTTAGGGAGTATGTGGTATGACAGTGAAGTTAACACCAATTACAAAGGGGACAGCTTTATGGTTAGGGCGAGTAAGTTTAACTTGTGATATTGACCTATTCGCCTCAAGTGTGGTGTCGGGCAAGGAGAGCTATGACATCTGAGCTCCTTAGTGGAATAAATAGTGAATCATAAGTTTTTATAACTGTATAAGTTATACTAAAGTGTTAAGTGTTACTTAACCAATTTTAACTTAGTTTATTACTTTCTTTGATATATATTTATATATAGTTGAATAAAATCATTTTATTGTTACCAATCCAGTTAATATAATTAGTACTTAACTATTTGTAAAGATTTATTTAATGGCGTAAAAAGAACATTGTATTTAGTGAGTAAGTTAGTAATAAGCTGTAAATATTTCTCAATAAATAAAAAAAATGACATACATTTATTGTATTTAAATAATTTTCAGGCAGGGTTATTCGTAGCGTTGAAGCTGGTTGCGCTGGCGCAGGCAGGGAAAGATATAAATATGAGCAACATACACTCTGAGGCACCGCCACCTAAAGTTGTAAGTATAACTTGATATAGTCTGGCTAATGAAAGAAGATAATTGAATTATTTGAAAACTTTCGGATGGCAACACAGAATGTCATTGAATTTCTTAGGTTAGTATGATTTATTGTCTTGATACTTCATGCAATTACTCATTTTTATTTCTATTATATATTTTTCCGAATAGTTAACTAAACTTTGTTTTATTTGATAGAATATTTCGTTTCTTTTACAGGATTTGATTATTCCGAATAAAGTTGTGTTTTTTAATAAACTAGCTGACGTGGCTAACTTCGTTCCGCCCTACAACCTTATAATATCGTTGTTACTTTAATTTAACTTAGTTTAGGATTTCATTAATGTTAAGTATTAATACAACTTTTTTGCAAATACAGAAATGTTTTATTGCTTGCCATTGCGAAAGAAGAATGGTAGTTTTACCCATTAGGCATCTTCTCTCTAGCGTCAATATGGCGATACTGCATGTTAAGCACTTTCTGATATCCAACATCTTTTGATCAGGATCAAAGCATGGTTATGCATCTCCTCATTCACCTCAAGATCGGAATTTCTTGAACTGACACGAATTCGACGTAAAATGATGCGTAGTTTTGTCAACAGATGGCACCATATGGTTTTTGCATTCGTAAAATTAATTAAATTATTTATTGTTATTCGATAACTTATCCGATATTTTATTGCTTATTCTGCTATTCGGGACGGAAACAAATCCAACAAATCAAAAACCATGACAATCGGTCCAGCCGTTCTTGAGTTATAAGTGTTGTAAAAAACACGACTTTCTTTTATATATATATATATAGTTTTAGTTTTCCATGCAATGCTAGTCATTTTAAGTATCAATAGTAAAATACTAAATATGTATAGTATTTAATTTAATAGAAATATAGTTACTATCAATGTAAAAAATAGTAAAATAAAATCAAGTAATTTTAATCCACTAAATATATCAAACTTTTAGGGATACCATACTATTTTTTTTTAATTTGCCGCGTTTTTTCGACATCTTTCATTAACCAGACTCTATATCCTGAGTGTTGAAAGCTGTTACAGCTATTTGTATTTTTTATGAAGATATTTTTTGTTTATTATAATAATTCCTTCAGGGTGAGCTTCCTAAAGTCCCACCACCGAGTGTTAGTCCAATGCCAGCGATGCCGCTGAGCGATTGGAGCATAAAACCAGCAGAGAGAGAGAAATATAGTCAGCTATTTGACTCGCTACAGCCCAATAATGGATTTATTGCTGGTAATAAGGTAAGGTACTTTCAGTATAAATTTTTTTTTAGTCCTATACAAGTATAGGTAATTTTTCTAATTACCGTATAAGGTCTCTTCTTGAAAAGCCCTAACTGATACGTCGATTAGCCATTGCCATTATATTTGTCATTAATCGAACCTAGGAATTAGGATGGCGTAAAATCCTCAGGTTAAACTCCATATCCAATGGGCGCTTAAGTAGAAGTCAGAAAGTTTGTTCTGTAATCTGGAGATTAATTTATGAATATATAGAACGAAAATGTAAAACCTGTTTTTCTTTAGTATTTATAATAAAATAGCATATTTTAAATTCAAAATGAAATAACAAAATAATAGATACACTAAATCCTTAGACAAATGGGTAATACAGTACCCACATTATCTATACATCAGTTCATTATTTTTGCTGTTAACTTTGTACATATAAACATTAATAATGCCAATGGACTTCGTATCCGGCTAAATAAATTAAAAAAAAAAAAACATTAATAAACCTAGGGTTGCCAGACATCGATCTATAGTAGCGGTAGGGCTGGACGTTGCACGATTTTAATGTTTTTTTTAAATATTCTGGTGTGTGCAAGTCTATTGGAATTAAACTCTAACTAGAATGCTAATAATTGGAACCTGCTTTTTGACACAGGTGAAGGGAGTGTTGATGGAATCGAAGCTTCCCTTGGACACTTTAGGCAAGATATGGGATCTCGCTGACCAGGATAAGGATGGGATGCTCGATAGACATGAGTTTATTGTGGTAAGTTACATTAATTTTTAAATTCGAATTTTCGACAGACTATACGGCTGTAAATTAGCCGAACATAGAGACTGGAACAATGCTACCTACTACTGCAAGAATTAACACTTTTAAAACATGTCACAAGATTAAGAAACTTAGTGCTAAGTATGACTTCCGGTACTAATACGTTTTTGACAAATGGGAGTTATTGATATTGACATTTCAAATACTTAATATCAATCATAGTTTATCGCTTATATCGCAATATAGAATTGAACAACATTAAAAAAAGTTATTTACATGAGATATAACATGCGCAGGCGATGCACCTAGTCTACAAGGCGCTCGAGAAGCACGCGGTCCCCACTACTCTGCCCCCTGAACTCCGCGCTCGGCCCCCTCGGCCTCCATCACGCCCCCCTTCACGACCCCCTTCCCGGCCCCCATCGAGGCCTCCCTCGCCACAGCCCAGGGCGCCCCCTCGGCCACAGCCCCCTACGCAGAATACGGACCTGTTCGATGGACTGCTCGACTTGTCTAGTGTGAGTATGAAATGTTTATTTTATTATAAAGAGTATTGGCTCTCTTCTAACGTTTTGTCCCTTTCTGTCAAATGGTGTTTACGCTGTGATGAAAGCGGACAAATGCGAATTTTTCTTGAAACAGTGCAATTCTCAGTATTATTTTATAATACATCATCATCTCTATACGATATTAAAAAACTTATTTTTTAATACAGTTGCTCAAAAAGTGGCGTATTGCAGGGACGTATAGCGTTCGGGATGTGGGCTATTACACACTCGTGCTTTTTCTTTACCTTTTCCGAACTAGTGCGTTTTCTTTCCCAACTGTCAAGATAATGTCTATTAAAAAGAAAAAAACAACCACGAAGTTTTTACTAAAAAAAATCATAGAAGTTTTTATAATTCATGCAAATATTTCAAAAAAGAAGCTACTCATTTGTTTTAATATCAGATTTAATGATTTGATTCAATGAGTTTTAGGTTAGGTTTCATTTCATTTCATCTTATTAAATTTCATATCAATAAAAAAATTCTACTGAAGATTTGGCTATATGGGCAGAGTTCCCTTTGCCTACCCAGAATGGGTGAAGAAAAAAAAATCTCTGCTCATATTCTTTTACAGTTGGCGCCATTTTCCAAAAATGTTCTTTGCTAGTTTAGTTGTTTGTTATATTATATATTAAATAATAGTTTGTCTGTCAATCATACGAAATTAATAATAGTTTGTCTCAAACAGTAAATATGCAACCTAAAACTTCCCCAGTAAGTAAAAAAACTGTAATTTCGATGAATATGTGAATTATACCTTTTATAAGAAATAACTGATTAGTTAGTTGAGGTTATTGTGTTTTAATATTTTATTAAATTGCTTAATTTTTTCGCAACTGTATTAAAAATAGTCGTTCAGTACACGTGCGGAACCGTCATTGCAACTTGTTCCGACTGTCAACCCTCACCTTCGGCTGCGCCTCGGCTCGGGTAGACATTTGTCGGAACTCTTTGCAATGACAGGCTTTCCGCACTTGTAATGAAATATACTATTGTTTTCACAATTTTAACGGTATTTCTCTCTAGTTCTTCAGTAATATAAAACGAAATAATCAGTGGCATATACTATAGTCGATGGAGAACTTTTTTAGTAGCAACACTTGTCAGAATTCCACGAAATTAAAAATCAGAGTACATATATGTAATATCACACTATAATCTTCTTATCAATGATGATGCAAAAATGGAGAATAATATGCTCTTAAAGATTTCGGAACTGCGGGTGCTGGATATATATTAGTATAACTAAGTAATTCAAGTCGATATATAAAATATATAATAATTCTCGTGTTTTTAAGCCGACAGACTCCCTCCAGTTTATTTTTGTTACGAGACTCCCTTGATGTCAACCGTGAACCGATAATGCCACTTTGCCAGAAGGCTCGCAAGTGCGTTACCAGCTTTTAAAACCTAAGTGATAACGGCAATCGATTAATTGTATTGTCTTTTATTTACATAACTTTTACACATTTAAAGAAATCACTTTTTTACCGGATTGAACTTATGTATTGTTATAAACTTATAATTATTTTACATAATTAATATTTTTACCGACGTTTCACGCGCTTTACAGCGTGCGCGGTCACGGTGACTGAAGATAAAAGGTGTTGAATGTCCAAAAGTATCACAGCTGTAGAAAAAGTTGAAAATCTGTATTTATCTCCCCGGAGTTGATATCGACTGAAAGATGGAGGGCTTTGGCAGAAATGACTCACGGTGTCCTCTATTTTCGCGGATTGTTTATCTTGAGGTTTATTATTTATTATGTAAAATAATTATAAGTTTATAACATACATAAGTTCAATCCGGTAAAAAAGTGTTTTCTTTTAATCGCTTAATTTTCAATTTACATATTATTTAATAATTCAGCCGCCGTCATCGACCCCGGCGTCCTCTCAGTGGATATCGTCAAGCGATCGCGTGAAGTACGACACACAGTTCACGTCATTGGACACGGACCGCGACGGATTCGTGTCCGGAGCTGAGATCCGACACGTCCTGCTCGAGACTGGATTGCCGCAAACCACTCTTGCGCATATATGGTAATGTTCTAGCTAAGTTTATCTTTAAACATGTACCACGGAATAGTTGTAATCTAGTTATTAAATATTTGTAATTTTGTCATGAATAAAGTTTAATTTTTATTATTTATTTGATAAAGCGATATATAGGTTACAATTAAAAAAAAAAAAAAACCGGAATATAAAAAATTCTGTTTGTTTCTCTTTACCGTTCGAGCGAATTTCAAATGAGCACATAGCAAGTAATTCCTTTAGTGCACAGCCGGCTATCGAACCTACGACCTCAAAGATGAGAGTCGCACGCTGAAGTCACTAGGCCAAAACTGCTGTGATTTGTTCCATATATATTTAATTTTCAGTTCTTTCAAATAAATTGGTTTTTGTTTATATTAAAGCAATATTGGAACAAAAATCTGTGCGTCCTGCCTTACTTGTGTTGGTTTTTGAAAAAAAAAATCCGTTAGTTTCGCTAATGATCGACGCCCAACTTTCTAACGGATCCCGAAGTAATAAACAAATAAAATGAATAAATAACTTGATCTTTCAAGATTCCAAAGGCGGCCGTAACCTTAATTGAAAGATTAAATGTTGTTTAAATCCAGATGTCTAACTATAAACTCTATTTCCAGGGCTCTATGCGACACCTCGAGCTCGGGCAAGTTGTCCCGGGCCCAGTTTGCGGCGGCGATGTGTCTGGTGCAGCGCTCGTTGCAGGGAACACCGCCTCCCGCAGTTTTGCCGCCCGATTTGATTCCCGCTGCTACTATGGCTCCACCTGTTCCTGCTATACAGGTATACGCTTAGAAGTAAACTATGCTATGCGGTGGCGTAACAATAGGGTGGCAGGGCTGGCAAAGTGCCACGGGCCCCGACCCAAGAGGGCCCCTACCCAAGAGATATTATGTTCTATGGATGAATGAGAAGTCTCCAATACGTATTGGGCTAGCGTGGGGACTACAGACCATTCCCTCTTGCCTAAGAGAGGAGGCCTATGGCCATTAGTGGGACATATACAACGTGCGAGTACGCTGAAAATATCGAAGTTTTTTAAAATTAAACTGAGTACAACGTGACGATTTTTACTGATAGGGCCCCATCAAAAGCATTTGCCAGATGGTATAGTTACGCCATTGATGCTATGTATATTTACAATTTAAAAAATGGGGGTTGAGTGTAGAAGGGGGAAAATTAAGGGTTGTATTGTATGTACTTACTTTTGTTTAAGATAAAAAAAATAGGGTGGACACCGCTTATCACTTAGGGGTTTGAAATATAGATAGTAGCCGATTCTCAGTCTTACTGAATATGAATATAAAATTTCATAAGAATCGGTCGAGCCGTTTCGGAGGAGTATGGGAACGAACATTGTGACACGAGAATTTTATATAAATGAACAAAACTATCGGTTAGTGTTATATATATGTTAATGTTATTTGGAATTAAAAATATAAAATGGTTTTATCATTAAATAGGAATTAAAATTTTATACACACGGCCATATATCTTGGTACATTTCGTGATAAAGGCATTTTATGCACAGTGTTTTTATGAAAATGTAAAGCAAAGCGCCTTAAATGCCATTTTTATTATAGTTTGAAGAAAACAAAAGTTTAAATTATTACATTGTATGTTGTTATCATTTTACGTTATATCAAATTTTATTTATTGTTACCTGTGGGTTCACGCCCATTATGAGTTCATGTCGAATAAAACGTTACAATCATGTTAGGTATCGTTTTAAGAAAACGTGCCGAAAAAATAAATTAAATGCTATTGATATTAATATTTTGAATTAGTTCTATAATTAGATTTGTACTTTATTTCTATGTCTCCTCTCTATGGTCAAACATGTTTGTCGGATAATAAAAATAGTCTTTCCTCCTTAACAATTTCTTTTTCGGTCGTATGCCTATGGATTAGTTTTTTTTTATTTACGCCAATATTATATGTCACCGTATAATTGTAAACACCGTTAGATTGTTATCTATCTCGCGAGATTGTGTACCTCAACGTACTGCTTACGATTTAACGTATTATTATTCGGTAGATCGTAATCTATCGAAATGAAAACGTCAAATTACAATCTTAAAATGGTCAAATTGTTATTCTCCAAAGGCTGTCCCTGATTGGTCGGCTTTATAGTAGACCGTTCTATGACCATAGAGTTAGGAATGAAACACGGGTATCATTTAAATAAACTGAATGCACTTGAAGAATTGTGACATCAAGTATTTTTTAAATTATATATATAATAATAAAATCTCATTTATCTCTCATTGGTCTAGTGGTTAGTACCCCTGACTGCGAATCCATGGGTCCCGGGTTTGATCCCCGGCTGAGACAAACATCGATGTGATGAGCATTTGGTGTTGTGCTTAGGTCCTGGGTGTTTAAATATTATGTATTTATATGACGTAGATAGATATCTATAATATGTTTGTATAGCACTAGGTCAATTGATGTGAATTGTAAAAAAAAAAAAAGTAATTATACATATACATAAAGAGAATAGCCTAGATAGAGTTTTAAGCAGCGATACATACAAAGTTTTTAGAATTTTTTTATTGGTTCTCCATAGTATAAAATGCGATATTCACGTGTTTTGATCATGAAATTCGTACTAGGTGGCAGCGTATATAACCAAGGTTATCTAAGGTCGGTGAACGGTGTCGACTTTAAATTGATTATTACAATTATTACCTTTATAATATAGTTATTTGTTGGGGATTGTTGTTTTAAAAATGTATTCAATAGTTTTATAGCGGGCTTTAGTATAATAATTTCGTATATACAATATATATATAATGGTGAGCTCTTGTACTTTTTTGATTGTTTTTAAAATTTATCCAATGAATCAATGTCCAAAGGAATTTTAAATTTAAAAAAAGTATCTATGCAGTAGGCAATATTTTATCATAATGAAAGCTTTCGACCATATTTTGTTTCATTTTTTATTTATTTTAGAATTGGTCGTTTATGAGATTTAGGAATCCATTTAATTTTTCATTATTCTGACCTATATGTTTTAAATTTTCCAGCCGATCCCTGAACCAGTGTCCCTTGGCCCTCAGCCGACGCCAGAAATGGACGCCATTGCTCGTGACGTAGACTCATTAGCGAGAGAAAGACTTTCCCTCGAAGCAGAAGTCGCAAATAAGCAGAAAGAGCTGACGGTTAAAACTGGCGAGGCGGATAGCTTACAGGTATAATATATTAGCTCTTTGTGACGTCACTCAATTTAACGTCAAAGCAGAAACGTAAAAAATTGTTGACTTCCTCTTTGTTTTATTCCATATAACGACATCTCTTAAAACGTCCAAAATACCTTGCATAATATTACACTAATAATAAAAAGTTACGGCGTAAGTAAATCCTTATATTTTGTTAAGCTTATAATCTGTAAGCAGCAGATTACAACTTCATAGAATTATTTACAGATAAAAAAATCTATGTCCAGGTTAGGGGCGTTCAAGTATTACGACTCGACACGATATTATCGACCCCCCCCCCCCATGTAACGCGCCGTAACGTTTTTGTGTACCCAAGTATAGTAAAACGTTTCGTGACCACCTTGTGACTCTTTATACCTAAAAGTTACAATTATGTGGTGTACTGGAAAGTCGATAATAATATTAACATTATTACAATCCCCGCCCCCGCCCCGCATCGTAACGTTTTACAAAAAGACACCCCCCCACCCCAAAATACTTGAATGCTCCCTATACAATTTTATAAATTTTATTTAATTTAATAATTTTAATTATTCCAGTTTGGCAGATGTAAAGAATTTTCAATTTCATAATTGATTTTCAGAGTGAATTGGACACTTTAACAGCTACTCTGAAACAGTTGGAAAACCAAAAAGGTGAAGCCCAGAAAAGGCTGAACGATTTAAAGTCACAGGTATTTTTTACTTATTATTATTATTAATATTAAAATGCAGGCTTAACATAAAATAAAAATATATCTAATTGAGAACCTAAACGGGGGTGAAGCTAAAATAAATAAAAAAATGAACTCGTTTAGTAAGTTAACAAATGAATAATTCTCTTTTTTGTAAATCTAATTATTTAAAATTCTCAAATATTAGTTTATTATTGCATAGTTTTGTTATGTTTGACTAAATTCATTTAATTCATTGTACTGAAGTCTGCCTTCGAGAATTCTTCATCCTGAAAATTGTAATATTTTATTTATTAAAAAAATATATTTATTATGGAACATAAGATACAGGTATCACTTATTTCACGTCATTAAATTATTAATCCCTACTCATCGGCAAAGAAGACAGAGGGTGTAGGCCGAGAGAAAAAGCCGGCAAAAGGGAAGAGTACTGTCAAATTAAAATTTAATTTAATTTCGAGAAAAAAATAGGAATGTTTTTTTTCAATACATACACATTTGGCTAATGTGTTAACATTAGATGTCAAATAATTCAATAAATAATTGATATTTTTGTTAGAAGAATCCATTTATTGAAGTTATACTTCTTTAGGCGCGTTATGAAAAATTTATGAGACTGAAATTTTACGATGCGCACCGTGACACAAAATTCAGAAAGAAATTTAGCAATGCTTTTTCACAAAGACCTATTTATACTTAGTTAAAAGGTTATGAAACATACCTAGTTATTAAATTGAATTAATAATATAATAATTATTATTATTAATATTAATTAATAATTGAATACTATACTAAATATTAATTATTTAATATTTAAAAAAAAATAAAGAAAGCCAAAGAAGTATAACTTCTTACGCGCGTACATAAGTACACGCACCATTTTTTTTTTGTTTAAGCTTAATTACCTATTTACCATCAGGTGGAAAAACTACGAAGTCAAGTGTCAGCGCAAGAGGCGGCAGCAGCGGAGACGGAGGCCGAAGTGGCGGCGAGGCGTGCTGCTGCCAACACCCTCAAGGAGAAAGAGAGGAGCCTTCAAGATGAGACGGCGCAAGCGCAGCTCGAAGCCGAGAAGCTCAGCGCTCAGCTCACCAGTTCCGTGCTCGCTGTCAGCCAGGTTAAGATTATATCGAGCGATATAAGCGAGCCTACTCCTCCCTCAAAGGCCGGCGACGCATCCACTAAAAATGGGTGTCTATGGGCTGCGTAGACTGCCCTTTTAGGTCCCGCAAGCTCGTTTGCCCCCCTATCATATAAAAAAAAAAATCATATTCCGTTTGAAAGTTTTTGACATACAGGAGTAATATTTGTCAATCTAATAAGCAAGTAGGTGATCAGCCTCCATACCTACGCAGTCGCAATCGAGTTTTTGGTCTAGGTCAAGCCGGTTTCCTCACGATGTTTTCCTTCACCGTTCGAATGTTAAGTGTGCACATAGAAAGTACATTGATGCACAGCCGGGGATCGAACCTCCGACCTCAGGGATGCCACTGGACCAACATAGCTTCTTATTATAAAGCATAGATTAATTAATACTGTGCATATATAAACTACAATAGTTAAAAAAAAAATTACCGCAAAAATATTGAAATTATGTTTTTAATTTACGTTGATATAAAAAAATTCACATCACTCCTTTTTTAGGTCGGGTAAATATATGTATGTTGACAAATATGTTCCAGGCGAATTTAAAACTGAATCACCTGGAGGAGCATCATAGGGCATTAACAGCTGCAATAGAGGCAATCGACGCAGGCGCAGGTGTAAGCGTGCTCAACCTGCAACCGCAGTTCTCGAAGCAGCATCTGCAACAGATGGTGCGAGGGTCGGAAGACGAGGTACTTTTCAAATTTTAAAATTATATAAAATTTACAGATTTTTTTCATTTTATTAAAGAAATATGTATTTATTTTTTGGTTAGTTTACTGGACTTGTTAATACCACCATTTTGGTAATTTGTTATTTAGTAATACAGTCAAAACCGTTTATAACGACATTGAAGGGACCGTATAGTTGCCGACGTTATATCCGATAGTCGTTATAAGCAATGTCATATATACACAACTATAGTAGGTACATATGTATGTACATAGTTATATTATCATAGTTATCTATCTAGAACAGGTAGGTATGGGTTATAATATGGTATGTTAATATTCTAATACGTAAAGGAGTCAAAAAAGAGACAAAAATATTTATTGCGAAATAATTAGGTACAAAAGTAATCAGTCATTTTGGTCTGTTTTTTTTTAACCCCAGTCTCAAATATTTTTTGCATTTTATCCATATGACATGAGATTTTTATTCAATAGAAAACACTTTTCTCTTTTTTTGCGACATGATAACACATAAATGCACAATTGCACAGTCTAAACAACACTGGCAACACTTTTAGCGAACTAAACATGTGTAAAGTATGCAAGTAAAGGTCAAATAGCCGGGAAGAGGTTCGGATGAGGCGGGAGAAAGTGCGTAGGTAATTATATGCCTAAATATTCATTCAATGCTTATAAATAAGATTTAAAATCGTTTGTATTGTTTTGTTTTGCTGAGACAAGAAGCGGTTGGTCATTATAGCCAAAGAATATCGTCTTTTTTTCGAAAAATTTCGTTATTATAAGCGATATGTCGCTGTATCCGATGTTGTTATAAGCGGTTTGTTTACTGAATAGTTTACTAAGGATTCGGACGGGACCATACAATCTGGTTGTAATAACCGAGAGGTCGTTGTAAACGATGTCGTTATAACCGGTTTTGACTGTAGTAGTAATTTTTCGTATTTAAGATTTCGTTCAGTATTTGTACTGATGACTGAGTATTTATACTGATTTGAGCATCGCATCGTCAGGTCTGCTTGTCTGCTCATAGGCAACACTGTCAAGTATTTGCTTGTTTTCGTAATTTGGAGTAGCTATGTGACCGAATTCAATTTAAAATTATTTTTGGTCCTGTAACTATTATATTCTGCTACTAACAAATAAAGATAAAGATATAAACAACGTAATAATTTGGACTTTGTTCGTAAAAACACTAGAATTATAATATACACATTGAAATTTTTCTTTTATCGCTATAATTTATATGATATTTAACATGAACTGATTGTTTTTTTAATGTTTCAACTGTAATGCATAAAATTAAATGTTTTTTTTATTTTATTAATTATTTTGATTAATACTTCTGCCTGAAATTATGGATGCATATAATGTCACAATGATTTGGAGCAGTAACATTTCTGCTTTTAATATAGTCAAGATAGTCAAGTAGACACATATAAATATTTTTATAATCAACCCTAGGACCCAAGCAGTTGCTCGCTGAGCCGTTTTTCATTCTGTAAAATAATAATTGTTTGATATGTATAAAAATTAATTTCTAGTAAATCTATATTTTGTTGTATGTTTTCAATAATAAAAATGTTATGGTGGTACAATCGTAAGTTCGCATATTCTGCCACACATAATCGTGTGCAAATATGTTTTAAAAGGAATTTATTTACATTAAAAGTCATATCAATTAGTCAATTCTTATATTATTTGTATCATACATGTCATATCATACGTTATCAAATTAATATTAATTATAATGTTTCACGCAAATAATCATTTATAGAATAATTATTTTTTTCCAAAATTAGTACATTAAGTCGATTTTTAAAAACGCTAGTTGGAAGGTCTTTTAATGTTTTTGGTAAATTATTGTAAACCTTGATTCCTTACAATAGGTGTTTTTCCTATACTATTCTAGATTAATTTATGGCACAGCCAATCTTTCCCCATCTCCTTTGACAGATGTCTATTCCTGTTAACTTAAAAATATGTATGTTTTTTTGAACGAATAAGCGCATTTCTCTCCTTTTAAATTATTTTTGACGTGATAACATCTTTAAAATCGTTTTAGTCGGGTAACATGTTCAGATACTTGTGTCACACCAAAACCTCACGAGCGCGATCGCAGGTATAACGAGAGAGAGACGGACCGATCTCCCGTCTCATCTCACTCTAGCGGCATACAAACGAATGGAGATTTTCTCGTGCGGTTAAGTTTTGTAAGAAAAATGTATATCATAGTCGAATAAGTAAACTTGTCATTTTACACCCGAAATTTATCATCAAAAGTGTGAATAAAACGATAGATGTAATTTAAAATTTGAAAAAATTGTTATCTTCATTAATTCCTTACTTCCCAAAAACTTATATCACCAATAAGACGTTATCACGTAAACATCTCGATCGTAAACCTACTTTACAAACAACCAATATTTTTTTTCTTCTAAATAACTGTCTAAATGCGAATTCTATTTTAAGTATATTTTTAGTCTTAAAAATCAAATAATAAATAAAATATTAAATTTTTCAGGATGAAGAATTCTCGAAGGCAGACTTCAGTACAATGAACGGTTCTGCCGGTTTCACTTCTGACCCTTTCAAGGACGACGCCTTTTCGTCTAATCTTCCTTCTAACGATCCATTTGCGCCTTCGAATAATAAACCGGCGCAGGTAAGTAATAATTATTAATAAAAATACTCTACATTATGCATAAAGGAAGCTAAATTAATCCAATTTTTCAATTAAAAAACTAGTGGCGCATTCAGATTTCGTTTGCTTTGTGCAAATAGATAACACTGCCACTTTACAAAGAGCGGTTAAGCTGTCACCCGAATGAACTTGCTCGCCAACTCACCATTAGACAGTATGTGAGTCGACTAAAACGTCACCATATCCTAGAGCTGGAAGACCGGCAGTAGGTCTAGACAGAAGATGAGTAGATGCTTCCAATGGGGAGTCACTCCACATGACAGCACCACAGAAAAAACCGCTCATAGCCTTGGGGCTGATTGCAAATAACTGCAGTAAAAAAAAAAAAAAGAACACTACCCATGTCTTCAACGCACTTATCTATTAGGTCAGCGACTAAATAAGCATTTTATAAAACCTAACAAAATGTACATTACCAAGTACCGAAGGAAAGTTTTTTTTAATGGCTCTGGCACGGTTTGTGCATTAGCCAGCGTCAAGTATAGGATTTTTAATAATTCGTGCTTGTCTTTAGAAATTCGACCGTGTCCTCCATGTACGGTTTAAGCACTGGCACTAAATGTAAAATTAGTAGCATTAATATATATTTCTTTACTGACAAGTCATAAGTGTACAATGCTTTACCTACATGATTAAATGATTTTTGATTTTTTTTTGCACTCGCCCGGTACCGCACAACCCTCCCAAAGGCCGAGAACAAATTTAAATTAAATTAAAACTTGCCCTCGAACCGGGAACCGACCCCGGTACCCCTCACCTAGCTGCCACTTAATAAGGTTGCTGCCTCGAATTTCGCGGGCAGCGGGGCCGCAGCGGCTGCGGCGCGGGAGCGAGGCGGCCAACGCATACCTGTTCTCGAAACCAGCGGGCAGATCGCGCGGCACTATAGCGGTGTAGTGTTGTGTTCGTGGTTGTGTAGTCGAGATATTTGTTTTTATTCGCGAACGAAATGTCTAAAAAACGGCGACAACATCTTTTTGATTCAAATTTATTCCTAACGCTCGATTTATTGTGGGCAAAAATATGTTATATGCAAAAATATAGTTCCATATGGGTCTCCTTTCAAAGATTTCTGAAATAATTTGCTCTTGCACGTCCGAGGTCATTTTGATACGTCACAAAAAATATGTACAGCACTATACTACAATGCATACGCGCAACGCGGGCGGTCACCGCTTGACTGGATTGCGCCGCTCGTTACCCGCCCCCGCGCCGCTGCCACGCAGCTGTTTTCCGGTCCATTTGATTGTACGCATAATATCCTGCCGCTCCCGCGCCGCGCCCGCCGCCGCCCCGCTGCCCGCAAAATTCGAGGCAGCAGCCTAAGACCGCTAGGCTATGAGGCCTCCCGAAGGAAAGTTATGATGCTAAACTTATACCTATATGTAGCGTTTGTTTGACTAAATGTTAATTAATGCGTAGTTTCCAAAGGAGTAAATTCTTCTTCATAATCTTTCCACTTGGGTCTTGGCTACCTATCCCACCCTCTGTTTACAGGTAAAGTCAGACCCAATCATTCTTAATAGACAAGAATTCCAGTCTTAATCTTAAATCTATAGACAAGTGTATTAATTTTTATTAATGTCAATAATTGTTATTATATTAATACTACCTTACATCAGATGAACAAAATTATATTTAAAAAATCATTAGTTCGACCTGTGTTTGGGATGTTATTAGAATTCAATTATTTAGGCTTTTGCTAAATTTTGTGAGTAAGTTTGTCATCAATTGTCTCGGAAAATAAAGGTATCGACGATTTAAATATATCTGATATTCCATCTCAAGCAACAGTCCAAATTCATCAAAATTGGTTTAGTAGTTTTTGAGCTATAGGCTTCCAATCTTTTTCGATTGACAGCTGTTTGAATTCCGCTAATTTTTTAAATATTTTCTTCAGGGTGGTTTCTCTAGTGATCCGTTTGGCGGCTCTGCTGATCCTTTCGCAGGCGATTCCTTTGCGAGCAAAGAGACGAACAAGCAAAATGATGTGAGTCCAGTTATTACTTTGCGTAATGGGCTATTTGAGAGTATTAAAAAAGTATTGTTTGTATGCAACATGGCTTAAAAAAGCGTTATGGAGTAACTTGATTATAAATAATTATAAATTTTTATAACGCTATTTTTTACGTCAGTCACGTGACACAAATAAGGTAACAGATAAGGGAGCATTCAAGTATGACGTCACGTAATTTTAGGGGATTGTTGACCCCCCCCCCCCTCATGTAACGCGCCGTCACGTTAACGCCGACCACCTAGTTACTCTTTATACCTAAAAGTTACCAATTTTTAATTGCATTTATTTGTAGTACGGATTATCGAGAATAGATCTCTCATAATCTTTAAGGTCACTATTTGAACTCGGAGTTAAGATTTACTATATTGTTAATGGATTTTTGTGTAAAAAAATCGTGCAAAATAATTTATTATTATACATTGATTACAGGGTGCCTGGGAATCTGATCCCTTCGCAGTGTTGCACGCTCCAACGCGAAATTCAAATGTTAGCAATACTAGCAACACTAGCAACCCAAGCAACGCTAGCAACACTGCTAAACGGCACAAGACTCCGCCCCCGCGGCCGGCACCCCCTCGCCCCATGCCCCCGCACAAGGTATGCCCAAATTATTCGTATAAGATTATTATGTTAATTGTGAATTGATTAGAATTGCTCTTGGATCTTTATGGAGTTTTTAATACAATAGCAACTAAAGTTAGGAATTAAATAAACACTTTAAGTCATTTAAAAGTTTTCACCATGGTAAGACCTAAAATCCCATTATTGAAATGTTACATTTGCTGAACATTTGTTAGAGGACGCAATTTTATTTATGGGACATGTAGGGGGGGGGGGGGGTCATTACAAGCTAAATCTCAAGTTTGTGGGGTTGGCGTGCTTGTTCCCCGGCCGCCATCTTGGATAAAGGGGTACAAAAAACACATTACGTACATAAAATTTGTAGCAAGCAAATCGTTGTGCCTACAATTTTGTCTATGTAACTTTTTATCATAAAACCAAAATTCAAAAAGTTAACTAAAAAATTGATAGCTAGCTACCCCATTCTAATAACTGATTGATAATAGAATTATGTCGAAGATTGCCTTATCAGCAAGGCTTATTTATGATTTATTTATTTCAATACATCTTAAAACATACAAATAAATAGTCTAAATATATCTAAAATACATTTATAAAGATTTGATGACAATGATCCAAGGGCATAATTAGTTCGTTTTATTTAATTAAATTTTATTTTCAGATTTTAATTTGCATATCAGACTAGTGTCGAATGATTTAGCTAATTTTATTTCTATATTTTACGCTGCAGAGAAAGTAAAATTAAATGTATGTAAGCTTTGACCGAGTTTTTGCACGAATTTGTTAAAGAGAATGGCATTTTGTGAAGTGCTGTCTTTGAATATTGCAACGGAATAGCATTTTGCGTTTATCAGTTTTCATATCTTTTTATGTTAGTCTCATACAATATATTAGAGTCTGTGCGGAACGAGAAAAGAGGCGGTCATACGAACTAATATATTTTTTACATAAAAAATAAAAGTTTATGTTTAAAGATCACAATTACTGTAGCTATAATGACGTAACAGTGTTGTCAACATACCAGCAAAAACTACGGTTTTCTTTTCGCACAGACTATAAGAGATGCAAACATACTGGGTGTAAGTATCTTATCCAAAGAAATATACACCACAAACATAACACAATGTTGTTCATTTTAACTATGATCTTAAACTCTAGTTAACTCGGGCACTGGTTATGAGAGTATTTGCTTACTTGAGCTATAATTACCTTTGAAAATAATAGTACGAGATCCGGTATTTAGGATTTGGTATTTAGCAAATAACCGATGAGCGCACTAATCCTGCAGCCGGATCTTACACCATAAGTGTTACTTTTGGTTAGGTTGTACATTTTCATGTTTGTTTATGCCCAGTATATTTTGAAAGCTTTCTTTTTTTCATTCACAAAAACCACTAATATACAAAATAATGTTATTCCGTTTGTATTTCGGTCATTTGAGGATACTTGGATAATTTTACTTTCTCTGTAAATGCCATTCTCGTAATAGTGTGCACACATGTCGAAATCGCATGTTATGAAAGTTGAAAACACAATTTTGTTTTGTAGACTTTTTTGTTTTAAACGTTTTGCTTTACAGCTTTGTTGGGACAAGCATTTGTTTGCGTTACATTATGTTCATGCATGTTCGTACCTAGCTTGCTTTATTTGTCTTGTCTTGCCAGTTTTGTATTTTATGTATTTAATAATATTTTGTATATATAAATGACATTTCTTCTTTAATATTTCTGTACATCGTGACATCGTCCTTTTTTGACTTAGGGAGCGTTCAAGTTACGTAACGAATTTTTTGGGAGTCCTTTTGTAAAACGTTACGATGCGGGGCGGGGATTAAATTAGACGTTAATGTTATTATTATTTTCGACTTTCCAGTTCCTTACACCACATAATGGTAACTTTTAGGTATAAAGAGTCACTGGGTGGTCACAAAACGTTTTACTATTGGGCACAGAAACGATACTGCGCGTTACATGGGGTAATAATCTCCAAACATTCCGTGACTTAATACTTGAACGCTTCCTTATAGAATTGAATTGTATGTCAATGCTCCTAGAGTTGAGACATATTTTGTAAGAAGTGTATAGATTCAAGCCGATGTCTCGATGTAAATTGTGCGTCACGCCATTTGTACACTTGTCCACTAACATACGCTAACCACGGCTCGTGTGCTTGTCCCCACATTGCAGCGCTAAGCGGACGGACGACGGCGACATGTGCGTACACACCTTCCCTCTCCTTCACACACCTATCACCTCTCTCACTCACACTTTGTTGCGCCCAGACCGAACGCAAACCTATCGACTTCACCGAGGACCCCTTCAAAGACTACCGTTACGAAGACCCGTTTAACATCGAAGACCCCTTCGCCGACGTCAACGACAAAAAAGCCGATCCGTTCGGCCGCCCGACTTCTGTCCCGGGTTTCGAGAAAGACGACTTCTTCTCTACCTCTTCGAATTTAAACGGAACCTTCTCGAAGCCGGAGCGAATTAGCGGACGAGTATCGGCGCCTCCCGTCGCCTACGACCCGTTTTCGAAGCCCACCACTAATAATGACTCCTGGGCGGCCTGGCCGAACGATAGCTGGGCGGCCGACGATGCCTGGTCTAAACCGGCCCCTCCCAAACCGGATGCTTGGTCTTCATCCTCCATAAATCTGAATTCAAAATCTGATAACTGGGAAAATAATACCGATAATTGGTCGAACAAAACCGATAATAGGTCGAATAAAACCAATAATTGGTCAAACAAAACCGATAATAGGTCGAACACAACGGACAATTGGTCAAACAAAACCGATAATAGGTCGAACAAAACCGACAATTGGTCAAACAAAACCGACGATTGGTCCGCTAAAACAGATGACTGGGCGACCGATTGGGGGACTGATAAAAACAAAAATCTAAACGAAACGTGGCCATCAAATACCTTACCGAGTAAGAAAGAGAAGTCCCCCAAGCCAGTGAAATACGCAAAGTCTCTCGTCCACACGATTGGTGGGATCGGCCGGACGAAGCAGAAAGATAAGAAGAAGTCGAACGAGGCTAAAAGTGTGGATAACCTTCCTACCGAAGAGCAGCAATGGGCGTGGGCGGCCGCCGAATCCAAGCGGCTGGAGAGCGAGGTGGAAGCCAGGAGGCGGCAGGAAGACGCGGAACTGCAGCTGGCCCTGGCCATATCCAGACAAGAGAAGTGACCTCGAAGGGGGCCCTCGAAGTGGCCTCGATTTCGGTAGCTGCAGCTCGGTGAAGGGCCGAGGTCCGTTCCGTGGAGCGGTCGGTTGTGCAACGATTTGGACTTATCTTGCCTTAGATTGGGACCCTTACTAATAAAACGTTGGAAATATATCCAAGATGCATTCCACAGTATTTGGCTTTAGATGTAGGATCCACTAGTCATATTGTTTATTGTCTCGGGCGTTTAATGTAAGTAATATTGTTTAGGCCTAATTCTGTTGTAGCCTTTAAGTCCGTGTTGTAGCTAGAATATAAAGATATTTTTCAACTACAATTATTAGTTACGTGCGTAGTTTTCATGTAAAAATTATTTATTGATTACATGGATTGTATTTTGTTTAAATCGTCCTTTGGATATTATGAACCTATTGACGAGAAACAAAATAATGTTGTGTCCATATGGGACACATTTATTAAATTATAATTGTTTTGTATATAATGAATATTGTATAAATTGCGTCTTTATTGACATGGTACTTTGTCTAATTAATTTTATAATAGCAATCCCAGTTACGTCATTTGGATAAAAAGTTAATGCGCTTGTTACAAAAACATGAGCAAAAAAGTTTTGAGTGTATCGTATAAGTAATCCTTTTCTGGGAGATAAGGGTCCTTTAATATACCGTAATTTGATTTATTTTGAGGCTGGGGTATACGAATTTTTTTGTTTATCTGATTTATTAATACGTATTTAATTTGGGATTATTATAAGATAATGAATGATTGCGGTAATATATTTAGATTTTTCTTAAATGAAAAGGGCCAGGTGCGTTCTTCCATCATCATCGTAAAAAATCTTGGAACCGATTAATTATTGGATTTAATTTTTTCTATATTGGCTTATCAAATATTTACGAGAGTTCCAAATAAATACGTCTTCGAATATTTGTATGAGAAATTAAGTTGGGCGTTTTTATGACCTGAGACGTATTTTATGACCTGATGTCTTGTATATGTATATCTCCTATTAGTATTAAACGCTAATCAGGTACATAGTAAGACAATAAATTACTTTTCAAGTTTTATGTATTAACTAGAAATCAATAGAGCTTAAAGAAACGGTAGAAGTCATAGTTAACAACATGGCAGACGGTTGTCCCTTTCTAAAAAGATACGAGTAAACGAGATATCATCATTCATAGCTATTTGTTCGATATATCTTTAAAATACGCAAAATATATACAAATATCGCATAGATGAGCGGTTGTTAATGTCGAGTCTCCCAATATAATCGTTAATCTCGCTAAATGTAAGCTGTGGATAAGAGTTGATGCGTTCACTTTGTTAATGTTGTCTTTTCATACCAGAATGGTAGTCGCTGAACCAGTTCTAGGCGTCTTTCTCCAATGTGTAGTGCTAAGGGTATTCAAGATGATGATGCCTCCGGTATACCCCTTCCCTTAATACAGAAAATGTTGATACCAAATATTTGAAGTGCGTATAGTAAAATGCCTAGAAATCGTTCGGCTAGATCTAGATCACGCTTATGTGCGCACGAGCCGTAAGCCGTCTGGTACAATAACTATTTTAGTACTGCACGCTTGCCGGGACGCGACTAACACGCGAACATCGGGCACGTGTTCCCGCAAGCCTAGTTGTTAGGATAATTGTAAACTTTGTAACTATTGAATACCGTGTTTATGGGTACTATTCTAATATTGTTATCTCTTTCTTAGGCTGTTGTTTGAATTCGGACCGCGTGGATGTATTATTTAGAATTGCAGGTATTATGTTATCGAGACAATTTATGTTCAGAATCCACGTGGCCCGATCGATCCTTGTCTGTTATAATCTTTCAATAATAGCAATTAATATATTATTTCTCGACGTTGAAGTGTATATGTGTATCAAAAGCTATATATAATATAGATATAATTATTATAATAAAGGTAACGCTGAGGTGTCCATGCATTACATTTTTATTTGTTTTCTTTTGTTCCTTTTTTTGACATCCTTTTAAAGTTTAATCAATTTTAAATGTGATGTTCGGATAGTGAAATAATGCGCGGGTCCTATCTTTTTGATCGCCTCCTAATACTCTTCTATGGATGTATACAATTCAAAAGTGATGAAATCCTTAAGAACCTAAACCCACCAATTTATTTAAGATTTCTAATCCGCGTTGAGAAACATTATTATCTTTTTTCCACGCTCCTTAGCCGCTAATAATTTAATTTTGATTAATTAATATATGCATTTTTGTAACATTTTCCGACAAATTTAATATTTCGAATTTTTTGTTTAAAGCCATTATATTTTTAGATTTAGGTGAATACTTCTTTAATATTTTTAAGCAACGAAATATTTTGATGATTGAAAATTGTGTATGAATTATATTTAGTGAAATCTATTAGGCGTGCTGTATACTCTGTTCGTACCTTATCACGAGAATTTAGCTTTAAAAATGTATGTTGTAAAAGGTAGCTAATAAAATGTCCATTCATTATTTACAACTTAGCTGTTTCATAATTGTTCCATAATGCATAGAATTTCCGAAAGTAACATTTCAAAACAATTTTAAACTCTGACTGAATAGTCTCAATAGTTTTATGTAAAACATATCTCACAAATGGACAACAAATAATCTAAAAATTTGTCAAAATTGGTTGGAATTTATAATTAGTTGATGTAAAATGCCTTCTTGTAAGAGGTTGAATTTTAAGTACAATCATTTTCATATCATGTAATATTGTGATTGTGTTACGTAGTTTAGATGCTAGAAATTATATTGCATTAATAAATATTTATCGCGCTAGTTTTGTTCATATTAAAGTTTAAAATTGTTAACAGTTGCATAAAGTTTTTTTGGCTTGTCAAAGTTGTTTTTGAGCTCAGTAATTACGTAATTAATGGCCAATCTTAATGTTTTAATAACCATCGAATTAAGTTTATTGATACTTATTTCTTTTATTCTGCTTTTTAGGCCAAATATAAACTATTGAGATTGGCATTATTTATTATTGTTATATTGAACAAAACTTTATGAACTTCATATTAAATACATATTGGCTATTAACTATTTACAGGTAAATAAATACGTCAGCTGATACGTCAAGTTAAGAGTTCATGTCCTATGGGGTTGTTGACCTCTAATTTGAGGTCATCAACCCTAAAGGTTAATTTAAAATTTTAATACTTTGTGTAATTTGTACGACGCTTTGCAGTTGATATGGGTTTTGTTAATATAATAAATGGCAAAGCATTCTACGGCAAATGCAAATTAATTTGTTTATATGAGCTATATTTTATCTCTTTCGTAAAAAGACATTGATTATCACCTAATATAAAAGTAGATAAAATGTTAAAGATATTGTGACTGTAATTATTAGAGTAGAAGTTTATAATACAGTTTATAATGTATGCAATTCAATTATTCTAAGAATGTACCCAGATGATGAGAAATTTAAATGATTAACGCTAGATGAAACATTTTGTAAGCGAATTGTTTCCCGAGACGCCGGGAGACTTTTTCTATAATTTTATCTATTTGTAAACGTTTTTTTCTGTATTTTTGAATATGCAATTTTATATTCCGGTAATATTTTTGGTAATCAATCATTGCATTGTATGGTAGAACGGCACTTTTATGCCTACGTACTAGCTGGGTAATATACATTTACGACTGCGATCAAGTTTGTCAAGACCTAAATTTTTAAATGTATTGCCAGCTTTAGGAGGGAACGCGTCTACATACGACATTGTTTATACTGTTTATAATTATTTGTATACATTTTTATATTATCTATTTACGGCCGAACCCAATAACCCCATAATCCACCATCTGAGATAGTAATCTTAATCCAAATGTTGTAAATAGCCATCGGTCGATACAAGCTATCTATGGGAGGGGTCGTATCGGTGTCTGTGGATAGACCTACCTTTGTATGAAAAAGCAGTTGACGAAAGCTCGATTTCAACAGTTAATTATTTTAACAGATTTTAACTTACACCAGTTTTTTAAATAATTAAAAAAACTGTTATATTTTAAACACACACATGTATATTTTTATGACATTTTTACGGTTTTATTTACTTTATTTGGTTTACATTGATTATCAAATATGAGTGAAAACTCGGTAAAATGGAACGGCAAAAAGCATTTTATCCGTCGTCAAAAATGGATTGTCTTCGTACGGTTTGGTTATTGGGATGCAGATAGGAGATCGATCGACTGTCACGGTCTGACAGATTGTTGATTGATTATTGGGTTCGGGCGTAAATGTGGACGACAAAAACAATCTCGCTGTATTGCCAGTACGTGTATGTCTAGCTCGCGTTTCTTCTTAATTCGCGGTATCGATATAACAACAGGATGACCAAATTGTTATAGTTGTGAGTAGGCGTAGATGCACTGTATGCTTGTTAATTTTGTTACATAATATGCTCAATGTAATGCGTAAGACTGGATACTCGCTGTGACGTTCCAAAATGCAAACCCAGAAATAGAATTTTCATAAAATTAATAATGTATTTGCAAGAATAGGGTACAAAAAAGTTACGGTGTTACAATCGGAAGTTTGCATATTCTGCCACACATGCGTGCAAATTTGTCTTAAAAGGAATTTTACATAGAAGTTATATAATTATGTATATATATTAAGTCATATCAATTAGTCAATTCTTATATTATTTTTAGTGATTTCCTTTTGAAAAACGTTACGATGCGGGGCGTGGATTGTTTTAGGAGTTATTGTTAATATTATTTTCGACTTTCCAGTACTTTACACCACATAATGGTAACTTTTAGGTCTAAAGAGATACTGGTTGATCACGAAACTTTTTACTATTGAATACAAAAAAACGTTACGCCCCCTTAGTGAGTAACTAAGCATCTGATAAAAACCTTACCTTAGCCGCTAACTTAAAGAAGACGCTTTGGTAATCCAATAAAATATACAAAGAAATGAAGGTTCTTTATAAAACAAAGTCTGAAAACAGTGAGTAGCCAGTTTTATGCATCAAAGTTATTTCTTACTCACCGCGAATCACCCTAGTCTTTTCTTTTAACGCTGTACCCGGCGGTAAAAGGTCAAGTCGACTTTAAATAATAATTATCATCATTGTACTCTGTTGGCTTTTGCGGTAAAAATCTAACTATTTATTCATGTTAATCACCTAATTTATATTATGATGTAAAAAATTCTCAAATCGACGCGAATCTATTCATGTCTGGTAACGAAGGATTAAATACGTAAGATGATTATGTTTTTATAACTAAGTTATTTTACTTCTGAGCAGTATGAGTGAGAAATAACTTCGATAAATCAAGGACTTAGAAGACATGATCAGTATTAGGTGGTGCGGTCAGTTACTAGATGGATTCGAGCACACACCGGCGGCATGGCACTGTACCTATAATAAAATTGTGAAAATAATTCCTTACAAAATAAAGGAAGCATACTATATAGTGTTATTGTTTTAATTAATTACCCTTAAACTTCCGAAAGTTCTCTACTGAATTATTGTATACTGTATACATAATCTATACACATAATAAATCAGTACCGTCCTTAAATTTAATAGAAATATCTAAGATTCGAATAATGGATTTAATCGTGGTCAAAAATATTACAGCTAAGACTATCATTATGGCTTAGTTTGATGTCCGGCTAAATAATGACTGAAATTTAAAGATTAAATATAATTAGGAGCTCGGTTAACTCATTTTTATTAATTCCTATGTAAATACACCAGATCTTACCTGTAAATTAAAAATTATAGCAAGAATTTATATATAATAATGTATCGATGTTTGATTGTTAATACAACGAATCTATATTAATCCGGTCAAATTAGACTAAAAAATAGGGGTAAGGTTACAATAATTCGCACTTAGCTGAATATTGGTAGGATTGCTCAATACACTGTTATAAAGGAAATGTGAAAAGTGCTCATCGTATCATAAAATTAGTTTAGACAAAAATTGTAGATCAGATAATTATCTATAAAAAATGTCTAAATACTTTTTTTCCTAAGAGCCATTGCCGTATCGATGAGGACTTTTCACATTTCCTTTATAAAAGTGTATTGAGCAATCCTACCAATATTCAGCCAAGTGCGAATTATTGTAACCTTGGATGTCTAAATTAACCGGACTATATACAGATTTAGGTATAAAGCGTGTTTAAAAACTTAAAAAGAGCTTTAATTGTATTTATGTCATAAAAACAATTATTTAAAAAATCATGAAATAAATGATTTTGATGAAACGATGGAAGGAACATGTCGATATGACGTAGTTTATGAGGAATTTGTGGACGCTTCTAAAATTTTCTCATTATCGTTTAAGTAGCGTGATCTTAAGAATAGTCAAATAAATTTTAATTTAATATAATACTACACATGTGATCATAAACATTCGCCAAATTTTCTCACAATGGTTTCCGACGCTGTTTAAATTTTCTGCTTTGTGTAACTTCGCAACGCTGATTTCGGTTTATCGGTACCGATTAGTTAAACAAGGTTCAACCTTAAACTAATATCTGAATTTACATAAGCATAACTATTAATGAATTTGTTTAAATTATGTAAACAATTAACGTACGTGAGTATTAACAAATAGTATAGAACCACAAATATTTGTATTCAGTGCTAGGTGAATAAAATGAAATTGTTTTATGTTCCACAATTGACTCTCGAATAGTTGATTAACTCGATTGGTACTTTAATGTTGAGTTAATCACGTAAATTTTGTTTAAAGTATATTAATTGATGATAATTTAAAATCAAAAAATAACACTAAGTATCTCATGGTTTTTGCGCAGTTAAAATGTTATATAAAGGTTTAAAATTGTTATTCATTTATTTAAAAAAAGGTTTGCCAACGGGCTAACAATAAAAGCTTACATCTAAAAACACAAATATAACAATAACAACTGATCTTTTAACAGGCAAACACAGCATGCTTTATACTTATAGTATTTATATCTAACATAATCTTACAAACTATAAATATGTTAACTAGAAAGCGAGTTATATAAATGATAATATTGCAAAATTTCGTGATCATACAATTGACGCGTTTGGATGAATGAATTTTATTCGTCGTGCAAGTAGTATACTGCAGTGGAATTAATTCATTTATAAAATTGTTACAAGCTGATATATCACTATTCACTTTCTTATTCAAATTACGCCTAATTTAATAAAATCTTCAATTACACCGTTTATTCTCTCAGAGTACCGTTCATTGGGGATAACAGCAAAATCCTTTTGCTCCAATTTATCATCCACCTTTGGGGCATCTTTAGGGTCCACTGTTATTATGAGCAGACACAATATTGCTGATAGAAGGCCATATGATGATGCCTAAAACAAACAGTAATAATTATATCTTACTTTAAAATGTATTATTATCAAGTCCGTGGGTAATTTTGTGAAACCAGAGGAAAGAAAGGCTTGCATTCATTGCTAACGAAGTGAATTTTTGTAATTATTATCAATGCAATTATGAAAATGAACATCGATTGTGTGTATTACGCTAATAAGTCGGTGTGAAGTAATTTAAAATGAAATTATCTCTATTAGTTACCTAATAAGTACCTACCTATTAATAGGGGAGACCGGGTACAAAAGTAACACTTTGTACTTCACACTTGATTTGTGGCTAGGTTTTAATATTGTCATTAAATTAATATAACCATATATAAATTCAGTTTATGTTCCTTACACAAGCAGCTCGATTTATTTTACTATGGTGTGTTTTATATGAATAACAGAGAGTTAAAAAAAAAACGTCAGTTGTTACTTTCGACCACGTAGGCAGGTCGAAAGTAACACGTTGTGGGTCGAAAGTAACAAGAAGAAGAGGTTGGTAATTAATACAATATTATATGTAATACTTGTTTATTATCAACAAGTATTTATGTAAAAAGTAAAAGTTCTGCATTCTGCATCCATCCACTAGCATTGCCAGCTCCGGCACAACCAACAGGACCCTCAAGTATCATGTGGTCTTGGAATTGTTTCAATGGGAATACGAAAAAAGGAGGTATGTGTCCTCCTTGAGCATTAATCGCAACAGCAACAGTTACTAATCTTTCACGTTCTGCTGAGGTTACTGCACCTACTTGTTCAGTTCCTTTTTGAGCAACAATCGTGCTAAGTTTTTGGATAGTGGACCCCTGTCTCATCCATATTCCAGATATCTTTTGGCTCAAATTTGTACCTATCAATTACCTCAGCAAGATTATCAAAAAATTTGCTCACATTATGTTCGTTGAAACTCTGAGATCTCAAACAGAGGCTCGGGTGCCGTTTTTAAAAACCCGTCAACCATTCATTACCAGCCATTTGACTATCGTGCCACATTTCAGAAAAAAAATTATCCGCCGCTTTTCTATACACTTATGTGTCATGTAGTTGTTCTTATGCGTTGTCGCGGCATTCTGTTGGAGTAAAGGTAATTAAATCATTACGGGGACAACAGTAACTTGTTACTTTTGTACCCATAGGACTATGTTACTTTTGTACCCTTCCTCATTTTTGTTGAAACATGAAATATAACCTTAGAACGGAACGAGCTAAACAAAAACAAATTTAAACAATGTACAATCAATCTAATCAAAAATAGATATGCAAACATTCAGATTACTACCATCCTTTTACGACTATGTAACCATTAAATAACAAGATATCGAAATACTTACTTTTGGTTTGTAAAAACACTTAGTATCCTCTCACACAATCTAACAGTGCTTGAAGTACGCGGCGACTAACTACAAGTGAGGGGGGTGCTCTCAGCTATCGCCTGACGGCGGCGGAGCTGTGTTCGACCATTGGATGAATCTAGAGAGCATTTGTTACTTTCGACCCGCCGTTACGTTTGTACCCGGTCTCCCCTACACGTTCACTCCAGAAATTCGTCTGGCTGACGTCGTTCTGACTTTTGAACTGATTTGGATGAAACAGGTCTGTTCCTGCTGAAACTATTTTCAATAAAAATAACTATCTCGTTAAGAGGTTAAGTATCCGAAAAAATGAAATGTAGCACACGTGTTTAAATCGTACTGAAATATTATGTAATTCAAAAAATATCACGTCCAGGTCAAACTGATAACTTAATTTTTTAGTTGGTTTAAAATAGATAATAACTGCAATAATCGTCATGATAAAAATTAAAACTAGACAATATCATGTAAATGTATTTCCCATCATTTTCATATTAATCAATATGGCTATTTATCAGAAACATTGAAATTATATTTTTAATGACTTACAGAATTAACTGATACTTGCTCATTTGGCTACCTGATGTTGCTGTCTTGGGTGAAAACCGGTTTATGCCCAGGTATAAAACCCTATAAACCAGTTGTGTGGGCACGGCACCAGGCAAGGCACAAAGCCTCAGTCAGTTTTAAAGTATTCTTCGTAGTAAACAGACGAGTTAGAATATAATACTTAAATTTTAAACTGTGCTCTTACATAAAAACCTCAGAAAGTTAATTTAATTCAAGTGAAAGTGAAATTGTAGTTGCTAATTGTATAGCAAAAACTTTAATTGATTCAAGTTGTCAAATATATTGTGGGTGTTGTCATGAAAAAGAATATCTGTGCGTTAATGTACTGTTTTAAACATAGAAACAAAAAGACTGAATCAAACAGCATATCTGGGATTAGTCCAAGTCGATAAATTAAGCAGTCAAAGCGGTTGAAATGAAAATGCATCGTTTTTTGCGTACTTTGTCCCAAGTATCGTTACTATTAACGAAAGTCGCCATCTTGAAATTCTTTTCGATGGTATTGCTGCTGAGGCTAAAATATTAATTGTAACATAAAATTGTTTTGAATTCGAGGTCAAGTTATTTGGTCGTAGGTTCTCAGTCTCACTCGCTTGTTTTCCTTCGGATAATTACTTCAAGCCTTGTTATTGTTCATTCATAATTTGGTTTATGTGACTATCACCGGGCTTTGGCAGGTTGAAGAGGTACACTTATTCGCTCATAAATTCTGTCACTTCGCAATTTTTGAAACTGTTTTGATATATGAATATGCATATCTGGTCTAACTCGCATTATTTCCAGTACACAATGCACAACGCTTTTATCGTTTTAGATCAGGTTATGTCCGGTGTAAGTTCCACCTAAGCTTTGTTGATTAATAGGCCAGTTTTCTTTCACGCGCCTTCGCTTCTTACATTTTATCCCAGCGTTGAGTTATAAAAATTTTGTGAAAGTCATCACAATAAGGTACATAATGGTTGACAACATAGACACACGAATTTCTCTTTTGTAGGGTAAACCTCTTCTTTCATCCCATTCTATCTGCTGCGCTGTTAAACTGCTATGCCTTGTTTTGCGGAGTTGCTTTATTAGTTCTATTGCTTTGTTAATAATTATGATCGCACGCAGTACTCAATAATACAGCGGCTGTTCCTTCGCGGCTCAAGCGCGCAATTTTACCATGTTTTTTTTTTGTTTAATATGGCAATATTAAACAAAAAAAAAACATTAATAGGGCAATATTATGAAATCTTCATAAGCAACTTAAAGTAATCTCAGTTTTAGCTGGGAAAGTAACGTTGAATCAATGACTCCATGAACTCACTTGAAGTCACGCAGCAGAAGGTTACTAGGACTTTTGATGATAATTTGAACGGTGCACGGTTTGTTCAGTTTTAGGTCGTATTTCGAGAGAAAGTTTCGTATTAGGGATGAAGTTGTGAATTATTCATGCCGTGCCAGTGCTTTTTTGTGGCCTGCAATACGTCGATGTGGATCACTTTGTGCAGCGAAGACAGTAAATTAAAGTTTTTGCGAGTCTAGCGATGAAAAACTTCTTTTATCTAAGTGCTAATATTACATGCCGCAGGTTACACCCACTTCTTTCTAAGTTATGATGCCCGTCATCCATAACACGTTACAACCTTTATTTTGAAGACTGCCCATACCATACAGTTGATTAAGAATAAATACGTTATTTAACAAACTATGATTTAACTTACCTGCTCAAGTTCATATTCGAAATCCTTCCTAGAATAGATCTCATTGGCGTCCAGATGAAGCATCGTTAAAGTACTGCTCAGCTCGAAATAGTAATGATCTAAACATCGTTGGTAGTTGGTATTCCGGAATTCTTGGTCTGTCCCAGTGAAGATGAAGTACACCAGATCGCTAACAAGGTTTCCGTGACGAATTGTTTGGAAGTCTATGGGTATCACTTTAGTAGTTTTTCCATCCTAAAAAGGATTTATAAAAAAAGTTATAATGTTATAGTTGTGGCCGCATCTTATTATTATATTTATTGGAAACGTTTTGCTTACATTTTTAGCAATTGCTGTTTCAATGACAATCGTAATTTTAATCTTATTATATATAATTACCTACTGTTTAAACCTATACCTTTAATATACAAATAATAAAATCTACAACCTTTTTAGGTTAGGCCTCAGATTTCTGTATCTGTTTTATGATCATTTGTAAATGTAATAGGCATATAGATGATCAGCCACCTGTGCCTGATGCACGTCGTCAACTTTTTGTGTCTAAGTTTTAGACTTTTTAGTCGACTTTAATTTTAAAAAATCACGTATATCATGGTAAAGTATGGTTTATTTTACTTACTTGAACTTTATGGAGCAGGTTGCTGGGACGATAATCAGCATGCGTTAAAACACAGCTTCTCATTGGTTTCAGGACACCCATAAAGTATTCAACGCTCGTCACTCCATCTAGAAATGTTTTCAACCGTTCTTTATTTTCTGCCTTCGTAACCTGAAGCACTTTCGTTATTGCACTCTCTAAATATTCCTTTAAACCATCTATGTTTTCTTGTATTTTCATAACCTCTCCGTCTTTTTTGAATTCATCTGGATACTCAATTGCGTATGCCATCGAAAGACCATGTAATTTAGCAAGAGCAGTAAGCGAAAGCGACGCATAGTCCCAGTCCATAGTCTGAAATCTATCGTACATGTCAAAACCTTCGGCAAGTAAATTGTCAAACACCAAAATCTCGTTGGAACATTCCAAATTGTACCCGTATAGCTTCGGCAGGACTAATTTGTGATCCTCAGGCACATGATGTTTCGTTTCTATATCATTGTATAATTTGAATATTTTCGTGTAAAACTGAACTTCTGTTTTGTAGATACAAACAGGAGCCAATGTCCTCAACTTTTCACCAATTGCAGCAACTTTAACAAATAAGTTTAATTCTTTGTCACTTGCAGAAATTTTTGCTAAATAAAGATTGCTGGAAAAGTTAGCACCATCAGTGGAAAGGGGATTTATTGATATCTTATAATTATTAAACTGTTCTTCTTTAGCAATTTTAATAAGAATTTCGTAAACTTCCTGTCCAGCCATTATCGATCCGCAATTATAAATTTATTTTATTTCTTTTTTTATTTATTTACACTTTGTTGCTTTATAATATATATATATACTTTTTTGTTATTTTTTATTAACAATGCTGTGTATAATACCGTCTAAACATTACAAATGCCCGAGTACTCATTGTGTTAAACATGTCTTACATATCTATAGTTGAGACCCACTTAGATACGATAAAGTTTTTACGCGTTGACATTGATAAAGTTACATGCGATTGCATTATTATTATTTTATCATCTAAAAGTTCAATAAAATAATGCATTATACGATAAAATGTTTAATTGAATTGGTCAGAAGATAGATTCACAATAATAATTAATAAAATACAACCAATATAATACTGTTTCGCTCAATAAAATGCTAATACAATACTACAAAATTCCATATTTGATAAAATCTTCAACGAGTTCGTTGACTCTCTTCTTGTATTCCTCACTGGGAGCCATGTTAAAACTCTCGAAATCTGAATCTGGTGTCATGGTGGGCGCATTCTCAGTGTCCACAGTGACCAGTAATAACAACATAAAACTTATGATCAGTCCATATGGTAGCACCTGAAAATTTATTTTAAACGTCATTCTCTGGAATTATTTATCCAAAAGTCATTTAACATAAAATTTAAAGCATGTCAATAATTAATAAATAAAATCAAATTAACTCGAAGTTTGCGGCAACTTTAAAGTTCACTGTAATTATACATTATTACCTATGTTAATTAATGTACATTACTAGTTTTTGTATTTGTTGTGTTTTTGCCCTTTTTCCTTTAAAAACTTACTCAAATGACGGATGTGACTTCGGTGGTGTGGTTCAGTTTGCTATAGAAAATATAGCTGGCGTCGCACTTTGTTACTTATTTAATACTAATTTCGAATATTTATTTAGGACTACGATTTTCGTTCAATTGCATTAAGTAAATTTATTATTTCTACATATTAATTAAATAAGAAACCTCTTTGTAGTCGTAATCAAAGTCTTCCCTTGAATACACTTCGTCAGGGTTGATGTGAAATAATTTCAACGAAGCAGTCAGCTCAGTATAATAGTGATCAATAGTCTTCTCCAAGTACTCGCTCCTGAATGCTTGATCTGTTCCATTGAATATTAGGTAGACCAAGTCCAAGATAGGATTAGTGCGGTGCAGCGTTTGATAGTCTATAATGATCACTTTGTAGGTGCCATCCTTGAAAAACAAAAATAATACGTCATTTTTAAACCATATTATTGACCACCTGAAACTCACTTCATTATTTTAAATACCTCATTCATTTTATGCATTATATTACTAGCACGAAAATCTCCATGTCCTAAGACCATGCGCCTATGTGGTTTTGTTAGGTAATTCATCTTTTCAACAGTCATTGTTTCCTTGAGAAATAGTTGGACGCGATCTTTAAACTCTTCCCGCAAAGATAACATAACCTTTTTTAACATTCCCTCTATTACCCCCGATAAAGAGTCCATATTATTTTTCATTTTTAGCTTAGCGGTTTTTTCCTCAAATTCGTCTGGATTTTCAATGGAGAAAGCAATGGATAGTGCGTGTAGTTTTGCAAGTTGTCTCACAGCTTCTTTGGCATAATTAAAATCAAATGTCTTGAATCGATCGAACATTTCATAGCCACTAGCGGTTAAATCTTCCATGACTAGGGTTTCGTGCAGATATTCATCGCTAAATCCATAGAATTTTGGAGTTACGAATCTTTCCTGTTCTGGGACACCATGTTTTTCCTCAATCTCTCTATATATTTTTATTAATTCGTTGTAAAAGCAAATTTCTGACTCGAAGATTTGGAAAGGTGACATAGCACGCACTTTTTCACCTACACACGCAACTTTATTGAATAGTTTAATGTCATCCTTATCGTTTTCAGCAATTGTTGCAAGAAAAAGCACACAGGAGTAATTAGCCCCTCCCGTTGTAATTGGTTTTATATTAAGCTTGTAATTGACATAGCCTCGTTCTTTCGCAATTTTATGGAGTATAGTGTGAAGAGTAACCTTTTGGTCTGCCATTGTTTGAGCCTGCAATCAATAATATTTGCTTTATATACTGTAGAACATCCCGTTTATGTTATTAATAGAGTGCCCATGGATTGGTCTAGAATATTCTTATCTTTATTATTTGAGTTTCAATTGCGATATGAAAACGGATACAGACAGTATCAGCGATAAAATTGCATGAATAATAGTAATAATTGTGATGTTAGTAAACAAATAATTATATGCTATACACCTCTAAATGATGTGATCCTATTTAAATATAGTATGTTAAAGCTGGGGCAGCTGCAGAGCAGGCGGTAAATAATAAATGGCTCAAATATAAGCTCCAGCGAAAAACCGTCTCGTGGGCATTGGCCCTAAGAGTCTTTACTCCCACTTCGATATGGTTCCCTTTGGCGTAGAGACTCTTGGGCTGATGGGTTCAAGTGCACAGGCGCTAATTAAAGTTTTAAATTGGCGCCTGGTAGATAGTACCGGTGACCCCAGAGCTGGTGCTTTCCTCGTTCAACGAATAAGTATCGTAATTCAGCGAGGAAATGCTGCCAGCGTTAAAGGTTTGCCACAGGGACCAAACTTTTTAAATTCGTTTTAATTTTTAATTATGTTTATTATTACTTAAGAAAATTATAAATATTTATTATATTTGCTTGTTATGATTACTAATAAAAGTAAAAAAAAAAATGGTGCGTGTACTTATGTACGCGCGTAAGAAGTTATACTTCTTTGGCTTTCTTTATTTTTTTAAATAAAGAATAATAATTAATTAATTAATTAACATTAATAATAATTATTATTATATTATATTATTAATTCAATTTAATAACTAGGTATGTTTCATAACCTTTTAACTAAGTATAAATAGGTCTTTGTGAAAAAGCATTGCTAAATTTCTTTAAAAAAAATAATTAAAACTGCTTTAGTTGTTTAAAAGGCACTACAAGTAGATTGTCTTATTCCCATCTCGCTCGCGCACGCTCCGCGCCCATACTGAATTTTGTGTCACGGTGCGCGCGCATCGTAAAATTTCACTCTCATACATTTTTCATAACGCGCCTAAAGAAGTATAACTTCAAAAAATTAAGTATTATATATCTTCTAACAACAAACATGAGGTATAAGAAAATTCTGACTGGTTAAAATTTTTGATTCCATTTTTAAATTTGTCGGAAAGCTTTATATTGTTGACAACATTTTGGTATCAATATTTTTATTTGTTATTATTTCTTCTAACCTTTGATTAGCATAAGTGTTAATAGTTAATACCTAGTATGCAATGTATAAATTAAAAACAAACATTGAATCATGTTATTTAATTGATGTTGTAAGTAGAACATTTAAATAATGATATGGTTGTGTAATATAATTACTCAGTGATATTAATTACACCCACAGTTTACTTAGTAATATTATGTTATTTAATTACAAATGAAATTGTTAAAAGATGTGTATTCTATATAAAATTGAATTAATCATTTATGGTTTTATTTTGTTCCTGGAGAATAAAATTTTTTTTTAAATTTTAAATAGAAAATATATTATTTGAACAAACTTCGTCTCGGAAGTCCCTCGATCAATGGCTATTATTTTGTCACTGCGATATTGTTAACTTGGAAACAAAAAGTATAAAGTTTTTAAAGATCTAATGACGGCGAAGTGTGTTTATTTTGCAAAATAAAGCGCCTATGACTAAAGATAGAAATCTTGCTTGATAAAAATGCTTTTATCTGTACTTGCATTTTTAACTGTGGAATGAAACCGGTCAAAATAGATTTTACTAGCGTTTCCTTTTTCGTTGTTCCTTGTAATTCGAATGATATTTTGATATGTTTTTCACGTTGATAAAATATATTCAAGATGTAATATATGCATTTAAAAGTCTTTAATCAATATATTAAATGTACTTTAAATTTACTTAAACCTTTTTCCTTTTCTACTATTTGTCTTTTTTTATACTATTTATGACGGTATTAAAATTGTAACTTTTATAAAGGGAGAGATGCACTCATATATTCGAATAATTCTAGCCAAGCAGATGCAATATATGCATTAACAAAAAACGTAACGAAGGTATCGTACGTTTTAAAAGTCTGTTTTTATTCATTTTTTTAAGATGGTATTAAAAGTACCCTTTTTATAAAAGTAGAAATGCAATTACGCATCCCTCAAGGGGCTTTGGGGTGTGTGAGACTCCATTCATTCCATTCTGAGACAGCGAGGTAAGCGTAACCAATAGCCACCTCGCGTAGTTCCAATTACCACATCTCAGAACCCCTAGCTTTTGCACAATACGATCAGGGCTAAACATATTAAAAATGGAACTGAGAAAATAACAAATATATATTAATCTTTAATATACCTAATCATTATAATTATCCTTAACTTATTCTAATTTACAATCTTATGGAGGAAAGGATTTACCTATTTTAATTCGAAAACACACAGGAAAAATTTTATCGACGGTCAAATTGAATTCATATTTCAAATTTAAAACTATTCGTTGTATATAGAACATTAAAATAAGAAATTACTTACATTTTCCAATGACGCCTCCATGTTTTACGCCTAACAATAAAAATCTGTTCTAAAACTATACAGCAACTGTCTACGTGTTATCACTGAATTTTCCAGGCCCCAACTGACAATTGCCTAGGCACAAATGTCGTTAAAACATAGCATCCTTTACATTGATCAATCCTTGGAAACCAATTTAGTGTACGGCAATAAAAACGAGAGATGTATTAATAATTATGTCGATGCATGTTCTACCTACCTTCATTATGCACAAAATCAAATTTTTGAGAATGAAAACGTTGTCAATGTTGTCTGTATTGGAATAGCGAAATCGCACCTACCTACTCTACGATTAAACTGTTAAAAAACGTCTTAAAGTACATTTTGATAAACTTTTATTTTGCATTTTCTCTCTGTTTTGGTAAGTTTATAAAAAAACAAGTCATCATATTAAGATTTCATAGATTTTAGTCATTATTATTTTTGTATTATTAATTAATTCTTGCAATTCACGATTCTTTTTTTATTGTTTTCTTTGATTAGGGTTGTTTGGAAGAGGTCGCTTCGTAGCGATAAGAGTGCCCGTTGAACCATGTTATTTAACATTCATTAACAATATTATAAATATGTAAATAAATAATTAAAATGTTTTATTAACCAACATTTTATACACGGCAAAATTATTGATTACTTATAAAAGCAAACGTTTTATTTTTTTTCAGTACCTAGTTCGTGTTTCGTGACGCTAAATTCCACAAATCTTGAATATTTTAATGAAATTGCAAATAGGTATTTATTTAGTGAACTGCTGTCTTAAGTTTTACTGTGCTTAAAAAATCTAAAACCTGCATTAATACAAATTAATCATAGGACTTGTTTTATATACTAACTCTTTTTACCTAACGAGCTTGGACCCCCAAGGTGGCGTTGGTCCGACGACCTGGTGCTGCTGCCCTTCGACACATGCACCCGGCAAGACCAAGGAAGTGAACTTTGGTAGGGGTTGAAAGCCTATGCCCTATTATAGGGTTCTAAAAACTAGAGACAAGAATATTTATAATTATTTCATTGTAACATTTTTAGAAATAAAAGGCATTATTATTATAATATAAAGTCGACGGCTTGTGTCAGGCTGATCACCTACTTGCCTACTAGATTTAAAATAGATCATGAAACAGATCCAGAAATCTGAGGCCAAGACCTATAGAGGTTGTAGCGCCACTGATTTCTGTATTATTTACTATAAAATACATGTGAGAAGCACTTATAGGCAAACAAAAACACAAAGAGAAAAAATAATACGTCGATTCATTAATTACTTATAAAAAGTAAAGGGTTCAAAGGTTGATTTTAAAATATCAGGGGAGCAACTGTAGATATCCAGAATGCTCTTGATCGTTGGACTGATCGTTTATCAGAATGCTCAATCTGAATATTGGTGGGTTTTGTCAAATTCGCGTTCTTCTGGAAGGAGGGTGATGGGATGATGGGATGCCTTGGGTATCGAGAGGAACAGATACAGAGTGCTACTCCCAAACCTGGTTTAGGATATGCCGACAAACCTGTCCCCTCTGACGGTCTACTACGTGTATGTCATCAGGGTTTTGTGACCAGATTTTGTGTCACTGGACGATCTCCTTACCTTTTTGACATTCGCTGTTAAGTAAATTGCAATTTGAATAGATATAAACGTGAATTTATACTATTTGCATAATTCGACACTTCAAGTGCAATCATAAAACAATAATTTGTTATTCTAATTTAATGTTTTGCAGTTTTCCATTGTATAATTTAGAATTAAAATAATGAGTGGAAATTATTTTAATTAAGTTTTTGTATAAAATATATATTCCGCACATTTTTCCACGTTACATTATAGGTATAAATTATTGTATTATATTACAAATAATTATATTATAATACGAATTTTTATTTAAAAAAGTCTATTGAGTATGAGGGTGTGCAATTATTTAATCAATTACCCTCTAAAATTCGTAACATTAGCGTGTTTAATCAATTCAAAAGGGCATTAGAGATTCATATTACAATGAGCCTAATAGACTAAAATTGGGATATCTGATGGCGACGCGTATCTCGTTCGTATATTATATTAAGTTTCTCATGTAAATAAAAAAACGTTTTTGTAATCAGAAATAAAGTACTTTAAACATTAAACATTATAAATTATATTCTTAAAACTAATATACAAAATTATTTTGAGACCATGACGATGGCCGGATGGGATGTCGTTGATCTCATGGAAGATGGGATTGGCTTTGATATGGGATGCTACTTGTGTGGACACGTTAGCCTCGTCTTACATCCTTCGGCCAAGCAAATCTGGGCCGGCCGCAGAGCAGACGGAAAATAATAAATGCTCAAATGTCTTTCCTCCAACTTCGATTTTGTTCCCTTTGGAGTAGAGACTCTTGAGGGGTTCACGTGCACAGGCGCTAATTAAAGATTTAAATAATAATCGGCGCCTGGTAGATAGTACCGGTGACCCCAGAGCTGGTGCTTTCCTCGCTCAACGAAGTATCGCAATACAGCGAGATAACACTGCCGCAGGGACCAAGATTTTTAAAATTTGTATAAATTTTCTTTTTATTAATTTTTAATTATTTTTATTATTACTATGTAGGTTAAGAAAATTGTAAATACTGTATCTATTAATTAACTTAAAAATGCGAGATATAATTTTATGATACAATCGGCTTATTTCAGTGAAGTATTACTATTTTATTGTAAAAATTAATAAAACTAATTTTGAAAATTATTCTCTAGACTGCCAACTTGTAGATTTATCCTATTACACATTATATATTTATATAAGAACTACCACTAAAATTATATAACAATTAAAAAAAAATATTTCCCAACCTCTTATGTGCCCCACCTTAGCCTACCAAAAATTCTTATGTAACAACATAATTTATATATTAAAAAATTGAATTGTTCAATTGAAATGTACTCTAGGAAATTGTTATGGAAACAATAAGTAGATTTTAAAAATAAAATGAAAAACTGGAATTGAAATTCCAAATAATTTAAATAAAGATTTTTCTATATTAATTTAGTAAGATCCTTGCGCTTGATGCTTGATGCACAGACTCTTATATTAGGTTCCAATTTGGTTAACTTCAGCCTCAAGTCTCCACGTTGTGTTATACCCAGCTGATTCGATTGCCTCCCAATTGCCCTCTCGTGGGGCGTGGGCCCCACGTTGGGAAACATTACAAACAAACTGAATTAGATTAAGATGAAAATAAAAGCTACAAAAACCTACCGCCGCAGTTCATCCTCTAAGGTCTTGGGTTTGATTTCAAGTTAGAAATTCCGTAAATAATAGACTATATAGTTTTTTTTAATTAGTGCTATCTAGTAGTCGAGTATATTCAACCTTGAGGTCATAAGTTCATTCACTCACACTTCAGTAATGCACTGTAAGAATTTTGTGCGCAATGTTTTCTATAAGGGCAATACGGTCATTACATCATAAGGTATCCGAAATGTATAGGGTAAGATTCAACAAACATATATATGACTCTAATACATCATATTTAGAAGTGTTGGCTCTGATCTCCAGTAGACCCAAAACCACGTGTGGTTTTGGGTCTACTGGAGATCAGACCAACGTGTTGGTTGGTGCGAGATCCTAAGAAGAAAAAGAATTAATAGAGCAGTTTTGAAAAAAAAAACTGTGGCGCTACAACCTCTTTAGGTCTTGGCCTCAGATTTCTGGATCTGTTTCATGATCATTTTAAAATCTAATAGGCAAGTAGGTGATCAGCCTCCAGTGCCCGACACACGCACAACTTTTTGCGTCTAAGACATGTCGGTTTCCTCACGATTTTTTCCTTCACCGTTTTAGCAAATGTTAAATGCGCACATAGAAAGAGAAAGTCCATTGGTGCACAGCCGGGGATCGAACCTACGATCTTAGGTATGAGAGTCTGTAGAAGAAGTTTTGTACCTTTATTATAATTATTATCGTTATGAGCAGGACAAACATACAGTTTTTTTAGACGAATAGACTTCAAAGTCAGCGACCTTAAACTGATTGCTATTATTACAAATCCGGTTCTTTCAGCGTCTAAACGTCGGCGATAATGCTAATTTATTTATAGACAATATTAATAGCAAGTCTATGGCTAACTGGTCGACGATCAATATTTGACGTTTAGTGAATTTTGTATGTCGAAATCTAATACATTTTTGACGTAGAATTCAGACTTACCATCTGGTTAAAAGTATAGTAGTAGCCAATGATCGTAAAATGCATACGTAATTTTTTGGTTTTAGTTTGTATGAAGTGATTACTTCTTACCCTCGAAACATTATGAATCTCCTAACGAAAGGTAAGTTTAATAATATAATGCGATTTATGAATTACAATCATGCAACAAGTATACCTCCACACCGTTTAGATTTTGAATTTGTATCCAGCTGCCGCCGCGAACTTCGTTTCTCCTTAATGTGATTTTACTTAGCTTACCTTTTTAGTACATACCAACATGGAACATTTTGCTATGCTACCCCAGACTGTTCGGTTATCTGGAATGAAAACTTTTTAGGTTTTTCTGTGAATTTTTCTCTATATCAACCTCAAAGTTCAAGTTATAAGATTTTAATATAAAAATAAAAAAAGGGGTTGATCGTAGAGGTCGTGAAAATTAAGGGTTGTATGTATTTTTGTATGCTGTATCATATAAAAAAAAAAATTGTATCTAAAAAATAAAAATTTAGGGGTTTGAAAGATAGATAGTAGCCGATTCTCAGACTTACTGAATATGCACAAAACATTTCATAAGAATCGGTTGAGCCGTTTCGGAGGAGTATGGGAACGAACATTGCGACACGAGAATTTTATATATTAAATATATCTTTGGCGTTACTGCTTCGACATATATTTAATATATATATACGTTTCCTTACATTATCATATTAATATACATACAATTTAAGTAACAACCTAAGCTATTCTCAAGTTAAATAATTTCAATATTAAATATGTTGTTAAATTTAGATTAGTTTAAGTATTTTTATTAAACGCGCCTACTGGACACCCATATGCGTGATGCGGGTGCGTTGCCGGCCTTTGAGGGAGGATTATTTTGTTGTATATAATTGGAACACACTACTGTCTTTGTCGTTTTTTTCATCTATACCTATATGAAAGTTACCCTAATTTTGTTATGAAGTCACCATTGTATTTATGCACTCACATTTTACGTTGTTACGTAATGACAATCGCGATTTTTGTAAACATAAATCCTTCTTACTCCAACTGTAACATCCATTTTTATACGTTCTGTATGTCGGGTTCAAAAACCGTACGCACAGTGCACCGTACGCACAGTGCACGCAATACAAGTACATCTTAGCCTTTTCATAAAGGTAAAAAAAATGTAATATTTTTTGTAAACATAAATCTTTTCATACTCCAACTGTAACATCCATTTTTATACGTTCTGTATGTCGGGTTCAAAAACCGTACGCCTAGTGCACGCAATACAAGGACATCTTAGCCTTTTCATAAAGGTAAAAAAATGTAATATAAAATCCACACATCTCAGTTCGTTGTGAATTTTTACATCCTTCGCCCGACAGTAGTGCGTGTGTATCGCGAGTCGAACGGTGAAAATGAAAATCGTGTTGTTTTTAATAATATTTGTGCATGGAAGTTATGGTGTCATTTTTAGACTTAACGGTAAGGAGATTTAAGTTCAATTTTCATTAATTAATCTTCTGGTATGTGCATTTAATTATTTCTTCTACGCAGTACGTTCCTACAAACATTGTAATTATTGGCAAGAAATACAAAATCATGAATATAAAATAAATAAATAAATCAGCGGCGCTACAACCTCTTTAGGTCTTGGCCTCAGATTTCTGAATCTGTTTCATGATCATTTTTAAATCTAATAGGCAAGAAGGTGATCAGCCTCCAGTGTCTGACACACGCCGTCGACTCTTGGGTCTAAGACATGTCGGTTTCATCACGATGTTTTTCACCGCTCGAGCAAATGTTAAATGCGCACATAGAAAGGAAGTCCATTGGTGCACAGCCGGGGATCGAACCTACGACCTCAGGTATGAGAGTCGCACGCTGAACTAGGCCAACACTGCTCATGAATATACAATACTTTAATTATATTAATACTTTAATATTTATTTATTTTTAAATATTATTTTGAAACCTTAATTGGAAAAAGACCGTTATTTTCTATAAATTATTGTAATGAAATAATTTACTTAGTATAGAGTAGTACCCATAATACGTTTTTTAATACATATATTTAAGAAGCAATAGCCTTAATATTAATGAATTATTTGTACCATATAGGGTAAGATATTTGTTTCACATTGAAAACATTACAACATTCACTTACATAATACCTTCAGTTTATAAATTAATTGTGTGTTATTGAGTATTTTTTTATTCTGTATGTGTGTAACAGTAGGCAAGACACAAAACTTATTAAATAATAAGAAACAATTATAAATTTGTAAGAATTATTATATAACATCGAAACTTCTGTTATCTTTTGTGTCTTTAGTATTTTTTTATTCAGGTTTTTTACTTAATACACGTCGTAATTAAATAGGCATATTCTCTGTGATTCCATTTTGATTCTAGCACAATCTCGAAAGAATATGTTCTAGTATTTTCTTTAATAACAGGTTCTTCAATAGATCTGTCTTAATAAATTGCAAACACTATTTATAAATTAAGTCTACTAGTGACACTTGTAGAATAATGTTAGTCTCGTACAAGTCACTAAAGCTTGTTGTTTGAACTTATCTGTAGCACATTTCTGCCGTTGTTTAATTGATCATTTATAGGCAAGGTCAGCCTACCTGACTCGCGGTCAATGGTTAACATTCAGGACGAGATATGCACTAAGACTTTCATACTCTATTATCCAATACGTTTTTGAAAATATACATATAAGGAAAATTCAGCACCAGCCACCATTAAGCAAATAATTCATAATTGAGGTGAAATATAGTTTTGATATGTATGCATAGATGGCGCTGGACTTTGATAAAAGCTTTGATTTTTAATAACTTTGTGACGAATTGTGTATCGATAATTTAATACATTCAGTAGAAGAGAACTGTGATATTTGATAATTTAAATTGCTCAATTTTTTTTTCTACATATTTACATCACTCGGCAATGTTGTACCATGCATAAATGTGGTGGCCCATGGATTTTAACCCTATAAAAATTAATTAAAACATCAAGATTTGTGAGAAGGTAAAAATTTTTGGCCCTTAACTTAGCCTTACCTAACTCGATCACAAACGCCACTTAGAATAAAAAAAAACCTAACCTAATGTAATTCACTGGGAACTGATACAATATCATTTTCATCATGCATGTAATATTATCAGTTTTATATATGTTTTTGAGTGGAGCAGTGTTGGCCTAGTGGCTTCAGCGTGCGACTCTCATGCCTGAGGTCGTAGGTTCGATCCCTGGCTGTGCACCAATGGACTTTCTTGCTATGTGAAGGAAAACATTGTGAGGAAATCGACATGTCTTAGACCTAAAAAGTTGACGGCGTGTGTCAGGCACTGGAGGCTGATCACCATCTTGCCTATTAGATTAGACAAAAATTATCAGATTCAGAAATTTGAGGCCTAAAGAAGCTGTAGCGCCACTGTTTTTTTATTTTTTTATTCTTAATATTTCATACAAGTCGTAAAGAACGATAAAAAACAATTTGCAGCTGTTTTAAGGTGGAGCCGTGATTCGATAAATTTACCACGTTTTTTTACCATGAACATAACTTATTATTAAACATTTTATGATAGTGACAACTTATTCATTGGTTATAAAACTTATGAACTAATAAAACAAACAGAAATTAATTAACATACAACTTAGGAATATAATAATTACAAATATTATAGTAGTATTAGAATTGTTACAAATATAATAATAGTAGTAAGAATTAGTCAAATAAACTAGTGTAAAAATTAGGAGTAGTGCGACGCGAGGATTAACAAAAAACTAACTTGACTTATTGAAGGGTTCGTAAATCTAAGTGACAAGTGTAAGACAAGTGACTTTTGTGACATATAAAGAATATTAGTGTAGTCGTCCTATTGGACATTGTCGGAAACGAAAATGTTATATGTATTACAATTTTTGAGAGTGGGAAAAACTAAAGGGCTCATTTTGACTTCAAGTGTGCGATGATTGCTAACATTTGGTTTGCACTTCATATGTATCTTAATGTTAGGAATATAGGATGGTATTTTGTTTTTGCATGCCAATTTTTTTCACATAGTACCTTTACATATTTATGTATAATAATAAGTTCCAAAACAGTTTTGAATTTCAAATTAATTTCAAGAAAAATGTTCTTTTTTTTTTAAAAAGACAATTCACACCAATTGACCTAGTCTCATGCTAAGCTGGTGAAGCTTGTGTTATGGGTATGTACTAGGTAACGGATATACATACATATTATAGATAGATAGACATATAAATACATATTCAAACACCCAAGACCTAAGCACAACACCAAATGCTCATCACATCGACGTTCGTCATAGCCAGGGTTCGAACCCGGGACCCATGCATTCGCAGTCAGGGGTTCTAACCACTAGACCAATGGGTCGTCAAACTATAGAACTGTACCAAAAAACACAAGTCCTATGAAAAATACGTGCGTAATACACGGATCGGTACTGGATTTGAAGTAAAATTGATTCGGGTTAAGTCGAGAACCATTTATGTTAAAAGAAATTCATATATGTTGTATTGCTGACTCAGTGCCGGAAAATATCTATACCTATTAGATATTTTACACCGCGGATAAAAGCGTTTTTCCCCAAGTTAAAAATTCCGCAGTTCCTTCTACAACATGGACATCAAATATGTAAATTCTATTGGATATCGTGCAGATACTTAATTCCATGACTAGACATAGACATAGACATAGACATAACATTTATTACAAACGAAAACACACACACATAGACACACAAAATAACAATACTTAAAAAGAAAAAAAAATAACACCTCAAAAACAATAAAAATTATAAATAAAAATTAACAAATTATTAATAATAACTAAACAATAATTTATTGAGAGTACTTAATATAGATTAAAATATCACAGTTTTTTTAGATTTTGTGTTAATTAGTCATTTGTTTAAATTTTTATTTTAAGGGTAATCTTTCTGTATCGATTGATGTACGAGTATATGATTTCCAACATTTGTTTGCGATTAAAATCTAATCTTGAAGCATGCCATGCTTTATTTAGCGCTGAGGTTCACATGAAAGAGTATATTTTGATATATAGGTAAAACTGGCTTAACACGTCCCTCACTGAGAGTATGAGATAGTCAAGTCACTACAGCCTTGCGATTCTGTAACTTACGAACTCTTTTTTCGAACTCTCGCAGCGGTTTTCGCAGCGGCGATAGCGCTCAAATCAGTCGTAAAGCAGTCATTTCACGATTTGGCATTCTGATAAACAATAAACTACAAGCTCCCTCCTTATCAGAATGCCGTGAATGTGAAAACCGCGTTGAGAGTTCGAAAAGTGAGTTACAGAATCGCAAGGCGGGTAATATTTTTTCTAGGAGGGTATGCCCTTTAATTTAAAATCGTAAACGTAAATTAATCAATAAAGCTGTTTTAAATTTGACGATTATTTAAATGATCCTAATTCTTGGGATTGATTTGCTTCAGTTCAAACAATTTGTATAATTCAAAAGTCAATTAAAAAGAGTGGCGGAGAGTTAATTTTCAGTTCTTCTTTTCGCTCTACGCTCTTGACATACGAACTGGTAGACCTGGTAGTTTGAACACAAGAGAAAATTCTGTTAGTAAGGTGTGTAATAAATAATATAAAAAAATTACACTTTTTTAATGAAAAATATGATTATGGAATATTTTTATAAATTAATTCTAATTGTTTTGTTTATTGCGAGATAAATTGTTTTGTGCTTAATTAGGCGTTTAATTGTTATTAGACTTGATTAAAATAGAAACATGTTGATGAATCATATATGAATGTGTTCACAGAAACCTCACAATTAGGAGAATAAAATTGGTCAAAGATGGCTATTATTTTCATTAAAAAATAATGAATTATCATTATTTCCAAATACACAATCTAAAAATAAACGGTAGATTATAGAGAGTAGTAGTAAATTAATGGAATTAAGGATATATTAAGTATTTAAAATCACTGGCTGGATCAATCACCTCATAAAAACTTAGTCTAATTGCTCCCCGTTTACTCACAGCGTAAACTTAATTTGACAGAAAGAGACGAAACAGTACTTTAGTTAAAACAGTGCAAATAGGTTTAGTTTTTATGAGGTTTGTCTTTTCTTTCCTAGAGAAATAACAAAATCTAATCCAGCCAGAGCTAGTGATTTACAAAAGACCTTCAAAACTAATTAAATTTCATAGGAATCTATGTTATAAATAGTGTGGTCAAGAAGAAATCGTAAAATGACTGCTTCACGACTGATTTCAGAGCGACCGCCAATGCGATAACCGCGGTGTGAGTTCGAAAAGTGAGTTACAGAATCGCAGGGCTGTGGGTTTTAAAAATTAAAGTAATATAATGTTGCCACCAAAATTGCAGGAATGGTTTAAGTAGTATATTTCATTGCAATATCTTTCTACAAAGATACATCAGTCTAATTAAATATAAATTATGTCAGAGACCCATTAATCAATAAGTATGAAACCTGAAACCTCCAAACTTCTTATATTTATAGCGCCAAGAACTTACTGTTTCGTATACTCGCTTTCAAGGTGCAAAGCGTGTATGCATAAGTGAGTATGTATTACTACTACTTCTACCTAATTGTAAGTGCGTATGAGCTGTGTTTAACTTACTAACCGTGCTTTTTATACATATAAAACACACAAAAAAGCGCATGCGTACAAAGTACATAATATGTCAGAAGTGAAACTTCATTGGGAGTTTTAACTCTTCTTCATATTTATAGATTTTCGGAGACTTAGAGGGCTATGAATTTAATGGATTTTAATTATCATTAAAATATTAAGTGTCGAAAATTAATACAAATAATATTTTTTTTTTAAATTTTTCTTCGATAGTAAAAACATGGGGCATTTTAATTTACAATTCGTCATTTGAGATTTTAATAAATTATTTTGCATAAAATACTCATTTTTCATAAATTACGAAATTTGAAAACACAAACCGGTAATGAAACACAAAACAAAAAGCAAGTCCTTACATAGCAAGTAATTTGACTAGTCAAGAGTGTCTTCATCTAGGTGGCAAAAAATATTAAAAATAACACTTGTCATTTAGTTGGTATATTACGCATACGTATGGTCTAAGATCCGGCTGCAGGATTAGTGCGCTCATCTGTTATTTGCTAGAATGTACCTATATCTACCAAGGTGCCTTTCAAAATTTGGCCGCTAGTATTTTTAATGAAATTTGAATTGATTTTTGGGAAAACATTTCGTTCACTTGTTAAATAAAATATCGTCTAAACCACGGCCATTTACATAAAGATTTAAAAAAATCACGGGTGCTGTTGCCCATCTGGCCGCAGTTCTTCGTAGCCAGGTGTAAACTGCCCTGCGATTCTGTAACTCACTTTTCGAACTCACACAGCGGTTTTCGCATCGGCGGTCGGTCTCAAATCAGTCGTGAAGCAGTCATTTTATAATAATAATAATAATAATAATCTTTATTGACATAATAATAATAATAATCTTTATTGACATATTTGTAATTACAGAAATCCTATGAAGACTCTGACACCTAAACTAGGCTTTAGTGCCTGTATCTCAGGAGTCAGTGGCTTCTCCCAATATAATTCGTAACAAGTGTCAAGAGAGCTTATTCAAAATTTTACAAGACAATACTTTTTATAGACATTTGTAAATTCCAGATATTACATCTAATTATCTTCTTACACATAATATACTTAAACAAAAATAACATATATTAAAAAAAGAAAAAAAAATGTTTCAGTATAAATTACAATGAATGTAATAGGTAATAAAATAGGTACATACACATAAAATACTAAAATACATAAATATACATAATACATAAATATACATAATTATACATTTTACATATGGGTATATGTAACACTAGTATAAATATATAAATATATAAATTATACACATAATTAATGAATCAAAATAACTAAAATATTATTGTAGCATGTTAGTTAAATAGATCTTCTGTTTCCTCATAATTTAAGGACAAAAGCCAAGTCTTAACAATTGATTTGCAGTCATGTAGTGAAAGAGGGTAGAAATTTAATTTTTTGTTTATTTTATTATATAGAAAGACTGAGAGATATGCTCGTTGTCGCCTTGCGAAGGTAGTACGGAATTTTGCTGTGGGGAGTACATTTGGTATACAGCGTTTGTTACTGCAAACCTCTGGGTTATAAGGGGTATGGACATGTTGTTTGGCTATTATATTAAAGACGAATAACTGTCTAACACTGAGGAGCTCACACTGTTTATATAAAAGTGTGGTTGAAAATCTGTAGGGTTTGAAAGTCATTACTTTTAGTAAAGATCTGTGGGCTCTTTCAAGCTGAATTAGATGTGACTTGCACGCTCCACCCCACACGCTCACGCAGTATCCAATAACCGATTTTACTAAGGCAAAGTAAACAGTGCGGAGTAGTTCAAATTCCGCGGCATAACGTAATTTTTTGAATGTCCAGATTAGTTTTCGCGTGCGTGCCGTTATAATCTCAATGTGAGGAAGCCAACTCAATTTATTATCTAATTCGATACCGAGGTATTTAATAGTATTGGATTTTGTTATATTAATGCAAGTACAATTGCGCTCAGAGACACATATGTGTATTTTAAGATTAATATCAGTCATATGGGAATTAATAGTTTGGAACTGAATATACGAAGTTTTAGAAATATTTAAAGTAAGTAAATTTTCCCTGAGCCATCTAGCCACCTTCTGCAGTCCGCTTTCGGCAATATTTTGTATCTCGGTCCAGGTGTCCCCATAAAAAACTATAGCCGTATCATCGGCATAGGTAAACAACCTGCAACTAGTTAGGGACATATTACATAGGTCGTTTATGTAAATAAGAAAAAGACTTGGACCAAGAATACTGCCTTGCGGAACTCCAAAAGTTACATTTGCGTCGGAACTAATATAATTATTAATCTTAACCCTTTGCACCCGACCACTAAGGAAATCTTTAAAAATAAGCAGGGCTGAGTCTCTTATTCCAATTCGCTCCAATTTGTCCACAAGTATAGGTATTGAGACGGTATCAAATGCCTTGGCAAGATCGAGGAAGACACCAAGGCACTTTTGTTTCCTGTCAAGTTTTTCTGTGACAAACTCAATCAAGCTACCCACAGCGTCTTCTGTTGACATACCCATTCTGAAACCAAATTGTGAGCTGGACAGAATATTGTACCGATTTAAAAACTGTATTAACCTCAAGTTAAGCATCTTTTCTAGGATTTTTGATAGTGCTGTAAGCACAGAAATCGGTCTGTAGTTTGCAACACAATCCCGTGCCCCACCCTTGTGAACAGGAGTAATGAGAGACCTTTTAAAGACTTTTGGAAAGCAGCCTTCCCTAAAACATGTCTGAAACAAGATAGTAAGCGGCGATACAATGACATGTCTTACCATTTTTAGAAATCGAGCTGGTATAGAGTCCCAACCAGTGGCACAATCATTTTTTAAGCTTAAGATGAGAGATTCCACCTCAACCTCATCTGGTGGCATTAGTACGAAGGAGTTAGTCAAGCAATTAGATCTTGTACATATGTAGTTATACTTACACCCTGTAAGTTTTTCAGCTAGCTCTCTACCAACATTAGAAAAATAACTATTTATGTCCTCAACCGCATCCAATGCGTTACAATTCCTAATTAACTCATCGGCAGAAGATTTTTTACTTGAACTATCGGTGACATATTTTATTGCAGCCCAGGTTTCTTTATTTGATTTTGCACTTTTTAATAAGAATTTATCGTGTTCGCGCTTCAATTTTCTAAGTAATGAGCAACAAAAATTCCTGTACCTTTTATAGGTTATTTTAAGAATTTCATTTTGGGGGTCCCTTTTTAAATTAAGATGCAGTTTATCCCGGTGACGGATACAGCGAAGTAGGCCCGGAGTCATCCAGGGCTTAAGAGATTTTTTGCGCCTGGGTACACGGACTTTTTCAGTGTTAGCTTTAATAGCAGATGACAGAATTTCAACAAATCGAGTCGCAGCAGACTCGGCGTCTTGCTTGTTAGTCATAAAAGTAAAATCAGCCAATTCAACATATTTTATAGCTTCACTAAAATTTACTCTTTCAACAATGGAAGGGCACTGAGTATTAGTCCGTTTACTGTTAAGGGATAGATTTATTAGAATAGAGTCGTGATCAGTTACGGTGGAATTTATAACTATAACACTAGTTTGTAAAACAGTTTTAACCATTACATGATCGAGACAATTGCTTAATCGTGTTGGATATGTGTGGCCTGGCAGAAAACCCAATTCGCTGGTTAAATTTAAGTAAGAGTTACTGTTTCTGTCACCGTTTCCAGGTTTTATATCGATATTTATATCACCTATTAAAAATATATTCTTAGATTTTATAGATTTAACAATATCATTCAAAGCATTCAAAAAGCGCTCAGTGTAGTAAAAGGATGGTGATCTATAAATAGCTAAAAGTACAATATCTGGTACTATTTTAGCTAGCAGAAAGTTAGCATCTTTAGGATTAGGTTCTTCAATTTCGCAATTTATATTTTGTTTAGCATAAATTATAATACCGTCATTTTGATTTAAGCATTTTTTTGTGAAATAAGAATTATAATCCTTGAGACTGGGTATGGGTTTATTATCGTTTAACCAGCATTCAGTTAAAATTATTATATCTGGATCAAAGTACAGACGAGCTATATGGGCCAAGAATGCATCAATATTTTTGTAAACGCTACGGATATTTTGTGTTATAATTTTTAGGGAGTTTCCTGATTTTTTTACTAAATCATTACAATTTTTTATATCACAACTGTAGGCAGTTGCCACTGTTATATTATCAATATCATTATTTATATTATCAATAAATCTAGCCATTTGTAAAATATTAAGCTTTTTGTCGCAGCTACTCGTGTCTGAGAAATGCTGACATTTTTACAAAGATAAGATCTCGATTTCAACATGATCACTAGACTAAGAATGTATAATTTTTTAGTTATGTAAAATACAATACAATGAACAGAGTATAAGTATGTATATAAAGTAAAACAATAATATAATATATAAAAAAATAAAATAATATCTATAAAAACAATAATTAAGTGCCGGATTTTCACAAACAGGAAAGTTATCGTAGGCCGGCGGAGTTTCCTGGGGGCCTCAAAAAGTCATTGTTTTAGACGAAGTTTATTTAAATCACCCTCACTATCAATTCTAATATGCCGTTTACCTTCATCTTGTCTCAGGTAGGTTCTTCCAAATGAGGTCCAGCAGAATTTATATCCATTTTCCTGAGCAAATGCACGAGCCAGATAATTTAATCGTTTTCCGCAGGGTGATAGACATTCTGAAATAAAAAATGGCTTTGCTGGTCCTTCCAAACTTAAGTGTGCCGTGTTCAATTTGTTAGCAGAATTCATTTTGTTAAATTTGCGTGCCTTTTCAATAATACCATCTTTCAATATAACGCTGCCCAATTCCACAATAATTGCTCCATGTCCAGTTTTACTTTTTGTACGATAAATATCCTTAATATCCTGTTTCTGTATGGGAAAATCAATAACATCTGCAGCTTTTGAAGCAATTTTACATAAACTATCCTTATTTTCACCGGTAATCTTAGGAATATTTCTTAGTTCAAGTTTAGTTGAGGCAGACGTTCGTTCCAGCGACTCGATTTTCTTTTCAAGCTGATCAATATACAGACGATCTTCATTCCTCTGTTTTTCCAACTTCTCGTATTTAGCTTTCATATCTTCGTACTGCTTAGAGACAAAAGCAATGGAGTCTTTTATTTCTGTATTTTGTGTCAAGATTTCTCTCATGGAGGATTGCAAGGAGGTGAATTTACCTTCATTTTGAGAGTTTGCTTTAGCAAGCATATCCTTAATTTCGGTTATGAATTTTTTAATATAGGACTCATCCTGCTTGCGCCTCATAGTTACATTGCTTCGCTCCTCATTAGATAAATCTGGCGCGGAGCCCGAAAAAGAAGCTTTCGGCGCGTTCAACCTAGCTTCCTTTAAGTCTTCGGGAGTGGGGGTGCTGGGAGGTGTGCGCTTAAGAGGCATATTTCTGACAAAAGATGACACCAGAGTACACGAAAAAATAAACTTGGACCAGCCCCCTATAAATTTCCGCTACCCGCTATCGCTTATGAATTACGGCAACTTACAAAGCTTGCGTATCGATGATGCGCGCAGACGGAGCGTACAACTTAAGCTGTCTCACAAGTGTTGTCCCGTTCGCACAGATGCACTTACTGCAACGCAACTCATGCGCTCCTGGTACACACCTTAATTTATTCGCACGGAATTTATTTTTAATTTGATTTTTAAGTTATAAAACAAATAGAATGCACACGTCTAAACGCTTCCGCGGTCCAGGGGGGAGAGCCCATTTATGATTTGGCATTCTGATAAACAATAATCTACAAGCTCCCACCTTTTCAGAATGCCAAACCTTCTGGCCGCAAAGAAGGGTTACCTGCTGTTAAAGATGATAAATATTTAAGATAGAGAGAAAGTGAGTTAACGCATAACATCATTTGTCAGACAGAAAGTGAGTTAACGCATAACATCATTTGTCAGACAGAAAGTGAAGCGTTTTTAAGACAGAAAACATATATCTTTAATATATATAAATTACGTGTCACGTTGTTTGTCCGCTGTGTACTCCTAAACTACTGAACTGATTTCAATCAAATTTGCACACCGTGTGCAGTTTGATGTAACTTAAAAGATAGGATATTTTATTGCAAAATATTTGTTTATTATTTGATAGTCAGATGGAACAGATGGCGCTGTGTTGAAAGTACCAACGTGTCACATAAGCTACAATTTAATGGCATAACCACCGATAAAGCATGGTGGTCCCCATGATTGGTGGTCTCCTACCGTTTCCCTTGAATAGGTTACTACTGCGTAATATAGCAAAAACCTTAGCCACAGCAACGCTTGGCCGGTCTGCTAGTGTATGTATAAAGAAATGTATCAGTCCTATGCTCTATTGGTCGTAGGTGATTCACATAGGATTTTTTTTTAGCCTAAATGGTAATCTATAATTTACATTAGCAAATATATCCTTAACAGAAAGTAAACTAAATAAAATCGCAGTTGAACAGCTGATAGGTCAACACAAAAGTTCATGAACTTTAAGAGGTGAACGAACTCAAATCCTGGAGCCGGGAGTATTTGCATGTTTCTATTACTCCAATGTAACGGACACTAAAAGAGCCTTGATTTTATCTGTGACACGAGTTCCGGTATAGCCGAAAATTGTTTTGCTCTTTTAAAAAGAAAGGAACGCAAATTTCTAAAGGGCAATTTGATTTCGTCATGGTCGAAAAAATTACACCAAATTAAAGCCCACATGAATCAATAACTATAACATGTTTTCCTCAATTCGTTGATTTTGAAGAAAAGGAAGTTTTTTATATTTATTGCCGCCTATACGAAATTTGATGAACTTTATTTGAATTAGAAGTTTTGGACAATCTTTTCCTCTACACCAAGCAGCTGAAAGACAAATAATACAATTAATGATGTTTAAAGAAACTGGATTGTTTTAGATTCAATGTACGACCGAATGCCTCCACTCCACAAGATGGACAACTATGAAGGGTGCTTGGAAAATAGCACAAACCGGTACTGCCTTGTTCACTTCACGCTAGTGTCAGAGGAACCAAATGACCTTTTGTATATGATCCAGGTACAACAAATCCTTTATTCACGGGCTAAAAACAAGGAAATTATCGTTCGATTATCTAGTATTTTTCTGTGACTCATCTACTAATTCGCATTCCTTTAGAACGCATAAATTATTGAAGATTCCGCTTTAGTACTTGAAACTCCAATATTGTAAATACTTTACTTCAAATACTTATCCTAGAATTAATTAGTATACGGTCATAATAATATATCGTTTGAGCGAGCGCAACTATTGAATTTCCCGCTTGCGTCGATTACTGGTCCCAAAACAGTTGGCGCTTTATCACTGACAATAAATTTTATAGATTTGTGTGTTATTTCTTTTAATTTATTTTCTTTTTTTTGTGACGTGTAACTGTTAATAGTAGGTGCAAAGAGATTAATTATAGGTTTATAAAAGTTTCTGTTTCAACTCTAATGTTTTTTTAAGTTGTAACAAAAATAAAGACTCTTTATATACTACATATACCATATACTATTTGTTGGATCCTACTTTACTTGCATGGTCGTAACATAAACCCAGTAATAGACATTACCGCATCTTGTTTTTATTTTCAGGAATACTCAATGAAAGAAACTACACATTTAAACTATACCTATCTGAGATATGGGCTGTGCCTCAAACATAAGTGTGATAATTATAAAGGGGATAAAAGTATCACTTCAAGAGATCATCTGGGGACATGTCTAAACGATACGTTTTCGAAAAACTACGGATTAAAAACAGTGATCACAGACGTTACTTGCAATGCAGTTCAACATGAGAGGTTAATGAACTTCGATATGGGAGATGTGGGTGTTGCAACGACACTATTTTTAATATTAGCGTTAAATATTATTGGAAGTATATATGACGCTTTTACTATTAATGAAAAGCATCAAGGTAAGTTAAAACGTAATGGATTGACAATTCATGAACACTAAACAGTAATCCTTTAAAAAATATGTTTTATATTAAATAATTTTAGTTGAATATGTATTTCAGATCAAAAGTTCCTTTTGTGTTTCGCAATTCGCCACAACTGGAAGAGGCTGACTTCATGTACAGACGCTGGCGATGAAATGAGCCGGTTTCAGATTTTGTATAGCATAAGGTTGGTTACTATAAAACTTCAGTGTAACGAAATTACTCTATTAATTATTATATCACGTGAATACTGAGCCTATCCACTTTCTTGATACGACGTGAATAAGACGACTAAAGAGAGCTCTTGAGTTATCGAAGTTTCTGTGCCGTATCTCGGACACACAATCATAGTGCCAAAATATTATAGACACCTAAGGGTCGATTCGACCAAACAAGAGTAAATCTTAATCTTAGAATAAATCGTCAGTTAATCGAGAGTAAATCAATTTTACGTTTTACCAACTACAAATTCTAAGAATAGTGGGCTTATTCGGGAATTGCTACTATACCGCCGTTTCGCACGGAATAACAGCTATTCCTAGAATAATTTAATGGCGTCAGTCAGTCCAATCAGCTGATTTCTGTCATTTCACAAATATGTATTCTGTGTTTTAGTTTCAAGTCAACGCAACGCACTAAATTAATAGTCTAGCATTGTATAATGAAACGTTTAAACAATTTATTATTTATTTATTTGTTTTTAGATTTTTTATTTTCTATAATATTAGAATGAAATTCAACTGGGCTCAACAGAAGTTCCTTTTTAGACGAAAGCCTCAAACAAACAAGAAATAAAAACTTTTTGTTGTCGTTTGACACCTGTTAAAAGCTACTTTTTCACACTATAATACGGCAAAATCGAGTTGACATCATGTATGCTCTTACACTGTCCCGTTGTAGAACAAAATTTATTTACCGAGTATTATTTTCGTTCACCATTCTCTTGCTATTCGCGTATTGTTATTCCTAGCACAATTATACTATCGATTACGTGGACAAACGACTATGGATTTACTCGAGATTAAAATCATAGAATAGATTATTCTTGGTATAGTTACTCGTGTATAAATTGAAGTTTGGTCGAATCGACCCTAAGACTGTTAAAGAACGTCATCTTCGTTTAAGCAACGTACTAGTATTGTAGAAAAATAAGTCAGCATAATATACATTATAATCCATGATTATTGTATAGGCTAGATCGTAATTCATACATCCCACCCTTTTCTGGACTCAAAGTAAAAGTCAAAAATCATTTATTCATGTAGGTAACACAATGTTATTATTATGATCGTCAACAAAGAAATATACATTAAATGCTTCTAATTTTACATTTACTATTTGTGGAAATCAAACATCTCCCAAAACTCTTGGATTTATTTTACGATATTTTTCATTTCAGATCATTAATTATTATAGGAGTGATATCGTCACATGTTTTATTACCCTTTCTTCTCATTGGAAAGGAAACGAAAGGGATGGAAGACGTAAGTTTGTTTTTAAAATGTCCGTTCATTAGCGGTCATATTCTTATCGCTTTATTTTTAACATATTTTTTACTACAATTACAATATTATTATAACTTTGTTATCGTTTAAGCAATACAGCGAAGTTATGTCCGCATTAATGGGAATCTGTCACAAGGACAAAGCTTTGTTAGTAAATAATATAAAGTATTTATAAACTTTGTTTGTTCTATAATATCGTTAACATCTTAATATATATAAATTACGTGTCACGTTGCTTGTCCGCTATGGACTCCTAAACTACCGAACCGATATCAATCAAATTTGCACACCGTGTGCAGTTTGATCTAACTTAAAAGATAGGATAGCTTACATCTCAATTTATACCCGCAATATTATTTTGTTGCAAATATTTGTTTATTTTTTGATACAATTCTAACAGATGGCGCTGTGTTAAAAGTACCAACGTTTCACATAAGCTATCTATCTTTCACATAAGTTCTCCTACCGTTTCCCTTGAATAGTTTACTACTATGTAATATAACAAAAACCTTAGCCACAGCAACGCTTGGCCGAGTCTACCAGTCATTGTATATAGGAAGTAACTTTCTATTGTTTTCAGGCCTACCTGAATCCAATTCAAGCGATGTTTCTAAGTGGGCCATTACTGATACAAACATACTTTGTGATGTCAGGCTTTCTGTTAGCCTACAAAATGCAAATACATTTCAAAAGGAACAATGTGAACTTATTATTTTTACCTCGCCTGATATTCTTCCGTTGGTTGAGGTGCGTAAATATTTTTAGTAGTCGTTACAAAAATTAATTGTAAATGAATACTTTACGAAGGGCAGCGAGCGATTACATTCATATTCAATGAATTTTCTGTACATTTTTTGTTGGAAGTTGTGAGATTTTATATAACCTTCCTCGATAAATTAAATATGCGCAAAATATACAGGTCGTATTCTTTGTACTATACATTATTACTTAGCGATATCTCTTGTGGTTTTTTTTAATAAAACGGGGACGAAAGTGCCAGGAGGATCATCTGAATTTTGTGAAACCGCCGGCCCATACACACAGAAGGCTCGCAATAATCGCTTTTAATAACATCAACGACAAAATAGTCAGGCAATTAGGCAAAGAAATTATATACTTTCGTTGTTTAGTTAGAAATGCATGTGATGAACAGTGATGGGTTCAATTCCTGACTTCAAAAAGGTCAATACAAACGAAAAATATCTCAGCTCATTCATAATCAACTAGTGAATAGTAGAATCGAATCCCGGTGGGGGTCGTCTCTGAGGGATACGACCTCCAATTGTTCATAGTAAGAGTTTAGGCCTCCTTTAAAGGCCGGCAACGCACTCACTAAAAATGTGTGTCCATGGGCTGGGATGACTGCCCTATTTGGGCGTCCCGTAGGGTCTTTTGCCCCCCTATTATGCCCCCCGATTTAAGTTGTAATTACTAACATTGTTATGGAACCTTGTTTTTCGAAATAAACAATTTTATTATTATTATTAATTATCAAAACTTCTGTTTGCAATTACGTTAGTAATTCATAATTAATTAAATACTAAACGACTGATAAGATAAACGTGGGATTCCGCCCATTGTTATGATTAATTTTTCCACTCTCATATGTATCGTCAGAACCTTAATCTTAAATCTTATCTATCTTTCTGCAGATAGTTTTAGTTGATCACAGGACTTAGATTGTACTTTTTCCTTATAGCAAAAATGGCCATACGGTAAAATTAAGACTATTATTTTTAATAAGTTAAGATAAGTTTGGTAAGTTTCCCAATGAATATCATCCAAATAAGAACTCTTCCAATGTGGAAAAGGGTAGGTAGCTTCTAGGCCATTGGCGCAAGCTGTCAACTCCACCATTTATAAAAATAATTAAATAAGTTTATTATTTCAGATTAACGCCTCCATATGCAGTACTGCTTGCTTTTATGGCCACTTGGTTGAGATTTTTCAAAACGGGCCCATTTTGGGAGGTTAGTACAAAGCTTGCGAATGGTTAAAAAAAGAAGGTGTATGTATGTGATCTGTTTTTGCTTATAATGTGTACATTAATTTCTCGCCAACTAAAATCCATATCAAATTAAATCCGATTACATTTTATGGAACTGTAGAAACTTCGTAAAAATTCAGTTGTTTTCGATATGGATATCCATACGTTTCTGCAAAGGATATGTATAATATAGGCACCTAGCTAAAGAATGTTAATAGTTTTATATTATATAGTATTTAAATGTAGGTATATGTCGCAGCCAACTAGCTTAGTAAGCCGTTCAATTAGCAGCCTAGCCTTTTAACTAAACAGCGCCGTTTAACTAGCGGCCTGAAGATATTTAGCCGTAGCGTTTGTAACATTTTTTAATAAACTGGCTGGGTAATGCTAAGGGCAATCGTAAGATGTGGCAGAAATAAAAGAGATGAAACATCTGATATCAAATATATTTCTTTAAAAATTAAGTTGCTTCAGTCAGTCACAGCTAAATTCACATTATTATTACTACACTCTTCCACTGTACTTGTGGTTTTTCATTAAATTAACAGCCAGGAATAAATTCTAAATTAACAGTCAACAGGCTAGGCAAGTAATGAAACGTCATCGATCCAAGTAATTAGCCTAGCTGTTTGATCAACTGGATGAACATCGTTCATGCCGCTAGTTAAACGTCGCTGTTTAGTTAAGAGGCTAGACTGTTGATTGAACGGCTATTTAATCTGATTGGCTGCGAAATATGTATATGTATTATATTAGTATTCAGGGTGCTATGCTTCCCTAAGTAAATTTGTACGCGCTCGCGGCACTACTATTTTCTAACCTTATCAAACATATATTAATTTACTAATATTTGGCAATAAGCAAATACCGAAATAACTAAACTTATGGCCACGCGGCTCGATTGAATTCTTAAAGGAAAGTCAAACATTCAAATCCGATGAGGAAAAAAGCTTAAATTTCTAAGGGAAAACCCACGATCGTGTTGAAGTGCGTTAACCTTTCTTTTAAATTCTTCAGATCTCAGCTGGCGTGGAGGTAACTGATTGTCGGAATCGATGGTGGTTTAATGTACTTTACATTAACAACTATATATATCACTCACAGTGCATGCCGCACAGCTGGTAAGATTAACAAAGTAATTAATAAAAAACAATTTTCATAAAAATATTAGTCTAATTACAATTTGACAAAATGAGATGAAAGAGTCTATGAATTAATGCAACCAAACTAATTTAGTTTTTATTTTAAACGTAAAAAGAATGCAATCAAACTAATTTAGTTTTTATGAACCTCGTATAGTAATATAACCCTCTTTTCTTTTTTTACATTTAGTCATCTTCAACACACATCTATATTTAAATCTTATTTTTTTGTGATGTTTCTTGTAAAATTAATACATAATTGTTTCTTCACTTATGTCATAAGTATTATATACGGATCTTCTTATTTAGCAACAGCATGTATAATACTTAAATACTAATTTAAAATGTAATGTTTGAATTTTTATAAGCGTAACGACTTTCTTGGGTCACACTGAACACAATTTTTCGTGGAAACGGGATCGATTGCATACGATTGACTCAATTAATCCCCGTATTAATATAACAGGTAATATACAATATTTAAAGAAAAACATCGTGTCTTACAAAGCCGAGAGAAGCGAACCAAATGTTCCTTACATTTAGATCGCATTAAACTTGCAACTTAATTATGATTGACTATACAAATATAATCTTTGAAAACACAATGAATTGTAATTGAAAACATAATAGTATCTTCGTTTGCAATGGCGCTGGAAACGTTTATATGTTATGTCTATTAGTTGAAGATCATCTTTTCCCATTTAGCAAGAGCTACTCTGGCCAAAACAGCCCGCTGACCTCTCAAGGTCAGTCAGGTTAACACCGAGATTCCATTCAAAAAAAGGAAAACGATCATTTTTGTATCCTTAAAGCGCCGTTGATTTTTGTTTTTGACTGCCGACTTCCACCCAATGTTTTCCTTAAAGCCGTAGGATACTAAAGACCCGAAAATCAAGCTACAGATTTAGAAATAATACAACGTTATCTTTCAGGTATATAGCAGCTGACATGCAGCTGTACGTCCTAGGTGCAGTACTGTGTATCATTCTTAGATATATCAAGAGACCAACACGGATTTTACTGACGCTGTTTCTTGTCGGTCTTTTGGTGCCAGCAGTCCACACTTATCTGCAGGATTTAGACCCAATGCTTCTATTAAAACCGACGTTAGTATTGTTTGGATAATACATAAGGTTCTTCAGATTATCGCGGCTTGTTGAGACAGCGATGACGATGCAATGGTCTATTTTAAATTTCTCTACTGGGATTTGACTTAGAGAACTCATTGTCTGTAATCCAAAAGTCACATTGTATCTATAAGTAAATTGGAGTTGATTTGATGTGATTTAGTAAATTTTAGATATTTACCTTGTAAAAAACCAGTTTAATAAATAATATTTCTGTCAGTCCCTAAAGTATCACTGACCTCTACAATAGTAGGAATGTCAACAATATGATTGCTTATGACAAACAAGTTATCGATTTGGGAGACCATAAAATATTATTAGAAGACAAATCTTTGTTTGTTTTTCTCATACAATATTACTGATTCCTTTCGTAATAGACTGCAAAACCATTTTTATTATTGCCCTATAATCGCACCGTCCAGGCACGACCTGGAGGCTGGAGCAACAAATACAGGTGACTGTAGACCGTAACGGCCTACAGGTCATGGTAATAAACCACAGACCGTGCCTGGAACGGTTCTGCGACAAAATTGTTAAATATATTAAGGCGGCAAACAAAACTGAACGAGCGGGCCTCCCGAGGAATTGCGCCCCAGCTCGCCCATGAATATTGTAAATAAAAATATCGCGAGACGTGTAAAACACCATTCGTGAATAGAAGTGTATTGGAATTAATATAATGTATCTTTTTTTTGAAAATTTTGAGAAATTGAAAAAGTCCCTAAGGAAGTAGAGTACCTAGTAGATATTAATAAAAAAAACATTTTAATTTATCTTTACAGGGGATGTGTTACCTTCTTCGATAGCGATAAAACATATAACGAGGTGTACAAAAGAGGCCACACGAATATGGTCAGTTTTATAATCGGATTAAGCACGGGATACATACTTATGAATATTTGGAAGACAAAAGTTGAATCTATCAAAACATATAAGGTAGGTCAAAACAGCTTTGTTCATAAACATACCTTTATATCAACTGTGGTCATTTTCATTCAAAGGAGGTTTACAATTGGACTCATTTTTTTGAATATATGGTAATGTTTTTTTGCGCATACGTTCGTGGTCTGAATTTTAAAGCAAATCGTTTTTGTGAGTGAATTTAAATAACTGAAAGAGAATCTTAATGCCCCTTATATTATTAAACTAAGCAATACTTAATACATTATCTATCTTGTGTTAACGTTTAATTCATATCGTAAAAATTATGGTTTAAACCCACGCACGCAAGTTACTCAAAAATTACTTTAATTTTTTAGAGCATTTGCTAACAAAAAATATACAACAATACAATATTATGAAATAGAAACAAAAAAAGAACAAATCATTATTGAATTTCATTGATATTTCCAACTAGCCGTCCCCGCGAACGTCGTTTCGCCTTAATAATATTTTCTCCTTGGAGTTATAGGAATAAATAAATAAAAATTACTCAAATTACCACATTTTGCTATGATTTTTATTGATTTATAATTATTTTAGACTTCTAACAATCCGGTGGAGTCCAATTCGACGTTATTCTTTATTGTCTTAATAATTCTTGGCTCATTCAAAGCAATTACATTTAAGTTCATTCAGTCGGTTATATTTTCGAGGAATTAAAAAAAACCTATGTAGCCTTGACCAAATTAATGTTCATTTAAGTCACGTTTTATTATATAATGGCAAACAAAACTTATTTGCCATTTAATAATTTGCTTAAGTCAATGCGGAATTTCATTATTTAAATAAAACTGGTTTATATTACGCGTGTTAATCGTTATTGAATTGTAGATTACGAAATGTTCCGGAATTTCGTATCGGAAACGTATTTTTTATTGCGTATTAAGAATCATTATGCCCGATTTTCCTGAATATTTTGTAGATAGTATAAAGTGGTAAGTAGTAGTACAACTTTATACAAACTACATAGTTACAATATTTTGTATAAAATGGTACGACTGGTGGTGCGTTTACAAGTTTGCGTAGATTAAAATCATACAATCTAGGACTTACTTTCATTTGAATTGTGACGTCCAGACATTTAAGCATACTAAAATTCGGTTCGACCTTTAATATTAACACGTGTTAGAAGTTATACTTCTTTGGCGTACAAGATAATATTTTTTTTTTAAATTTTATCTTTCGCCTTATTCAACGTTTGTAGAAAAAACTACACTAACAATAGAAAAAAGGTATTATATTGAATGTTTTATTATAACGCATTATCTAGTTAAATTAAGTTTATTTAAATATAAAAAAAAAATCTACATCATTTAATGATGATGAAATGGACATTTTTTATTTTAAAATGTTGACTATGCTAACTTCAGGGTGTTGGTTTTTTGTGACAATGTGCGCGCATCGTAAAAATTTACTCTCATCATTTTCCCCTAACGCGCCAAAAGAGTATAACTTCAAAATACACAATATATAACATCAAATTCTATTGAGAGTGCTATGCTGTTGCTGATTGAATTAATCAAATAGATTTTTTGGTCTAGCCCTCTGCGAGTTTTGTGCTTAGCAACATATTATGCGATTCGTTTTTATTAGGATTTACTAACGCGGATTTTTTGCAAATTGACCACCACACAGCACAGTAAATTGACGTCATATGATGTTTTCGCCGGCATTTTTAAAATCTTTAGTCTATGCTCTATATACTTTATACTCTGTAGGCTTTAAAAAAAAAAAATAATAATAGGGTACCTCTTCTCTATTATTTGAACTTTGTATGTATGTACCTAGCAATATAAATACTGGTATATTGACGAATCCGTGTATTTTTAGAAATATTTCTTCCTACTATGGTTTATCATTCCCATCGGAGCAGTCTTCATGTATATTGGAGGTTCGGTGTTCTACAGGGACGCTCCCCGGGACTCGATATATGTACGAACTATGTTTGCAATGATTTCAAGACCTTTTATGGGGTTTTTGGCTGGCTTCTTCATGTTAGGAATGATTTTAAAAATTGAAAGTAAGTAATATTTAGTTTTAATGTAAACATATTTATAAATACTACCAAGAACCAAGACCAAGGAACCAAGTAAGGGTTACACAGGTTAGATTCGTTATATTTGACAACTAGTTTGAACTAGTTTATTTTCCATATCATTTAAACAAATCAAACATACACGCACAACTGGTTGAACGAGTTTCCCTATCTGCACAAGAATCATCAAAACAAACATTATCTAAAGGAATCTGTAAGCTGCGCGGACGTGCAACTATTTCATACTAATAATAACTATCTAAAACATTACTTTATTTAATAAAATTAAAAGTTTTAAAACAAACTACAGTTTATAAGGCCAGAAAAATAAATTACAAAATTAAAATGTGTCCGATGGCGACGTGCATAATAAAAGACCGAGAGTTTTTTACGCCGGCTTTTTCTCTCGGCCTACACCCTCTGTCTTCTTTGCCTATGAGTAGGGATTAATAATTTAATGACGTGGAATAAGTGATACCTGTATGTTATAAAAATAAATCAATGGCGCTACTTTTTAGGTCTGGGCCTCAGATTTCTGTATCTGTTTCATGATTATTTGCTAATCAAATTGACAAGTAGGTGATCAGCCTTCTGTGCCTGATGCACGCCGTTGACTTTTTGGGTCTAAGGCAAGCCGGTTTCCTCACGATGTTTTCTTCACCGTTCGAGCGAATGTTAAATGCGCACATAGAAAGAAAGTCCATTGGTGCACAGCCGGGGATCAAACCTACGACTTCAGGCATGAGAGTCGCACGCTGAAGCCACTAGACCAACACTGCTTTTAACACCTGTATCTTATATTCCATAATAAACATATGTTTTTTAAGTTCACATGAAAATAAAATTGTAATTCTTTAAACTGAGATCCAAAAATTGGTCACAAACCGGAGCTTAAAGCACGAGGAGGTCTTGACTATTAGGCTTACTGGCCTTTGATAACATTTGACTTAAGATAACCTTGGCGAAAATATCTATTTATAGTTTACCTCATCACCACCTTATCGACCTTTGAATTTGATTTTTTGCCTCTTATTTTATGAAAATATTGAACAGATGTTAGACGCTTGAGATTTAATTAAATTGATACTTATTTTTAGATGGGAATTTTAATATGTTATTGGTTTTAGGTCTGAAAATAAATGAGGATATATTAAAGGATCGCAGCATCATACGTACTTGGCGGCATCGAGCGAAAGGTATATTTGATAACGAAATTATTTTTATTTATTTATATTATCACGCCTTTTTCACGAAGGCGTAGGCAGAGACAAAGGTTCGTTACTTGCTACGGTCCTAGCTCCTAACATAAATTTCTCGCTTCATCCACTTTTCATTAAACTTCCCCCTTCTCTAGTACCTCCTGGATTTGGTATGTACGATAAGGCCTACCCAACTCGACTCCATCAGCTAGGGTTGTCTTCTGTATCCTACTTGTTAACTGCAACCTAAGCACTCCCTATCGCATCCTTATCATTACGTCCTCTTTAACCCACACTGCTCACGTGTCACACTATTACTTACTCCCAACACGCCCACCCACACACACACTTTCACACTCTCTCATACACACCCACCCACACACACCCACACACTTAGTCACTTTATAACGCTCTCATTTGGACGGCATTTATTCTACTCTAATTCTTTCTCTATCTATATTTTTATTAATATCATATGACTTGAAAGCCGTAGTGGTTTTCGCTACGGCTTACAATTGGATGTTAAATAATAATTGTTTTGTATACCCATGGAATGCAAAAGTAAAGGTATATCATATGGTGTTTGTTCATAAATCCTCTTATTTCCAGACTTACTCCGCGTGATTATGAATTGGGATGGCTGGATGATACCTGGGAAATTGTCCTATTGCGTATACTTAATACATTTCCCTATCATCAGGATTACTACGTCGGTGATCACTACACTAATTCCTTCATCGCCGCTTTATATTGTCAGTAATGTTTTTAATATTTAGCTTTTAAGATTGTTAAGTTCGTACAGATACCGGCAATTATCTTGAATAAATGTCCTTGACTGTGCAGATGCTTTTATAGGTATCACTGGGAGGGGAGCGGCGGGAGAGTGACGTGTCGATCGCGTGATTGGTAAATCAGCTGACGTTTGTGTCCCGCGATGTGCAAACTTTCCCACACTCCCTTCTTTAATGCTCAAGAAGTTTGCCGGTATCTGTACTAGTCGTTCAATAAATAGCTAATGGTAGCTTTAATAATTATTATTTAAGAGCTGGCACGAAGATGTAATGCCTGCTTAGTTAACAATAGATTTAAGTAATAGATTCTCTGATTGGATCTATAGTGAACATGTAGATTTCACGAGTGACTCATTATGGTTGTTAAGGGTTAATTGGAAACATGTGACTGTCGTCTCTTTCTCTTAAATTGTATTTACGCTGTGATGAAAAGAGATATCTAAATCATACAATCCTTTATGGGCCTTGGCCTGCGCTTGTATTTATCAAAATCTATAGACGCCATTCGCCGCCGAAAGACGCCATTAAGATAATTTAATTCAATTGCATATTATGAATGTAAAATTAATATTATAATTGTAATATAAATCGTAAATAGTAGTGTTAATGTTAAAGCTAATTAAACAAAAAATCGTGTAAGGCGTAAGTCCTTAAGTATGTGTGAGTGTTGAGTATGCATATGTGTTCGTGTTGTTACTCAGAATTTGAGAGTGTTGCTGTAAGGTTGGTTAAAGTCTGTTTAGTCTGTTAGTTGTTGCAATGACTTTTTGAGTTAATTCGTAGTTTCCAGACAAACTTATATACTTTCTTTTTACATTTAGATGCAGATATATAAAGAGCAGTGTTGGATTAGTGGCTTCAGCATGCGACTCTCATATCTGAGGTCGTAAGGTTCTATCCCCGACTGTGCACTAGCGGACTTTCTTTCCATGTGCTCATTTAAAATTCGCTCGAACGGTGAAGGAAAACATCGTGAGGAAACCGGCTTACCTTAGACCCAAAAAGTCGACGTCGTGCGTCAGGCATAAGAGGCTGATCACCCACTTGCCTATTAGATTAACAAATGATCATGAAACATCTGAGGCCCAGACCTAAAGAGGTTGCAGCGCCACTGATTTATTTTAATTTTATTTATCATGTAAAACATTTTTCTTTCAGATAGCAGCGTTGATTGTTCTCACTGTAGTATCCTTCATCTTAGCAGTTCCTATATCCTTAATGGTGGAGATTCCCTTTATACGTCTCATCAAGGAATTCTCTAGAAATACGCCAAAGAGTGGAGACGGAACAACCACACGACTTTGAAAAAAGAAATTTCATTATGTTTCAGAATATTTTCGGACTCTCTATTCACTAAATATAGAAGACGCTTCAAAAGTGACTTTGTTTCATGTTACTTTCATGAATATTTTTAAGTCAAGTGGGATAGTGTTTGTTAACCAAATTGTTTCCAGCATATAAAACCACCACCGCAATACGAGCGTAAAATTAACGAGACAGTATGGTTTTGATAATTTCTATTTATACTCTGTGGTTGTGTCAATATATAAAATGTGTTTGTAAAAACTACATATTATGGTGTAAAGCTCGTCTCTTCAAAATAACGTCAATGATTTTATAAGGGTTTGGTTTAAGTGGAGAATCACAAGGGAAGTGCCGATATAGTGTAATTCTAAGAGTATCATTCAAGGTCTAGAATTAGCATGAACTTCGCTATATATCTACAGTGCCACCTACATTTTGTTTTGTTTTCAGTTTGTGTCACATTTATTTTCATCTAGAAAATACAGTTTTATAGCGTAGAACTGTATTTTCTAGATACTAGTATACATTGTTTTATTAAGACATTTCAACAAATTATTCCCCTTATAATGGTTAATTTTTATTTTCTGGCAATCCATGACAGTGACGCTCTTACCGGCCAAGAAAACTAGATAGCACTGTATTATCTGGCCCCAAATAATCTAGCTTTGTATTCAAGGCGCTAAACGTGTGTAATGTATTCTTTAATCATAAGATAGTATAAGTTATTTTATAAATGAAAACCTACAGTGATTCTATGCATTTTGTTTAGGTAATTTATTAGATATATTATCTGTATTCTATTAGGTATTGTGTCTTACGAGTAACATACAAAAAAAATATTAATTTATATGGGTAACATAATGTGTAATACAGTGCGCGCCTAGGAAATGTAATGAGATCATCCGCGCGTCTCCCTGCGCTCGCTCTAGTGCATGATAAAGCAAACGAATGCCTGGCCTGCGATTCTGTAACTCACTTTTCGAACTCACACAGCGGTTTTCGCATCGGCGGTCGCTCTCAAATTAGTCGTGAAGCAGTGATAAACAATAAACTACAAGCTCCACCTTTTCAGAATGCCAAATCGTAAAATGACTGCTTCACGACTGATTTGAGAGCGACCGCCGATGCGAAAACCGCTGTGCGAGTTCGAAAAGTGAGTTACTGAATCGCAGGGCCGATGTTGGCATGAGATGAGACGGATGATACAGTGTTTCGCGGAACAAAAATTAAGTAAACGCCAAATGCTTTTTATTTAACTCGTAAATATACAATATTTAAAAAAATCGCTAGTAACAGCTCTCGGCCAAACTAATGTGCTGTAATTCAATTCATTTACTTGTGCACTTTTTCTTTTTCATGTGCATTTTTGCACTTCCTGCTCACTATATTTCTAGTTAAAAAAAACTCCAGTGGTTGCCTAGAGGGGATCACACAAAAGCGATAAGACCGCCTTTTAATTTAATTATTTGCATACAGAAATACAATTGATAGAATTAAAAATAAAATAAAATATAAAATAAAAAGTAAATAAAATAAATAAATAATTTTGGCTCCCTAATACTGGGGCCATGATTGAATAAAAATGAAATTCGACAAAAGTTAGAGGTGACTATGTTTATTTTTGTATCGAGGAATTTATATTGTATTGTGATTTTAATTAAAGTCAACCGTTGAAATTGTACTGATCACTACATATTTATTGTTTTTAAATCAAGCAGATAAATAAGATAAAATCAAATGTAACATGATTGATTTTGGTTAGTGCCCGCTTTTAAGAACGTTAAATGATGGATCGGAATGTATTTTTTTATTATTTCTAGGTTATATATTATGTTACAATTATCATAATAACATATCACAATTTGAAATACAAAGCTAGTCGATAATTTGTATGCTTACATCATTTATATTAATTTGCTAGTTATGGTAATTTTTATGATAAAGCATGTTTTAATGCGATGTATCTGTGTGTTTAGAATATTAACATAAACAAATTGATTATCAATTTAAAGTATTTTTACTTATGTACCCAACCCAATCATGAAAAATAAAAATAAATAAATCAGTGGCGTATGTATCTGTTTCATGATCATTTGTCAATCTGATAGGCAAGTAGGTGATCAGCCTCACTGCTGTGTAGAAAGAGATTAAATAATTAAATTTATGTACTTGAATCAATATCCATCTATATTTTTTTTTTGTCAGAAGCACTGCCGCTAACCGTTGTGTCACATAAATATATATCATTGTCGACATTGTTCGAAGATGACCCATTGCCGACTTTGTTTAAAGATGTGCCATTACCGACATTGTTTGAAAATGTCCCATTGCCTACATTGTTCGAAGATGTCCCATTGCCGACTTTGTTTAAAGATGTGCCATTACCGACATTGTTTGAAAATGTCCCATTGCCGACATTGTTCGAAGATGTCCCATTGCCGACATTGTTCGAAGATGTCCCATTGCCGACAATGTTTGAAGATGTCCCATTGCCGACTTTGTTTAAAGATGTGCCATTATCGACATTGTTTGAAAATGTCCCATTGCCGACATTGTTCGAAGATGTCCCATTGCCGACTTTGTTTAAAGTAGTCCGTCCATTGCCGATTTTATTCGAAATTGAGCCATTCCCAACGTGTTTTCGTTCTTTGAAGAACTCGTTTGTTATTAGGGCAAAGGGGTTTTCAACTAGGAGCCACAAAAATAGCGCCAGCGAATATGTCACGATGACTATTCCAAAGGACGCCGTGAGCTGAAATTTGTTTTTTTTATTTTTAAGACTGGTATGGGAAGTAAAATTTATTTCCAATTAACAACATTATAGTTATATATTTTTTTATAAAAATATAAAGTATAGGTATTAATTATAGAGTCAATTATCCGATTATAAACGCGGTGTCAAGTCCTAAAACATTGTCTTTGTCAACAAAAGCCGAGTTTAATATGGTAATTAATGTTCACTACTCACCATCACAATATATCCTGTTCGTATCAAAGCTTCAGAGCCAAGAAGATAATCTATAAAAGGTAAATTAATTAAGTAGCAACAATAACCAAGTCTGTTCAGCACAGTCCATCCTCGCCATTCAAGAAGATCGCAGAGACTTCCTAAAAGAAAATTACAATTAAAAACAGTTCGTAAAGATATAATTTGTTATTACTGTGAAGATATGAAATAAAGTGATCCTATTTTTACAGTATATAGAAAGAAAACGACCAACCAGGCTCCAGCGGATAAACCACTCCTTATATGGAAATTGTAATCGTTTTTACAACAAACTCCAAGTGAAATTAGAGAATTATCACTGAATAAATTCAAAGCTTTCGTTAAACGTAAATTAATCTATAAAGCTTTTTATAAATTTTACGAATATTTAAATGATCCTAATCCTTGGGATTGATTTTCTCCAGTTCAAACAATTTGTATGACTCAAAAACATATTTTTTGTTGACGTTAATAAGTGTACTGTGTTTACCTATATGAATAAAGTTATTTTGAGTATGAAAAGAAAGTTGGCCATAGATTGAAAAATATGTAGTTGGAATAAAGAATTGTGTTTATGGAAATAACACACTTCGAAAGAAATAACGAAAATCACTAAAGAGATTTTATAATATTTTTTTTCCAAATTCAATTTCAAGAGCATATGCGAGATTACATACTTTCATATTTAAAAATGGCACCAAAAGCAAGGACGCTTGTGCTGGCGGTCAGCAACGGTTTCATTACTACTGACATAATCACTCGTGTAGTAATGGACAAGCGGGGTCTTTCCTGGTAATTTAACGATGCTGAATACATAATTCCCGTGTTTAATAATATAGCTGAATAATATAGAGGAATCCATTTCTGAAACAAATTAATTAGACATTTTTGAAAGTTCATAAAAAAACCGGCAACGCATCCACTAAAAATCGGTGTCTATGGGCTGCGATGACTGCCCTTTTTGGGCGACCTACAGGCTTGTTTGCCTCCCTATTATTTATAAAAAAAAAATGCGTGATCCTGAAGTCGTACGAATCACAGAGCCGTAGTTCTCAATTTTTTTTTATTCTTAATACATTAAACCCAAAAGCCGACTTTCAGGCTTCAAGGGAGAAACAATGTAACATATTTTTTATTTTGTTTTTGGTTTATGTGACTGCTACACGTGGAAATATCATTTATCAAGTACACAATCAAAATCGTTTAGCAAAAAGTCGAAACGTAGAGTTATATAATACATTTGCATATCTGTTAAAGAGGTTTCTAGCGATATTTAAACAGATTTTGTTGAATAATTTAGTATCGCAAATGATGTCAATAAAGTTTTTTTTATAAATTTGACGATTATTTAAATGATCATAATCCTTGGAATTGATTTGCTCGAGTTCAAATATTTGTGGCTGCCTTACAATCAATTTGTAAGACTAAAATCTTGGCGATTAAAAAGAGTGGCGGCCAGTTTCTTGCCAGTTCTTCTTGCCCGCTCTACGCCTTTGACTGGCGAACTGATAGTAAATGTAAATTTAGAATTGACGTGTATGATAATAGTTTTTATTATTACCTTATAATTCTGAACATCAAAATTCGTCCTTTGCAATTTATATGTCAGGAGTCCCGTTGCGAGACCCATGACATAGCATGCTATGTTGGTGAAACTATGCCGATACACATGGCGAAAGGTTGGGTCTGGCAGGAAATACTGGCGAAATAACCTGAAATACAATATAATTAAGTTTGGATGAAGGTAAATAATAATGATTGATTATTACAAGTACGTATACATAGTGACAATATTGTCAATATTATGTTGGTATAATCAATCCGTAATCTAAAAGCCGCACTTAGAGTTGTTCATTAAATAATGTAGTACATTACTGATTACAATAAAAGCTGAAGTTTTATACTAAACGTAATGGCTTAATTTATTACAGACTTAAGGTATGTATGTTTGTATGTAATATATTTATTCAAAAAAAAGTTATACCTTCATTCAAATTTCAAACCATGCTCCGCAAAACTGCTTACGCAGTTTCACTGCAGGTAACTCGCCTTATAAAAACATAACTTCTAAATCACTAATATAGTTAATTTACGCAATGGCTGCAACGTATCATGGCACTAAACTGACAATGGGCGTGGATGGACGGTGACTATGATGGTGGCACCTTAGGGTATCCCTCTTGTAGAAGAAGTCGCGCCACGGCAGTAGTAATTAAAAGTTAATAAAACATCATAGCATAGAAATGCTTGTGCCAATTGGATCTACATAATCTAAACTAACTAATTAGTAATCGTTAGTTCTTAATGCATTAAGGCCAAATATATATATGTACCTACATAAACTAAGGCTTTACGATGAGTACCTGCTATGTGTCTTGGATATAGCGCTTCTGATATGAGTACACTAAGTACATAACTACTAAGCAAGAGGTCATGCCCTCTTTTCTACTAACATCAACCTAATTTAAAAGACAAACAAAAGTTTTAGTTAAAACAGGTTTTTAAAATTTTCGTTTTGCCATGTATATCATATAGAATAAAAAAATAGGGGTTGATCGTAGAGGGGTGAAAGGTAGGGGTTGTATGTATTTTTTAATGCTGTATCATAAAAAAACTAAAAACAGAAAAAAAATCTAAAAATAAAAAAAATATATTTAGGGGTGGACTAACATTTAGGGGGATGAAAAATAGATGTTGTCCGATTCTCAGAATTCATGAGAATCCGTCAAGCCGTTTCAGAGGAGTTTAACCACAAACACCGCGACACGAGAATTTTACATATATTTTATATACACGTGCCATCTATAAAAATCTTATGACTAGCTAGACCGCTACAGATAACTTGTAAAAAATAACGCCTGATAAATATATTTAATATTATTTTGAGCGTGTATATGTTTACTTTAAAGCAAAAATGCATCTTTGACTATACGAGAATAACAAAATAAAAATACCCACTCGGCAGATGGTGTTAACTGCATATCCAGGTCATAAATAAAGGTGAGTATTCCTGGTATGAGTAACCCAATAATAAAGAGTACAATTAGAACACGTATTCTCGGTAGGCCTTTGAAGAAGATGCATACAACAAGTCCAAGAAGATGTAACTGCATTTCAGCTGCTAAATACCTAAACATTTTACAAAAAAATGTGATTAGAAAAAGTTCGTCCAATTAACAGTGGCGATCATACAAAATAATATTTTTAAACAAATATTATTCAAACGCTATTGAAGTGAAACTTCTTTATCGGGGTTGGAAAAAAATTTAGTGTAACATTTTTTCGTTACGCGTCACATGTTTCGGTTACGCGTCACATGTTTTGGTTACGCGTCACATTTGACCGTTACGCGCGTCTTTTTCTTGTCCCTACCACGGTTGATTCAAAGAGATTCTAAACCATTAATAACAAAACTGTATAAGAACGATAACAATGATACTAAAAATTCTATTACGATTTATGAAATTCTGTGATATTAAAAGCCTTTTGTTAAACTATATCTAATTTAACTTTATTTAACCAATTTCTATAAAGTTATGCAACTTTATAGAAATTATTTTATATTTTTATTATTAATTATACATAATTTTTCGAAAAATAAGGTCATAAAGAAGTTTCACTTCTAACGTGTGTACACTAGTACACGCACATTTTTTATTATTTTTAATGCAAAGTCTTTAATTCACGATCATATGATAGATTAATAAAGTATTAAGTATAGTAAAAATTCTTGGATTTTTCAAACACATTTCGCTTGTTTTTCGTTTTAAATAACAATCTTGAGAATTAAACACGAAAACTGTATTAACTTAAAATCCTCTAATGAATACAATTTAACACGTTAATTTAAATTTCGAAATAGCACTGTCAAAGAATGGCTATTATAAAAATAATTTATTTCGCTGTAAAGGAATATTTGTCTATTTCTTTACAGCGAAAGCCAAACTTAGGGCTAAGACTAAATAATTTCCTTTCATCTTGATATCGTTATTGAAATTACGTAGTAGGCTCGCTTGTAATATAATCAAAAGTAACATACCAACCTTGCAGCATGCATACTGAACCATCGACGAAGTTATTTACGTATAGCAAGTTATACCATCCTATACTTCGACATGGTTCTATCCTGTCCTTGTAAATATTCTGTAAAGAGTATTTATTCATGTTGAAAATAAAATCACATATCTATAAATAAAAAATAAAAATCGTAAAAAATTTGAACTCAGATTTTTGGCTCATACTGGTTTCCTCCTAGGAAAGAAAGAAAGAAAGAAAATAATTATTACACACTATATGGAACTGGGAATTGGATCTTTCAAGAAAAGAGCGTGTCAATTCTTAAAAGACTGGCAACGCATTCGCGAACCCTCTGGCATTGAGAGTGTCTTTGGGCAGCGGTATCACTTAACATGAGGTGCCCGTTTCCCCCTTGTTATATTAAAAAAGTGCGCCAGCCAGGATAGGCTGTAGCATATACAGTATAGGATTCCCTAGAGGCACCAGTATCTACCATTTGATATATTTATTTACACTTCATTACCTTAAACATACATATAAAAAACTGGTTACTACCGGTAATTTCTTCCAGGCAACCCTAGTATGGAAAAATAAAAAAGAAACACCTACAGACGGTAAAGTATAGGAAGTGTATAAATAATTAAGAAAAAGAGCAGAAAATAACATCTAACACTAACTAAAAATAAAATATAATGTTTTTTTTTTTAAATCTAAAACTACTGACTCACAATTAATATCTACATATTAGTAGTTAATTACGAGGAATAAGAGAAAAGCCCAAAAAGAAGATTTGTAAATAAATTTAAAGGCTGTCTGATATCAAGAGGTAAAGAGTGCCTGCTGGACCTGCTGCTTTACCTCTTGACACACACACTTGCACAGTAATGGAGTGATAGAATTCAGTTTTATGAGTAAGATTTTCAAGAATTAGTCTGTCAAGGGAACGCAAAATATAACTACCGCCATTTGTGGCGCAACATAAAATTTTGGGAGTTAAAAGTTAAAACTGGGAGGATTAAAAAGAACATTATATAGAAGTTATAATCTTGCGTCGCAATCCAATGGTCACCAGTTGAGCTTTCTTCCTAACTCAGATATTTTGTCAAGTTTACGAAGTTCGAATATGAATCTAATACATTTTGTAAACGCTGCAACTTATCAAGTTTAGTTAAATCTGGATAACACACATCAGCGTAATCGAGAATACAAAGTAAAAGCGACTGAGCAAGATAAATTTTAGTAGAGATAGGCAAAAAATTGCGTAACCTATTTAGTGCGTGAGATGAAGAAAAGATCCACCTGTTGCTGGCAGTGGAGCAAAATGAAATGACGGTACTATCTGTAGTAAATTCATTTTGAACATACGACAGGTTTTAAAGACAAAGAAAAAATTGGGCCATTTGCCCAAAACTGCTTCAGTAATTTTAAATTTAGTATGTGCGGAGTATTTGCGTATACTATACTAATATAAAATATGATAATGATTTTGTCCCATTCGATGTCGAGACCCTTGGTCCGTGGGGTCCTAGCGCTTTAAGGCTTTTTAAAGACATATCAAAAAGGTTAGTCGACATCACAGGAGACCGAAGATCTGGCAGCTACCTCGGACAAAGAATTAGTTTAGCGATTCAAAGGGGGAACGCTGCCAGTATCTTCGGAACGTTGCCTAAAGGGGAGTCCCTTTTAATAATATATTTTAGTTTATGTTAAGGTTAGTTTTTTTTTCCCTTTTAGAAGAAGCTATACTACTATTACTACTATATATTTGAATGTTCGTATATTACGTCCTTGTTCCAGCCTCTGTCCCTGTCAAAATTTAGATTCGATATTAAGCTTTAGTGAAGAGATAGAGGGAATGACTATCGACTGAAATCCATTACCTTTTCGGCATACTAAAGTTAGTTAGCGCTGTCTGGACTTGATATCAAAATCAGAGAAACATACCTATGCTGTTTATGTATGAGCAATTGCTACGTCAAGAATTCAACACATTGTGCGTTGAATTCTAACAGTTCAGAGATCGCTGGTCCTCAAATATAATAAAACAAAACACAGGAAAGTTACTAACCATCCAAAGAGGTCCATCTCCTTGATGTCTGTACCAGGTCATTATAAACAAAAGGGCAACGGCGTAAGCAGGTGTCAATCTGTGATTTAAATTATTATTACTAACATAATTTTAAGTAAAAACATCTAAGTATAATTATAGTCTGATAAAAATCTCATATCAATTCTGCTGCTAACAATAATTAAGATTTCTGGCGTGGCGACGCATCCTATCCACGCACGCTATATGATGTATATATAAACAGTATATATGTTTATTTAATATAGTCATCGTTATATGGAAAAAAAATCGTAATATTTTATTTTATCATTCTGACATATTAAGTTCCTATCACAATCTGTTCTTTTCTGCATGCTACTTTTACAAAATAATGCCGATGTTTCATATCTGCCAGGCGTTCCGTGACTGCTCACATGTTTTTTTTAAGATTAAGGGCCAGCCTCTCCATATTTATATAATTTAATCTAAAATGTTTGTATACTTATAAATCATTTCAAAGTAATCCTGAAGTTAAATGCAGTTTATGAGTCCGTCAGTATATATAGTGTGACTAAGATACGGTAGACATGCAACTAAAAAAGTTGGTATGGTAATTAGATATTTTAATTATAATCATTGTAATTGATTTAGTGCGTACTCTGATCCCTGATGAATTTAATTTCCCCTTACTTATGGCCGTCATAGACGTTCAAGTAATTTAATCAAACTGGCTGGATCAAACCGTTTTATCAAATTGGCATAATCTGCAAAGCGACCACACACCTTCACGCAGGCTTGAAGCAGCGTCAGTTCAGTATCGAACCGGACGAAGAATTGTTGTGTATGTGGCCGTAAAAATGTCATGTACAGACGACGCTATAGCAATAGTAGGTTTAGTATTTGCTTTGAAGGCCAAAAAAGGACAAAAAAACGAACGAATATTCGCATATAAACTTGTTAAATGAATTGAAATTTGCTCCTAAAGATTGGCATAATTATTTGCGAATGAATGCACGGTCACGGTCTGCATTCGGTTCTATTTCTTTAAGTTTTTCTATTAGTTTCTAGCAGCATTCCGCTTATCTCTATTATGGTAATCTTTATTTTTGACATTCCATAAACAGGTTTCATTTTGATATATTTGTATGAATTCTTCTAATACATCGCGGTTCGTCATTATGCAGTGCAAGCTGCAACACGTCCGCTAGGTAACACTTCCGCAGCAACAACTGAGCGCTCGCAACACACACGCTCAAATTTTTCATCAAACAGTTTAATCAAACCGACTGATCAAATAAAAAAACGAAAATTCATATTTCTTCAAACCATTTGACAACTCATTAAATTTGATCAAATTTTACCACAGACACTCATGCCAATTTGATAAAACGGTTTGATCCAGCCAGTTTGATTAAATTTCTTGAACGTCTATGGCGGCCTTTATTCTTTATGATGGGTATTTATAACTGCAGGTGGAAGCTTGAATTATGAATTTGTTTATATCATAATATATTAAATTTCCGAGTTTTCCAATTGGCTCTAATGTACCTAATATTTATTTATTTACAACCGATAGGTTTTATATTTAAATTTTAATATAACTATTATATCAGTAAGGCGCTCTTGAAGTAAATTTTGTTAACACGTCCAATTCAATGATTAGAATATTTTAGCAGGCACTGACGAACATATTTTGTATTAGCTTAAATTATTAAATTTAAAATGCGACGTATGTATCTATTGTGATAATTAAACGATAATTACTGTTTGATTTTGTACTTAAGAAAAATACTACATAGCTGACAATTTAGGTATAAATTGAATTGAATCATAAAAACGATTTATATCGTTTCGTGCCGTTAATACGACTTAATTTTCTGCCGCGCCCCACCACATTTTAGAACCCGCTGTCATTACAGGTTGCTGGAACGATTTACATTGTGGTGTTACCGTCGCATGCTTTGCATCAGCTGGAGCCAAAGAGTGACGAATGACTCGAAGTTTATGCAGACTGTTAAAAAGCCACATATCTCGAAATGATTTCTTGCAGCTTATAATGATGGCTGGTAGAAGGAGAGTGGTTGCGAAAAGTACGGGAGTGGACCAGCACATCTGCCGATGAGTTTTTTAGACTAGTGCAAAATACCCAGCGAATCAAGTTGTTAATAGCGGTAAAGTGGCACCAGAAGAAGAACTGATATGCGGTCTTCAAAAAAAAAGTACTATAACCGTCCGGTAACGCACTTGCATGTCAAGGAGCGGCGGTAACCACGTTGTTTTAAGTGGCCAGAGGTAAAATAGGCCTGGCATAAACTATTACATATCAAATTAAAAAATATCCTATATTTCATATTTCTAAAAATAATATTTACCTGCACCATCGTTTGAGCATTCGTCTTCCAATACATGTCCAAGTTTCGTTGCTGTCGTCGTCACTGGTTTGCAAATTATACGCAAGCACAAAGCTTGATATAAAGAAGAAGCAACACATAGTTAGCGGCAAATTCGACATGAAATGCACTGGTGTGAAGGCAAAAATCTATCAAAAAGAAGACGTATTAATTACTTAACTCCTTGTAAAATTAAGAGTTGGATGGAATGCGGTAATCACAACTGGATCGGGAACATCACCGCTCATCACGCTCACCAGTAAGCAAGCGATCGGAGGAGGATTTAAATTAAATGTGTCACTTGTTGCTAAAGATAAAACTAATTCTTCATTTACAAAACTGACAGACAGACATAACATTACACAGACGCAAGATATAGAGACACAACAAATAATAAAAAAAAAATAAAAAAAATGAATAAGCTACATTTTAAGTGTGTAATGAATGTGTGTTGTGGTAGTAACTGGCCCTGGGTGAGCATTATGCTGTGGAGCAGACGTGTTCATACTTTAAGCTTTAGTCTCATACTGCCATAGACCACAACAGTTAGTTTAAACTCGACGTTAATAGATAATGTAATAAATTCCCGTTATGTCGATTAAATAAATATAGTTATGTATGTGAGTTTTATGAAATATTTGTTGAATTCACTGACGTAAACCAATTATATAAAGACGAATATTCTTTACAGCAAAAGTAATAAAAATATATCTTAAACTATTCACAAATTGTATTACTATTTATATATTATATTACCTTTTCTGCCACGGATGTGTTGGAAACTTTTACTAAACTTGTGATAAATGCATGACCAATCAATATTGCTATTAGAATGATTGTCCTGAAAAATAAATACATTTTAATATTCAATTCTTCAATTAAATTCAAAATCATTTATTCATTTAAGTTACACAATGTACACTTATGGACGTCAATAAAGAAGTACATATTAAATGTTTTACAATTTACAATTACTGCCAATTCTCAAATCAATGGCGTAAAACGGATCAGAATAACTGGCAATAACCTCTCCGCCACTCTTTTAATCGCCAACGTTTCACAAAATATTTGTAAGTTGACACATGGATACACAAGCAATATTTTCATAGTCAGTTAATGCATCTTTTTTAACCCCCGACCCAAAAAGAGGCTGTCTGTGGTATTCGTTTCTTAATGAAAGGACCGATTATGACTCTAGAATACCCATATAGAGCATCAGAGTAGATTAAGAGCTTGAAGGTTTATTATTTTTTTAATTTTAGTATGTTTCGAAAATAGGCGCTACAGCCCTTACAGGTTTGCACTCAAACTTTTAACAATCTCATGTAAAAAAACGAAACATGGAGATGAAATGTTTTTTTTGTAAAATATCAAGACCATTTTATATTTCCGTCTTACCTTAATCCATCAAGGCACTTCAATCTATTCTGTAGCGAGTCATTCTTTTCGCTGGTATCAACTAATTTATTCAAATTTCTACGAATCGAGAAACATCTCAATAAACTAAAACCTGAAAATGAGATATTCTATTCTATATTTTCTTCAGACTTAAAAAGAATTACATATATGTTATTGCAAAATATTTTATATCTATTTTCGTTCTGTCTAAAATTGTCTACAGTATCACGGCAGCGACAGGATGTGTCGTTGCGTTTTTAAGAGTAAAATTTAGAGCCGAGACTTATCTACTATTATTGCTACTACTTCGGTTTGTCAAAATTCAGTACGTGTTTGACAAATGTTTATTTGTTTATTTATGTGAGACGTACATAACGCTTAGTCTGATTACTGTCCATCAAAAATGCTTTGGGTTTGACATACGGGAATCATAGTTAACACAAAATCTCGTCTAGCAATGTGAGAAGTATTATTACCCTTTATTTTTTACTTTCAATATAAATCGAAAGAAAGATCACGAACTTGCCAGATTATTATTGGTCTACAGCGTTTATGATCCTACCAAATTGATTATCCAATTACAATAAAGCAGAACCAGCTAATTTCCGGTTTTTAAAATAAGTAGAATCACGTACCAGAATGTTCCTTTGAAAATACATCATTCACGGTTCCTATGACATTCATTAATAATATACTGAAAAATATGAATGCAGCGACTATATCTAACGCGTCCACTTGAAATTCATCGCGTTTAGCGCAAGATAGCTCTCTTACTCTTGCTTTAAGTGAATAATCCTTCAAAAGT